>SJYA01002027.1:5134794-5385029 GCA_006410615.1 Neotragus moschatus
AAGGAAATGGCAACCCACTCCAGTGTTCTTGCCTGGAGAATCCCAGGGACGGGGGAGCCTGGTGGGCTGCCGTCTATGGGGTCGCACAGAGTTGGACATGACTGAAACGACTTAGCAGCAGCAGCATGTGCCATGGACTGGCTTGGCACTTTAGTTGAAACATAGATAAATTATATCTACTTTTTGATTCCAAGGAGCTTGTAATTTAGTGAAGGAGAGGGAGAAAATAGTATATATGTGTGTGTGTATATACACAAACATTTTATGTATTGTGTGTGTATATGGGCGCATGTGTTGATGGATAGATAGGAAGTGTGGGTTGTGTGCGTGTGATATTTTAACAAGACAATCCCATGGTGACAAGAGTGCAGGGGGTTGAGCAATGAGCCTAGGACCAAGGGAAGGCCAGCCAGTGGCCAGTGTAGGGAGTGAGAACAGTCTCCGAGACGAGATGGCCATGGAGCTGAGACTTGCCACAGATGACTGAACTAAAGGGGGAAAGGACGATAGGAGAAGTGTTGTCTGTTTGGGAAAGAGCAGGAGGTATTTGGGGTGAGCCTAAGCCCCCAGGAATAGGTAATAGTGAACGTAAATGAAGACAGTTCTAGAGGGTGCTTTGAAGGCCAGGCCAGGGTGTGGCCTTGTGAATGGGTCACACACAGTGGGGCGGACAGACTTAGGAGAAGATGAACAAAGGGGACCAGGCCACACCGTGGTGGGGAGCTGTAAATGCAGCCGATCAGGACACATCTTCTGTCCCCAGAAAAGAGCTGCTAGGTTTGTTTTTTTTTTTTAACTTTTTGGCCACACAGTGCAGCCTGTTGGATCTTACTTCCCTGACCAGGGATCAAACCTGCGCCCCTGGCAGTCGGAACTTGGCATCTTAACCACTGGACCACCAGGGAAGTCCTCTGCTAGGGTTTAGAGCCCTCTCCTTCGCGGTGGCAGTGGCCTCTTTCCCTTTAAAAAATCCCCATAGATGAAAATCCAAACTTGTAAGACAACTTGAGGCTGATACTTGTGAGACAGGAGAATTCTTCACTCTATGAAGATGCTTTTTTTAAAACTGAGTGCCCGTGGTGCTTTTAAGCAGACTCCATTCATCCACAGCCCCCAGATTAGGAGCCCCGCATTGTGGACAGTGGGGCGGCCTGTGTGGGTTGCATTGCTCTTCACTCAGCAGAGGCATTCCTGGGTTCTCTTTTTTATTTAAAAAAAAAAAAAAAGAGTTTTTTTTTTTTTTAAATCAGAAGAAAAGAGGAAGGAAGAGGAATCTCACAGATGAAAGAGCAAACCCAGTAAATTCCTTTTGTTAATTCCAGTGTTTGCTCTGTGTTACTGGAATCTGTCTCTATTTTCCTCCACTTTTTATGTCTTCCTAGATGACCCAGTGGGTTAAGAATCCTCCTGTAATACCGGAGACACGGGTTTAATCCCCAGGTCAGGAAGATCCCCTGGAGGAAGAAATGGCAACCCACTCCAGGGTTCTTGCATGAGAAATCTCATGGACAGAGGAGCCTACTGGGCTATAGTCTATGGGGTTGCGGAGTCAGAAACGACTGAGCAGCTGAACACGCATACATGTCGCAGACACACACAGCCCGAGATTCATTTTTGTAAAGAGAATTGTCTTCTCACTGCTTTTTTGATGTGACAGTGAGTGGGATCCGTCTTCATCCTTCTAAACATTCCCTCACCACCTTTATGCTTCTGAACTCTTTGTTCTAACCATATGACTCCCTATTTCCAAGATGATTACAATGAACATCTTCTAGTTCTAATCCGATTCCAATTTAGCTCGTATGTTTTCTCTATGGAAATGACTTTGTCCTAAGCTGGGAATGAGCACAACAAACTCATGGAATCAGGGAAAGGTCCGACTCATCTCCCCAAGAGAAGGCTATTGTGTGTTTCCTAAAAGTGAGCCTTCAGATATCTGTCACTGGGGGTTCCCTGCTTTGTCAACTACATTTCTCCTTCATTTTGTGTTCTAGTATGGATTCATCAACACCTGTCTGCAGTCACTTGTGATAGAGAAATTTGGTGAAGAGACCTGGGAAAAACTGAAGTAAGTCTATGAAAGGAAAACTGAAAACTCTCAGGTACAGTTGGTAAGCCTCCAGTGTTTTGAAGGTTACAAGGCTTTTACTAACCTTTTGACTAAGTCAGTTGGTTGTTACTAGGGTGATCAGATTCCTTGAACACACTAAGTAAATACAGAAAAAGCTTGGTATCTCAAATCTGTCTTTAAGAAAGGTCTCTCTATCAATTCCACTGTCCTGTCGCTAAATCGTGCCAGACTGTTTGTGACCCCATGGACTGCAGCACGCCAGCCTTCCCTGTCCTTCACCATCTCCTGGAGCTTGCTCAAACTCATGTCCATTGAGTCGGTGACGCCATCCAACCATCTCATCCTCTGTTGCCCCCTTCTCCTCTTGCCCTCAGTCTTTCTTTCCCAGCATCAGGGTCTTTTCCAATGAGTTGGCTCTTTGGAGCAAAGGATTGGAGCTTCAGTGTTAGCTTTTATTTCATGAATGAGTTAGCTGTTTTTAATCACAGAAGAGAAAATATCTACATTGCTTGCACATAAATAGAGCTGCTGAAATCCCACAGAAGAGGGGATACCCCCTTTTAAATTTAGCCAGAATCTCTCCTTAGGTTTTCTTTAGATAACTGTTACAGTTTTCCTCTCTGCCTCTGTCTGTTAAGCCCTTAACACTGTTATTTACTCCTCCGGATAGTCTCCTGTCTGAGTCCTGTAATCTTGGGCAGCTCTTCCACTTTCTTGGAGGCTCCAGCTTTAAAACATCAGGGGATAGGGTTGAATGGGGCCTCAGAAATCTCCTGGTCTTATGAAGAGGGAAGAACGGAAAAATCTGGAAAAATTATTAGTTCCTTCCTCAATTACTCAAAGGCATGAAAATGAAAAAAATTAGGCGCTGCTCTGCCTATTAAGTCGCCCCAAATTTTAAATGATGATTACCAATTCTGGTTAAGATACAGCAAAATGGGTAATTGCTGATAGCATTTTAAATTAGTGCAGTCCTTTGGGAAAGCAGTTTGACAACATGTACCAAAACTATGAAAATGAGATCTTTTGAAGTAGTAATTTTATTCTTGAGAATTGACTCCCTTAGAGACACACATGTATATGCGTGTGTGTGCATGTATATGTAACACAGCCTTACATTTATAAATAATAAAATTTAAAAAATCCTTTAGATGTTCGAAAACAAACCAACTAACAAATGGAATGGCAAAAGAAACATGTACCATTATTCAGATAACAACAAAGATCAGGATGCAACTTGTGAGATTTTACAACAGTGTAAGTAAAAACAACAAACAACAAATAAACAAAAAGCCTCCCCAAACAAGACAAAATTTACATAACCACTGAGTAAACGACACAAATGAAAAAAGAGAAAGAACAAAATAACGAATTATTCATACTAATTGAATTAGAAAGATAAAATGCGTATGAAGTCGACTTTTTCCCTAATACCTATATTTTTTTCATTGCTTTTGTAGTGTAAAAACCATTGAAAATGCTTAGTGCAATCTTTCCTCACTCCTACCCACACTTTACAAAGGAAATAATTAGAGAGAGCTGAGAATTCAGGAGACTTGCAAACAGGAGGCTGAATTGAGGAGGGGCCCAGCGGGCCCCACAGCCTCAGCCCCTCTGACCACACACTGCTCACACGTGTGCCCTGACCCCCTCGTTTAGGGAAAGGCTGCCTGAGCCATTTTCCACAGCATCCCTGGGGTAATTCGCTTAGAGTGCTGCAAGTTTGGGCTCTGGAATATATAGGCCAAGAAAACTCGTTTCCAAGTATTTCGAGAGGAACACTTATGTAATTATGATCAGAGAATACTTGAACTGGAGGGTGCTGGAGAGATCTGGGCTCGATGATCATCGAGCCCAGATCTCTTCAATTTTACAGCCGAGAAAACTAAGGCCCAGAGAAGTTAGGGGATTTGCCCAAGACTGCGCAGCAAGTGGGCAACAGAGCCAAGACGGAATGTCAGATGCTTGAAGTGCTCCCTTTGGGCCCTTTCAGCTGCCTTGCCTGGAGAATTCCATGGACAGAGGAGTCTGGGGCTAGAGTACATGAGGTCACAAAGAGTCAGACTCGATTAAGTGACTGTAACACTAACCTGTCTCAGGAACAAAAACATTTGAAGATTTTTTTTTTTTTTCTAATGATGTTACATTGTAAAGGGCGAACTCAGTAAGAAGAGGAAGGGAAAGAATAGTCTTAGATTAACCCCTGCTTTGGGCTAGACCTCTACCATAATTGATCCTAGTAGCCCAATAAGAACACTACAAAGCAGGTTTTTGTCTCATTTCGTCCAGAAGGAAACTTGCCAAAGGTCACAAGGTTAAGTACGAGGACTGGGACTCAAACCCAGACTTGTGACTGTGAAAGCTCCTCTAATAGGCCATACTGCCTGAAGCAAGGACAAGCGACTTGGCAACACGGACTTTGATTCATAACGAGAGTCTGAGTGAAAATGTTAGTCGCTCAGTCATGTCTGACTGAGGCACCAGGCTCCTCTGTTCATGGGATTTCCCAGGCAAGAATACTGGAGTCAGTAGCCATTCCCTTTGCAAGGGGATCTTCCTGAGCCAGGTATCAAACCTGTGTCTCCTGCATTACAGGCGGATTCTTAAGTGGCTGAGCCGCCAGGAAAGACCTGTCTGAGTGAAAAGCAAGGGCCATTTCTTTAAACTGGATTTTCCTGAGCTCCTCCTGTAGAATGCCTGGTTCTGTGGAAAACACTGGAGGATGAATGACTCAGATAAGCCCTTTTGCCTGGGTGGTTTTGTAGTCTGTAGAAGTTGCCTGTATACCTCGGACATGGGGACTACTGTACAAGGCCCAAGGCAGACAGAAACTGATATCACTTGCTCTGCCATAGCTGGACGGAGGTAGACACCACAGCCCTGCCCCCTTTGCCGGTCAGGACGCGGTCAGTCCTAGGACCGGTGGTGAGCACAGAGAACATCGGGTGGGCATTGCCGGGAGGGGTGAGTAGGAACCATCTCGGGGGAGAGGGGTTTGTACTCTCAAGGGTGTGGCTGCATGTCCCAGGAAGTCAAGGTCAGTTTCAGCAGGGGCTCAAAGGCCACAATGCTTAGAGTTGAAGCCCAGATGCACCTGGATGTGACCTAGGTGTTTCAACATTAAAAAAAAAAAAAAAAGTAGCTAACCTCGTAGGGGTTGTTTGACATGTTAAATGAGATAATGCAAACAAGACACTTCGAAAAAGAACGCCTGGTCAGTGGTGAGCACTGAACAGATGTAAGCTGTGTGATAGGAGCCGATGCTCACTGTGTTCCAGAGGCAGGTGCTCGGTGGGCTGGGGAGAGGTCCTGGGGAGGCAGGGTTTGCCTCCCGCTGGCCTGGACTGAGTCCTGGCTCTGCTGCTTCGCCGATAGCTCAGATGGTGGAGTCCACCTACAATATAGGAGACCTGGGTTCGATTCCTGGGTTGTGAAGGTCCCCTAGAGAAGAGAATGGCAGCCCACTCTAGTATTCACGCCTGGAGAATCCCATGGACAGAGGAGCCTGGCAGGCTCCAGTCCATAATGTCCCAAATTGTCGAACACGACTGAGCGACTAACACACTCACTTTCTGCTGCCTGGGGCAGGCCATTTCACTTCTCTGAAACGCATGGTAAAAGGTGAAGACCCTGTCTTCTAGGGTCTAAGGTACCCCAAAGTACATCATAGGTGCCCAGGAGGTGTGATTCCCCCTCCAGAATCCAGGTGCTGCGGTGGGTCAGGTTATATTTGACATTCACAGGCACCACTTTACAGCTGATCGGATAACCCTGCCTTCCATCTGGAAGAGGCAGACGTTCCTCTAGGGTGTCTGCTCTGCCCAGAGGAAACCTGGCTCCTAAAACGAGCATCATTTGGTGGATGGCGTTGCCTCTGCTTCTGTCTCCAGACTGATCTCCCCGACACCCATTGTCCAGACCTGCCTGAAGGACCCCCATACTCACCAGTGACCAGCCTGGGACAGGGAGAGAAGGACAAGCTTTTGTTGATTGATTTTTGACTGTGAACCTCGTACCGTCTGAGCCTTCGCTCGACTGGTTGGCCCAGAAGAATCTATCCTGACTAGGAGAGTGGGCAGGGTTCTGGAAATAACTGAAAATAACCAGAAATAGCCAGAGCAGTTAGACATCAGTGGAGATAAAACAGCAAGGTGTTGTCTGCCTGTGACAGGCAGCTGAATGACGCTATTTAGAGAAGGCCTCTTTTTATTTGTTAATTACTTATTTTTGACTGTGCTGGGTGGTCTTTGCTGCACGGGCTTTTCTCTAGTTGCAGCAAGTGGGGGCTGCTCTCTAGTTGCGGTGTGAAGGCTTCTCATTGCAGTGGCTTTTCTTGTAAGAGCGTCGGCTCTAGGGCTCACAGGCTTCAGAGTACAGGCTTAATAGTTGTGGTTCAGGCTTAGTTGCTCTGAGGCACGTGGAATCTTCCTAGATCAGGGACTGAACCCATGTTTCCTACATTGGCAGGTGGATTCTTTACCACTGAGCCATCAGAGAAGCCCCTACAGAATGCCTCTTGCCTTCCCCTATGTATGGAACAGATATAGCATGACCAGCTATTAAATGTCAGGACTTTGATTGGTTGAGATAGTCAACGTATCTCTGTAAATCTAGAGGGGGAAAAAACCAGCTTCCCATATGTATAGTAAGTAGATGCTATAGAAGAAGCTTTTCCCAGTTTCCACCTTTGGTGTGACCTCACTGTAAATGGTACATTTTCTCCTCCTGCCCCAGAAGAGCACTCCTCACGGCATCCCAAACAAGCAGGCTGCCCTGGTATCCACAGGAAGGCAAGGTGACTGAGATATTTGAACAAGCAGTGGGGAAAGGTGCCAGGCAGTCAGAGGAACATGCCCAGGGACAGAGAACCGGGTGGGGCCACATCCCGAGTTCGTGTTGCTAGATCTCACCTCTTTAATCTTGAAGTCTCAAAGGATGTGTTTGAGCACTAGGCACCTATGTGATCGCACTGGAAAGGCATCTTTAAACCAAAAGCAAAAAGTCTCTCTAACAAGCTCAGCCCCCAACAAAAATTGCATATTATAACTCATTAAAAAAAAAACTGTAGTGCAGAAAACTCAACTCATCAAGTGCAAATTAAGGCAAGATCATTTGCGTACAAAGATCTCCTTCAGGCTACATTTAAATAACAAGTTCCCTGGTGCTTTTAAAATAGAATTTTAGCAAAAAAAAGAAAGAAAAAAGAAAACTCCATCAATTCCTAGACAAATTTTAAGAAGCAATGATCAGGTAAAATGAAGTACGTCTCCAGACTTTACGACATGAATTTTACTTTGTATGAAATAATCAGAAACAGGTGTTTCTCCTTCTTTGTCTCCATTGTTTATCGCTCTCTCATATACCCTCGATTTATAGATCTCTAATTATGAACCACTCTTTCATAACCTCCTGGCTAAAACCTTTATCAGGACTTAACAGTGAGAAGCAACTAATAGATTAAGAAGAGTAAGGTCCCTGGAGGCATATAAACTTTTGCTTTTTGCCTAGATCGTTTACTAGCTGTTTGACTTGGGCACGTTTACTTACTCGACAATATTCATTTAGCCCTTAGTATGTGCCAGCCAGAATTCCCAGCCTTGGGAATGGTGATGAAGGAAATAAATAGATGAGGGCTCTGTTCTCTAGGAATATGTATTCCAGGGTGGGGCGGCAGACTATAAACAAGTAAATAAAAAATAAATGAAATGAAAATCTTTCAGATTGTGCTGAGCACTGTAAAAGTACAGGGTACTCAGACATACATATACATGCATCCATTCCCCCCCAAACTCCCCTTCCATCCAGGCTGCCACATAACATCGAGCAGAGGTCCATGTGTTACACAGTGGGTTAGGTAACCTTTTTGCTCTTAAAAACCGTCAAAAACCCCAAGAACTTTTGTTTATTTATTAGTATTTACCATATTAGAAATTTAAACTGAGAAACTTTAAAAAATGGCTGCTTATACATTCATCTAAAATGAATAGCAAATTAATTTTAATTCACTTATTAATAATGTAATATGCGTATTACATGTCAGCACAAATAACATTTATGTGTATGAAAAATAACTGCATTATTCAAATAAAAAATTAGAGTGAGGTGTCACTCCTTTTAGATTTTGCAATCCTTTCATGTTTGAATTGCTGAAAGACAGTTGAATGTTCTCCTCTGCACCCTGTCTGTTGCGATCTGAGGTTTCGGTTGTGCGACGTGAAGAAAACATAGGAGGAAGTATTTTAATACTCTTTTTAGGTAATTGTGGAGATTCATTTAAGCCTCACCAAAGCTCCACCAGTGGTCGTCTCTCAAAGATCAGTTACGATCTGTGTGCAGTCTTGTTTTTTAATCTGTGTGACCCCACAGACTGTAGCCCGCCAGGCTCCTCTGTCCACGGGATTCTCCAGGCAAGAACAGTGGAGTGGGTTGCCATGCCCTCCTCCAGACCACCTTTTCAACCCAGGGATGGGACCCATGTCTCTTGTGTCTCCTGCACTAGCAGGAGGACTCTACCACTGCACCACCTCGGAAGCCCACAGTTACTCTATTGAGTGTGAAACCAATGACCTTGGTTTCAGTGACCTTGAAACCAGACACCAATGACCTCGTCCATACTCCATTAAGTGAAAGTTCTGTGGCCTGTGTTGTCCTTTAAAATAAATCTTTTCCCATCATTTTGAGCTGTCATGCACCAGTCATTTGAAAAATACTAGCTCCCTGAGTTATGCAGATCTTATGAATGTTGACGTGATACAGTACATTATACAATATCAAAATCACATTTGTCAATATCACCACAATCCCACCAGAGCCTCTTAGAATTGGGGAGCTAATGAGCTCACAGTAGCAGATGCAAGTTTTCCAAAATTCCAATTTTCACTTGAAAGCTTGAGTTTGATCATTGGCAACAAATTCTGTCAGTTATTTTCCTTGAAATGACAAGCTAACTTTGTTCTTTCTTTCTTTCTTTTTTTTTTTTTAAAGAAAATGTCTGCCAAATATCTAAGTCTGAGTAATCGTTATTTGTCTGTCAGTGGTTCTTTCGAGTAGAAATGATGTCCTATGAGAAAAGCGGCTAATTCGTCTCACAAAAGCAATTGTAGATGTGCTTTCCCCCGAGGTGCCCCCTACGCTTCTGTGTACAGCAAAGTGCTTTCTGTGTACGTGAGCTTCCCACCGCGTCACAAAGAATGTTCAGAACAGGTAGATTCAGGGCCAAGGTTTAATAAAGCTGACATTTTTTTACTGCATCACAAAGAACAATCTGAAGTGAAGCTGGCCTTTTTTTTTTTTCTTTTTTAAACCATGAATATATAGCAGTGAAGAATACAGTGACCATTTAGTACAGATTGATACCACTATTATCCAAACTAAGGCACCAATGGTTTATCCACCAATGCTTTTGCACCATTATCACAAATATCAACCAGTGACAAGGGCAAATGACATCTTCATTTTATTATGAAAGTGGTTTTGACTTCATGGGCCCCTTAAAGCATCTTAGGGACCCACAGGGGTTCCCTGGAATACAGCTTGAGANTGATACCACTATTATCCAAACTAAGGCACCAATGGTTTATCCACCAATGCTTTTGCACCATTATCACAAATATCAACCAGTGACAAGGGCAAATGACATCTTCATTTTATTATGAAAGTGGTTTTGACTTCATGGGCCCCTTAAAGCATCTTAGGGACCCACAGGGGTTCCCTGGAATACAGCTTGAGAGCATCAGAGTTGAAGCAAGAGAGTCTTTCTAAGTGAATCATGTCCTCCTCTGTCCATGGAATTCTCCAAGCAAGAAGAGTGGAATGGGTAGCCATTGCCTTCTCCAGGGGATCCTCCCAACCCAGGGATCAAACCTGGATCTCCTGCATTGCAGACAGATTCTCTACCATTTGCACCACCAGGGAAGCCCTTGGGTCACACGGTGACACTCAGATCTGTTATAAGAATTCCCCACCTGCCATAAGGGAACTTTCGAAGGAACGGTTTCCCAGGCTTTAGAACCAATCACATTTTCTTGGCCTGAAACTTGCTACAAAGTTCTATTTATTTTTTCCTGTGGGCTTTACAGCTCACTCTGAACTCTTAGAAACCATTACATCAGTTCAGTCATGTTGAACAATGTAAGATCTATAATTTGTAATTCTTTGCCTTGCCAGGTTGAATCCTAGAAAGTGTTACTCAGCAGTGGTGTCCAAGGCTGGAGAGTCATTGGAGACAAGTGGTTAAAAGAATATAAATTTCCAGAGCCCACCTCCAGGGCCCAGGAATCTGTATGTTTATTTTGCTCCCCAAGTTATTGTGCAAAAGGTGACCTGGCCCTCGTCTCCTGCCCAGATGTTTTGGGTGTCACTAGCTGGAACCAACTAAAGAGAAACATACATTTAATGGCTGACTGTTTTAGGTAAATACTGACTTGTCAGAACTCCTGAATATGTGTCCGTGTGGCCACCTACATGCTTGGCATTTTTTTTGAGCCGGGGTCATCTACCTCTTACTTCATTGATGTTTCCAACCCCCAATCTCGTCAGCATGTTTTCCGATGGCCATTTCTCCTTTTCTTCTTCTTACCAGAGGCTTTGTCATCTCATTGACAAGATATTGATTAATTATTTTTTTAATTCTTGGGGAACATATTGTTTCTCTAAAGCGGATCGAATGACTGTATGCCAGTGTGTACTGACTCTGCGGAGGTGTTAGATGCAAGATTCTGGGATCAATAAACAAGGCTGACAGTCTCCGACTAACCCTCTCCGTCTGGGCATGTCTGGCATTCCACAAACGTGCAACATATGCACAAACCACATCTACCTTTGACACCGTGAGCTCAGCCTACAGGAAAGAAGAGGCTGGCAGACTCAGGCAGGGATGGAAGGTGATGGCCACACGGCAGAGAGCACCCCACTTAAGGGAGAGGTGGTGGCTCAGACCCCCATCTGCCCTGGCGGGGGGCCCTCATGCAGCTTCTTGGAAGAGCTGGATCCATGGTGCTCAGGGGCCCCTGTGCCGACATGGACCCAAGAGGGAAAATACACCAACAGAGGGAGACTGGGAGCTTCTGGTTCAGTGATGTGCAACCGTGGGGACAGGGCCCCGCGGGCTGTCTCAGAATCTCCGATGAGTGTGTATATGAGGGGCAGGAGCGTGGACTGAGAAGAAGAATGCTGATTTCACCCACTACCACCTTTACAGATAAGGAAATGGAGGCCTACAGGGAGGAAGTGATTTCCCCTCAGAGCTCATTTGTGTCGGGGTGGGCCTGGGACATTCCCTGCCTCCCTGCCTCAGTGGCCGCCCCCTCCCACCNCGGACATGACTGAGTGACTGAATTGAATCATTTGTAAAAACACAAGGCTTATCAATGCTCCCCAGTATGTCCTTAGAGGCTATAAAATTCAATTAACACTTTTAGGAAAAGGATCGAATGTGTGTGTGTACACATACTTCTGAGCCATCCCCAATATGCCACCTTTCACAGACTTTGTCAAATCTCCCACAACATGTGGTAATAATATTTTCAAACATTTCAAAACATTAAGCTTTTAAAAAGTGAATGAGGCCTCTTTATTCAGTGGAAAATAGAGGCATGATTTAGAAAGCAGAATGTAACTGCCCAGAATGGAAAACAGTCCAGTCATGAGTGCTCATGGCCTCTGGTAATGGGTGTTGTAACTGATCTCCAAAAATGGCTCCCAACAATTCTTCCCCTGGCTATAGGGTCAGACTCAAGAGATGGAGAGCCTTTGTGCTCCCTTGATTGAGTCTGGGTTGGTCTTGTGACTTGCGTTTGCTCAACAGAACGCAGCACAATTAACATTCTTGGACTTTCAAGCCTAGGCCTTAAGAGGGCAAGCAGCTTCTACTTTTTCTCCAGGCAGCTAGCTGCCTCATGAAAATGTGACTACCTGATGGAAAGAGAGATCTGAAGCCATCAGGGTCAGCTGAGCCCAGCTGAGCTCCCAGCTGAATGCAACCACGTGACTGAAAGTGTTAGCTGCTCAGTCGTGTCTGACTCTTTGTGACCCTGTGGACTGTAAACCGCCAGGCTCCTCTGTCCATGGGATTTCCCAGGCAAGAATGCTGGAGTGGGCAGCCACTCCCTTCTCCAGGGGATCTTCCCAACCCAGAGACTGAACCTGGGTCTCTTGCATTGCCAGGCAGATTCTTTACCATCTGGGCCATACGGGAAGCATGTCTGGAGCCCTGGCAGAAAAACAGCAGATGAACCCCAGCCACCCCACAGAATCAGGAGAAATAACAAATCAGTGCTGCTAAGTTTGGGGTTCTTTATGGGTGATAACAGATTAGTGAAACAACAGGTGACAAAAGATATCAAGTGGCTGAAAGTGAGTCCAATCTACCATTCACCTGTGACCATTTGTGATTCTACTGGGATTTTGTAGACTTCTGCTTGCAAGCTAATTCAAGTGGAGAAACAGGATCTTCTCTTGTCATATTCAGACTCTAGCATTCAGTACATCTAGGTTACCAGTACTGATGTTCACACTGGATTCTGACAGTTCTACTCCCAGAGCCCGGAAGGACTAGGAAAACTGTCTCCCTTGACTGGTACACAAAGCTCTCTCTCTATCCCTGTATTCTTCCTTTACGTAACGCCATGCCACAAACCTACAAATGTTGACATCAGAAAGAGTAATAAGATGATGAATGCTGGAGTGAATAAAACTTCACTAGAGTACTGGGGGGATGAAGAGAAGCCAGCATAGACCTTAAATGCCCTTGGTGGTGTGGACTGTGTGGAGTCAAACAGACAGCAAAGACTAGGCAGGCATGGGGCAGACTGAATTATTAGCCCCAATTCTTGACCCTTTTCTACAATCACACGCTTGCTATCAATGTGCTACGGTCAGATGAACTTCTTTGCCCTCTGTCTTTGAACCCTCTTATGTGACTCAATTTGGCTAATAAAATGTGGATGCAAACAACAGTGTGCCAAGTCCAAGTTCAAGCTTAAGAGGCATCATGTGTATTGCTTGCACTTTTACCCTTCTGAAAAAGAACAGCACATTCCCCTTGGCTCCTGGATCCCAGGAGGAAGTTGAGACATGGAACAGAGCCACTCCAGCTGACCAACTGTCTTGTGATCAAGAAAGATACACTTATTGTTGAATGCCACTGAGATCCTGAGACTGTCTATTACCCAGCAATAGTTGACTAATACAAGGCTTCTTTATTAGATGCCAACATTTGCAAACTACACAGGATACTTTAGAACAACAGAAAGTCTTCTTGGTTATAAAAGTTGTAACCATATTAGCAAATGAATGGTTAGATGGTTTCATTGCCAAGCAAAATAAAATACAATATATTGAGTATCACGAAATGAACTTATAAAACAGAAAGAGACTCACAGGCTTAGAGAACAAACATGGCTGCTGAGAGGAAAGACAGGGATAAGGGATAGTTAGGGAGTTTGGGACTGACATGTACACAATGCTATATTTAAAATGGATAACCAACAATGACCCACTGTATAGCACATGGAACTCTGCTCCATGTCATGTGGCAGCCTGGATGGGAGGGGATTCTGGGGGAGAATGGATACATATATATGTATGGCTGAGTCCTTTTGCTGATCACCTGAAGCTACACAACCTTGTTTGTTCATTAGTGACACCCCAATACAAATTTTTGCTCTTACAAGTCTAAGATTATCTTTCTACAGGTTATGATTTGGTATTCAAAGTTCTCCACGATATAATCCTAACTTAGTTTTCTAACCAATTTCCTCTCACTTATATTTTATATTCCATTCAAACTGTATTACTTGAGGGGACGGGGGGAGGCTCAAGAGGGAGGGGATATATATATATATATATATATATATACACACACATATGGCTGATTCACTTTGTTGTATAGCAGAAACAGACACAACTTTGTAAAGCAATTATACTTCAATTTTAAAAAACTAGATTACTTGATTTTGCAAAATTTTTTGGATTACTTGTAATTTTTAAATATGTCACATCACCTTTAGCCTTTTCTCATCCAGTTCCTTCCTACACGCTTTATCCAACAGATTTAGATTCTCCATCCTTTAAGGTCAGTTTCAGCTGTCACCTCCGTAAGAAATCTGTTCTGATCCCATCTTTTAAGGTAGTCTCTTCATCCCTCTGACTCTTATCATGCTATGTGTGTCTTTTCCTCTTCTGGTATTTGGCTTATTCTACCTCATAACGCTTCCTCATCCTCTTATAAAGTTCTAGACAGCAAGGCTTGTCTCTGTATCCTCCATGGCATGTAGCAAAGGGTCTGACACATCACGGACCAGCTAGTCAATAATTTTTCGCATTAAAGAATGGAAGATGGATAGGAAGCAGCCATGACCCTGAGAAGGGTTTGTGAACTTTGGAGTCAAGAGATATCTGATTGTATTACTTGGTAGCTGAGCAGCTTTGGACTGGTTAGTCTCACCGTGCTCCAGCTCCCAAATGTGTAAAATTGGGATGGCACAGATTTCACAGGATTGTTGTGAAAATTCAACATGAAACTGAATGCAAATGCTTTTCACTGTCTGACATATGGTGGAAGCTCCATAAGTGGTGGCTCTAATTACAGAAACGATAATGACTCAGAATCTCACACAGAAGTTGGTTTAAACAAATCTCTGATATTCAATTATTTCCTCTTAAAAGTTCAATTTTGAGAGGGACAGTAATAACTCTAGTTCCTATTAGCAGTTTTCCCGGAAGGTGTGGTTTCAAAGATCTGGATTCTAGTTTTATTAACTCATTATTGACCAGGAGATTTTTGCAGAAACTAACACTACAGCTGGCAGTCTTTTTTGGGGGGGGGGTGAGTGGGGCTAGTCAAAAGTTTTTCTCACCAACACTTTACAGGTTATTTCATTCAATAGTTAGAAACGACACATCTGTAAAGTCTACTAATTTTTGTGAAATGTTGTCTTCAATCCACTCTTCTGTAGAAGCAAAGGAACATTCTCCAGCACCATGGGTTTCATTTTTCACTTTCTGTATCAGAATGAATCACTAAGTATTTTTTGTTGTTTTGTTGGTCTAATATTTACACCATTTGAATCAGAACCATATTCTGAAGAACTATGATCTTCTGAGACACTTAGTACATATGTCACTCAGATAATCGGAGAAAGTATCTGCAAAAAATTCACCGAAAAAAATCCTCTTCACTCAAAATTTTTCAGTGTGTCATTTTAGAAAATCTTCAGTTCAGTCACTCAGTCGTGTCTGACTCTTTGTGACTCCATGAACCACAGCACAGCAGGCCTCCCTGTCCAACACCAACTCCCAGAGTCCACTCAAACCCATGTCCATCAGGTCGGTGATGCCATCCAACCATCTCATCCTCTGTTGTCCCCTTCTCCTCCTGCCCTCAATCTTTCCCAGCATCAGGGTCTTTTCCAGTGAATCAGCTCTTCACATCAGGTGGCCAAAGTACTGAAGTTTCAGCTTCAACATCAGTCCCTCCAATGAACAACCAGGACTNATCCCTGGGTTGGGAAGATCCCCTGGAGAAGGGAAAGGCTACCCACTCCAGTGTTCTTGCCTGGAGAATTCCGTGGACTAGTCCCTGGGGTCACAAAGAGTCGGACACGCCTGAGTGACTTTCACTTTCACATACTCCTGCCAGAAATCTGGGACAAGGATCGTTATTCCATCTCGCAGTGAGGGAGGTGAGTTCTAGAAAGAGAAAGGAGGGTTCAGCCCAGGAAGAACTGGAAGGTTTAGGAGTGAGAAAGGATCTTCAAAAACAGAAGGCTTGGGATCTGGAGGTGGGCCTAGCCCAGTCTGCCTTTCCCTGAAGGGCAAAATTATGCAGGAGGCATTTGCAGGGGACAGCGAAATTCAGGAGCTCTATGGGCTTCAAAGCCCAGATCCTTCATTTGTCAACTGGCTGATGCCGGCGAGACACTGACCTCTCTGAGCATCAGTGTCCTCAGTAGGACAAGGGGTGATTAGAAATAATCTCTATCCAAAAGCAGATGCTCAACAAAATGAGGCTCAGACGTAGGTCTCAGCTCAACCTAAGAAAGAACCTTCTATCAGAGAGAGCAGTCTCTGAATACAATGTATTGCTTGCAGAGCAGTGAGCTGCTTTTTAAGAAGAAATGGAGTTGTGTAGGGTGCAAAATTTGACAACTAGGAAATTTCTCACCTCTCCCAATTCCAAGATTCTGTGATGTGTTCTGGGACAAATTCAAATGTTCTGTACTCAACCCTGCTCTTCAAAGATGCTCTCTGCTGCATAAACTCTCTGTCCAGAGTGCTCCTCTTTGCCTACCCATTCCTCAGTTTTGATGAAACCTCCCTTTCTCAGGGAAGCATTCCCTGACCTGCCTCCTTCCCCCTCTGTTAACTGAATTGCTAACTACACCTTAGCAATCCACACAAAAGCCAAGCCAAGAGTGCCAGCTTTCTGACTCCCAGGTTTAGCCTCTCTTCACCAGATCTGGTCTGATGTTACAAAACCGAAGTCCAGCAGTAACTCCTACAACCCAGCCAAGCACATTGCAAAACCGTGAGATTCTGAAGCAGCTGCTCTACCTGTTTCAGAAGACCATGACCACTGAGTTCCAAGTTCACTACCATGCCTTAGGTTCCTAACACGTGCCAAGACAGTGCTGTTTGCAGGTGCTTGGGCTTGCTCTGTGGCTAAGTGGTAAAGAATCCACCTGCAATGCAGGAGTTGCAGGAGACACAGGTTCAGTCCCTCGGTTGGGAACATCCCATGGTGGAGGGCATAGCAACCCACTCCAGTATTCTTGCCTGGAGAATTCCATGGACAGAGAAGCCTCATGGGCTTCAGTCCGTGGGATTGCGAAGAGGTGGACATGACTGAAGTAACTGAGCGTGAGCACGCAAAGATAGTTCACAATAAGTCATGATCTAGCAGCCCAGGCCAGAGGGTAAGACCAATGTTCTCGACAGAAGTTGGGGAAGCACATCACCTACTGAGAAGCGAGCTACCTTCTACTCGAGAAGGGAGCTCTGGGCTCAGACCAGGGCCCAGGGAAAGTGTCACTGGAGAGCTGAGACACAAACACACCAATGCTTCCCATTCCTTACAATCAGGAATGTTCTTGCTGTATCTTGTCAGGTCGTTGAATGTATTCCTGGGGCAGAACTCCAGTTGCTGGGTTTTCATGGCACTGTGATTTATCTTTCAGAGCTTCTGCGGACGTGCATGACGCCTTCATGACTTACACGGTGTATGATGACGTCATCACCATTAAGCTCATTCGAGAGGCCTGCAAGGTTCTCGGTAAGTCCAAATAGGGCCTTCTTTGCTTTCCGGTGGACCTAGATTTTGATGGGGACACTGTTCAACCCAGTCCACCCTCCTTTCCTTTCTCCTTCCTTCTCCCTTGCTTGGAGCATACAGTGAGCCAGGGCCTGGAGAGGAAGGAGGGGCAGGTGGCCTCTCCAGCCCCGAGCTCTAGGGGGCTTGCCAGCAGGGAGGCAAGGAAGCCCTCCAGCACTTCCAGCCTCTTTGATAACACCCTTCTTTCAGTCCAAATTAAATTTCCCGTACCCATTCCTCACAGGCAGCATAGCTTTGGGTCATGCTGGGATGGCATTTAGAAATTATTGCAGGTGGACACGGTGGTGTCAGGACCGTCACTTGGCACCTAAGACCCTGGGGCAGATGTGTTGGAAATGTGGGTGAGTCAGGAGCTCAGGGCCTTCAGGCCCGATCCCGTGCAACCCCCCGAGGGTCAGGAGCAGGAATGTGGTTTCTAGCTGGTGTCATGATACCTCTGAGGGCCTAGCCAACAGATCTACCATCCTGAGGACCTCTTTCTGAGACAGTTATAGATTAAGGCCAGGAAGGACTGATGCTGAAGCTGAAACTCCAAATGCTTTGGCCTCCTGATGGGAAGAACTGACTCATTTGAAAAGACCTGATGCTAGGAAAGATTAATGGCAGGAGAAGAAGGGGACAATAGAGGATGAGATGGTTGGATGGCATCACCAACTCAATAGACATGAGTTTGAGTAAGCTCCAGGAGTTAGTGATGGACAAGGAGGCCTGGCATGCTGCAGTCCATGGGGTCGAAAAGAGTCAGACACAACTGAGTGACTGAACTGAACATCAGTATAACCAGCCCAGCAGGTACGCTCAGGAACACACCAGGGCAGCCACTCAACCCCCAGGGACAAGTGGCTGCTCTAGAATGCGGCAGGAATGTGTAAAGTGCCTGAGGCAGCTGAGGTGCTGTGTTTATTTCCCCTTCCTTTGAATCTCAGAAGAATTCTCTGATCAAAAAAAAGAAAACAAACAAATGTGCCAGCCCTAATCTCAAGCACCTGGACCCAATAGAAAAGAAGGCTTTCCCCTGGATTTTCACATAGCAATGTGATTGACGTCTGCGTCCCTTCTCCTGTCCCCAGTCAACTCCTGGATGCAGAAAACCTTTCTGGGCATCGCACCTGGGAGAAGCCGGGAGTGTCTGCAGAGCCTGAAGGGGACCCGTTGAGGTTTAGGGAGCTGATGTGTGTGATGAGTGGACCCGCCCCAGCCAAGGGGCTGCTGCCTCTGGTTCATCAGGCTGTTTGTCTGAGCCAAGCAGGGCCAGGGGTGCCAGTGAGAACTGGGGGGACGATGGTGATGGGAAGGAGGAGGAATTCGGGGCACCAACTAGTCCAGCCAGATGTCGGTTAGCTCCTAGTCACTTGTCACCTGCACCTCCTGATAGAACTTGATAAGGTTGTTTCTGAGGCTGAAAATATGGTGCAGGGAGTAAACTGTGAGGTTGATCCTTTGGCTCCTTGAATTTGGGCTCCAGGGAGCACCATCTCCAGACAGCTTCCCAAGCCAGTGCCCCATCTCCCTGGACGGTGACCCTGTGACAGAGGACGCGGGCGGCCAGCAGGCAGGGCTCCTGCAGCCTCCTGCTGGTCACAGTTGAGTGACCCCCCACGCACTCCCCTTTCTAAAGGGGCTCACAGGGAGACTTAGAGAAGAGCTGGCCCAGGACCCCCTGGTCCACACCCAACTCCTACCCTGTCCTGCCTGCTGGGGGGCGGCCTCCCAGAACCCTCTGTCATCAAGCAGCCGATGCTGGGGGGTGGGGTGGGGGTTTGTGTGGGGCTTGGGCTGTCAAGAGGCAAGTGGGGCGAGGATTTCCCGTGAGAGTCTGACCCCAGGGCGAGGGCTCTTTACAGGGCTCTGGGCCGCCCCCTGGGCTGGGAGCCCGGAGATCTGGCTGCCACATTCAACTCCGCTCCTGAACAGCCGCAACCCACACCGGGTGCCACCTCTTGGTCTTCTTGTTTCATACACCTGCCCAAGAGACCTGGGGAAGAGTTTCAGGGGGAGGTCATCTCCTTAAACATGACTTCTCTTTTACATATGTGTTTACGATGTTAGAGAAGATGTAGAAGGGATAGGCTACCCACTTGATTAATATTCTTGGTCTTGCCTTGTGGCTCAGCTGGTAAAGAATCCACCTGCAGTGTGGGAGACCTGGGCTCGATCCCTGGGGTGGGAAGATGCCCTGGAGAAGGGAAAGGCTACCCACTCCAGGATTCTGGCCTGGAGAATTCCATGAACTATATAGCCCATGGGGTTGCAGAGTCAGACACGACTGAGCAACTTTCGCTTTCACTTACGATGTTAAATATCAAAGCTCACAGGTAGATACCCTCTTATTCAAACATGCACTACCCCACAGACCACTTGACCTGCAATACAGAAACTGTTGACTCTTTGCCCTTTCCAGGGAAAGTTTGGTCATCTCATGATCTGGAGAGTGGAGCTATAAGAAACAGGTATTTTTCAAGATTTTGAAAATCTCTTTTAAATTGAGAACTTCTGTGTATTGAATTGTGTCCACTCTCAAGTTCCTATGTTGAAATCCAAACCCCCATGGGATAGACTTGGAGAGGGGGCCTTTGGGGAGATCATTTAGACAAGGTTATGAGGGTGGGATCCTTATGATGGGATTAACGCCCCGATAAGAAGAGACACTGAAGAGCTTGTTTTCTGTCTCTTGCCTGTCTGTCTGTCTCTGTCTTTCCCCACCGCACACACACATAATGTAGGGAGAGAGGGAAAAGCCAGGAGGAGAGCTCTCACTAGGACCTGCCATACTGGCACCTTGACTTTGAAATTCTAACCTCCAGAACTGAGAAAAATAAATGTCTGTTTTAGACCACACACCAGGCTACAGTACGTTGCTTAGGCAGTCCTAGCAGACCAGTACAGGAATTCTAGTTAGTACTTATGTGTCCAGAAGGAAATACTACATACCTCTACCATCATACCCAGGCTGTTGTGGTGACTGTGTATGACTGTGTATGGCATTGTGGTGTAGCAGTACTTCCGGCAGAGAGATCCCATCACATGCCTGCCCCAGTGCACTCACACTTCCAAACCAACCAACACGTTTAGAGGCAGCAACAAGTGTATAGACCAACATGTAGGCTGACTCACTCTGCCTTCCTACCAAAGGCCAAAGTCTAGCGCTGTGGTTTCTCTCTGTCTAGCTTTGAAAATCAGAAGGGTATTTTCTTCTTCTTTATCACAGTAACATCTGTTGGCCTATCCCTGAAAGGGTGTATAGGTGTGGTGAGTGCATTTTTCAAATAAAAAGTTCGGATTCAAAATTGAGTAAACGCATGCATGAGACTTGGAATCAGGATGACCCTGAGAAGCATGGACTGTGTGGCTTCTCTCTCTTCACATATATTTATTGATCTGTAGGTATAAATAGATACAGATATATCTGTTCTAGTTCTCAGTTCAGTCACTCAGTCGTGTCCGACTCTTTGCGACCCCATGAATCGCAGCACGCCAGGCCTCCCTGTCCATCACCAACTCCCAGAGTCTACCCAAAGCCATGTCCATTAAGTCAGTGATGCCATCCAACCATCTCATCCTCTGTCGTCCCCTTCTCCTCCTGCCCCCAATCTTTCCCAGCATCAGGGTCTTTTCAAATGAGTCAGCTCTTCACATCAGGTGGCCAAAGTATTGGACTTTCAGCTTCAACACCAGTCCTTCCAATGAACACCCAAGACTGATCCCCTTTGGGATGGATTGATTGGATCTCCTTGCAGTCCAAGGGACTCTCAAGAGTCTTCTCCAACATCATAGTTCAAAAGCATCAGTTATTTGGTGCTCATCTTTCTTTATAGTCAATCTCTCACATCCATACGTGACTACTGGAAAAATCATAGCCTTGACTAGATGGACCTTTGCTGACAAAGTAATGTCTCTGCTTTTTAATATGCTATCTAGGTTGGTCATAACTTTCCTTCCAAGGAGTAAGCGTCTTTTAATTTCATGGCTGCAGTCACCATCTGCAGTGATTTTGGAAGATGTGTATAAGAGACAGGCTGTATTTCTNAGACGGACCTTAGTCGGCAAAATAATGTCTCTGCTTTTGAATATACTATCTAGGTTGGTCGTAACTTTCCTTCCAAGGAGTAAGCGTCTTTTAATTTCATGGCTGCAATCACCATGTGCAGTGATTTTGGAGTCCCCCAAAATAAAGTCTGACACTGTTCCCACTGTTTCCCCATTTATTTGCCATGAAGTGATGGGACTGGATGCCATGATCTTCGTTTTATGAATGTTGAGATTTAAGCCAAATTTTTCATTCTCTTCTTTCACTTTCATCAATAGGCTCTTTAGTTCTTCACTTTCTGCCATAAGGGTGGTATCATCTGCATAGCTGAGGTTANCCCCAAAATAAAGTCTGACACTGTTCCCACTGTTTCCCCATTTATTTGCCATGAAGTGATGGGACTGGATGCCATGATCTTCGTTTTATGAATGTTGAGATTTAAGCCAAATTTTTCATTCTCTTCTTTCACTTTCATCAATAGGCTCTTTAGTTCTTCACTTTCTGCCATAAGGGTGGTATCATCTGCATAGCTGAGGTTATTGGTATTTCTCCCAGCAATCTTGATTCCAGCTTGTGCTTCCTCCAGCCCAGCGTTTCTCATGATGTACTCCGCATATAAGTTCAATAAGCAGGGTGACGTTATACAGCCTTGATGTACTCCTTTTCCTATTTGGAACCAGTCTGTTGTTCCATGTCCAGTTCTAACTGTTGCTTCCTGACCTGCATACAGGTTTTTCATGAGGCAGGTCAGGTGGTCTGGTATTCTCATCTCTTGAAGAATTTTCCACAGTTTATTGTGATCTACACAAAGGCTTTGGCATAGTCAATAAAGCAGAAATAGATGTTTTCTGGAACTCTGTTGCTTTTTCAATGAACCAGCAGATGTTGGCAATTTGATCTCTGGTTCCTCTGCCTTTCCTAAAATCAGCTTGAACATCTGGAAGTTCTCGGTTCATGTATTGCTGAAGCCTGGCTTGGAGAATTTTGAGCATTACTTTACTAGCATGTGATATGAGTGCAACTATGCAGTAGTTTGAGCATTCTTTGGCATTGCCTTTCTTTGGGATTGGAATGAAAACTGACCTTTTCCAGTCCCGTGGCCACTGCTGAGTTTCCCAAATTTGCTGGCATCTTCTTTCAGGATTTGAAATAGGTCAACTGGAATTCCATCACCTCCACTAGCTTTCTTCATAGTGATGCTTCCTAAGGCCCACTTGACTTCACATTCCAGGATGTCTGGCTCTAGGTGAGTGTGAGTGATCATACCATCATGATTATCTTGGTCGTGAAGATCTTTTTTGTACAGTTCTTCTGTGTATTCTTGCCACCTCTTCTTAATATCTTCTGCTTCTGTTAGGTCCCTACCATTTCTGTCCTTTATTGAGCCCATCTTTGCATGAAATGTTCCCTTGGTATCTCTAATTTTCTTGAGGAGATCTCTAGTCTTTCCCATTCTGTTCTTTTCCTCTATTTCTTTGCATTGATTGCTAAGGAAGGCTTTCTTATCTCTCCTTGCTATTCTTTGGAACTCTGCATTCAAATAGGTATATCTTTCCTTTTCTCCTTTGCTTTTTACTTCCCTTCTTTTCACAGCTATTTGTAAGGCCTCCTTAGACAGCCATTTTTCTTTTTTGCATTTCTTTTTCTTGGGGATTGTCTTGATTCCTGTCTCCTGTACAATGTTGGTATAGCTGTAGATAAACCAATATAGCTTCAGATATTGGGGCATCTGGTGGCTCAGCTGATAAAGAACCTGCCTGCCAGTGCAAGAGATGTAAGAGGCATGGGTTAGATCCCCTGGAGAAGGAAATGGCAACCCCCTCCAGTATTCTTGCCTGGAAAATTCCATTGACAGAGGAGCCCATGGGGTCACAAGAGATCAGACATGACTGAATGTGCATGTACACACCCACCATAGATGGATATAAATAGTACCCACCTACTGGGTGGGCACTAGGTCTTTAGAGAAGCCTTTGGAATCAGATAGATCTGGGTGAATGTCTTGGCTGTCTGTCTGTCTATCTTCCATAAATCAGAGAAAGCAAGGCCCTGATGGAGGAGAGAAGTCTGCAGGAAGGGCACTGCATTGTTTAACAGAAGACACTGGTCAATCGAGACAAACTCTTGCCTTAGACAAAGGATGCTCGGTTACAAAGTACTAGTTAGTACTTAGCCTTCCAAATGGGCTCCAGAATGCCATTTCTCTACCTTTAAGCAATTGTTGGGACTTTTCCAGGCCACTCTGCCACTGCATAGCTCTGCGCTTTCTAATTAGCATAATTCAGGGAGGCACCAGATGGCAGGTTGAGCCTTGCATAAGAATTGCTCTGTGTATGAATAAGTGCCTACTTAGCGTGTAAGTGGGTTATTAGTGATCTGAAGTGACAAAATTCAAAACAACACACCACAGCCATTTGGCACAGCTGTGCCCGTCTAGACTTTGCCCGCTAAGAAACCAGCAGTAAAATGCATTTCAACAGTTAGCCATCAGCAAGTGCCAGCAAGCCTTCTCTGCACCTAGCTCTTTAAAAAGAAGAGGAACAGCATAACATTTTACAAGGGCCTGAAATCAGGCGTTATCATTTGATCTTTACTGTGACTCTCAGGTGGAATAAACAGCCCAGATCCTGTGACCAACCAAAAATGGGGATACAACTCAGGTGTCCTGACGCCCGGGCCAGCACTGCAGCCCGTGAGCGCGAGGAGCAGTGGACTGGGTGGGCACGAGATCACTTGCTTTTTTTTTTTTTTTTTACAATATTTATTTTTATTTATTTGGCTGTGCTGGGTCTCAGTTGTAACATGTGGGATCTAGTTCCCTGACCTGGGATGGAACCCGGGCTCCTGCATTGAGAGCACAGGATCTTAACCGCTGGACCACCAGGGACGTTCCTGGCAAGGTCTTTGGAACTGGGCAGCCCTGGGTGCACTCCCTGGGTGCATCGTCCCTAATAGGGTAAGCTGGGGCAAATTCTTCATCGGTAAACATTGCTGGCACCTACAGCACCTACATCGGGTGGTTATCCTAAAGATGAAGTTTGATCATGTGAGCTAAGTGCCTTACACTCAGCAAAGCGGGCCCCTCCCTCCTGAGTCCAACCGGTGGACCCCTTGCTGGGCAGACTTCTCTGCTCCAAAGCTCACCAGGAAGCAGGCAGCTCACACCAGGAGTGAGTGACGCGGCTCCTTGGCTGTAGATGGTCTCCCACCTGAGCTGCCTGCATCCATTTCCCAGTTTATTTTTCCCCCTGCCTCCTGATAAACATACTGCTACACCAGGAGTCAACCGCCTCCCCCTCTCTCCCCACTGCCACTGAGAATCTGTTTCCTCCTTGTGGGGCTTCCCTGGTGGCTCAGACAGTGAAGGATCTGCCTGAAAACAGGAGACTAGGGTTTGATCTCTGGGTCGGGAAGATCTCCTGAAGGAGGGCATGGCAACCCACTCCAGTATTCTTGCCTGGAGAATCCCATGGACAGAGGAGCCTGGTGGGCTACAGTCCATGGGGTTGCAAAGAGTCAGACATGATTGAGTGACTAACACTTTCACTTTTCCTCCTGGTAACCTATGGTACTAACATGGATTGCTGTTCCTTTCTTTTTTGCCTTCTATTTTTTGGCTGTGGCATGTGAGATCTTAGTTCCCCCACCAGGGATCGAAACCTGTACCCCACCCATTGGAGTCTTAACCACCTGGACCGCCAGGGCAGTCCCCTTCTCCCTTTCTAAAGGCCTCTGCCTCCTCACAGAAGATTCTCCCATCTGTTATCTCATGCCTGATTGAAGTAATATTGTTGAGAAGAAGAGTGCTCTAGAAGAATGGTTCTTTCCAGGTATCAGAAGCTTACTTCTTTGAATACCCAAGCTTTAGGGGAAGAAAGACCCATTTTCAAAGGAAAAATCTCGAAAATGCGTGGCAGTCCCTTCCCTGTCTTATGGAAGAGCACGTGCTTTTCTGGGTGCCTCAGGTGGGTCCCGTGAGGAGCAGCTCTTGTCGCTTGTTTCTGGGTGATGGGAGGTGGGCAGAGGTTGTGGGCAGGGCAGCCTGGAGAGGACCCTTTGCCCAGAGAGGCCCAGTGAAGGCAGCAGCGGCTCTGGGCTCCCCTGGGCCTTACCAGGTGTCCCCTCCCACCACCCGCCCTGCCCAGCCTACCTCTGCTCTTTCCAGTCCCTTGAGCAACTGTCGCCCAGCAAGCAGGAAACATTTCCTGGTGATGCTGAAGAGCCAAGCTTGTTAAGTCAGAAAGTTTGAGTTTATAGATCATTCCAACTGAAAAGCTTCCCAGAAGGCCCTACAGCTCTCTCTCTCCTGGGAAGCCAAGCACAGACACTCAGTGACTGTTATTTTCCTGCCATCAAAGAACCCTTCTATAAAAAAAAAAAAAAAAACACCACTTTTTAATAGAATTTTTCATACCCACACATACAAATCAAGAGACTTGCACACCGAAGCCCACATCCCCTTCATCCAGCTTCAATCAGTATTCATATTTTGCCAATCTCATTTCTTCTCTGTGGTTCCTCCTCCCTTATTTCTTGTTTTGTTTTTGCTGGAAAATCTCCAAGCGAATCTCAGGTTTCCCATAATTGTACCCATAAATATTTCAGTATGAATCTCTAACAAGATAAAGGCATTCTAAGGCATAATCATAATGCCCTGATTCTACCTAGCAAAATTCTGAATGTTCCAGAGACCTCGGAGCCAGCTGCACCTCAGCTGGTGGTGGAGAACTGTGGTCTTCTGATGTTAGATTTCCTAAGGTTTTTCTCAGGACAATCAGTGAAACCTTTTTACTTTGACGTGATTTCAAATTCACAGAAGGATTGTAAGAATAGTACAAAGAATTGCCGTACGCTCTTCATCCATATTCCCCAAATGTTAACATTTTACCACGTTGGCTCTATCCTTCTCTCTATATTTTTTTTCCCTGAATGGTTGGTATGTTAAGAAAATGATGTCTCTTTATTCCAAAAGTGCTCTAATGTAACCAGTTCAGTTCAGGAAATGAATGTTGCTATGATGCTATTATCTAAACTACAGATTTGATTGAGATTTTCCCAGCTTTCCCAGTAATGTCCTATAGGACAAAAGAATACCCTGGATCAAGTTGGTTGTCACATTTCTTTGACTTTCTGTAGTTTGGAACAGTCCCTGAGTCTTTGTGTCTTATAACGTTGACATCTTTAGAAGGTTCTAGTCAGCTATTTTTAAAATTTTTGATGTAGGTGGTTTTTTTAAAAAGTCTTTTTTGATTTTATTACAATATTGCTTCTGTTTTTATGAGGGTTTTGCTTTCTTTGTGGCCACGAGGCAGGTGGGAGTTAGTTCCCTGACCAGGGATTGAACTGGTACCTCTACACTGGAAGGCAAGATCTTAACCACAGGACTGCCAGGGAAGTCCCCTTGGCCAGCTATGCTGTAGCATGCCCCTCAACTCAGGATTATCTGCTGTCTTCTCGTAATTCAGTTCAGGCTACACTTTCTTGGCAGGAAGACCAGAGGGTTATGTTTTGTCCTTCTCAGTTCATCATAGGAGACATCTTATGCCTACTTGTCCCATTAGTGGTGCCAATTTGATTGCTTGGTTTACATGGAATCTGCCAGTTTCTCTGCTATAAAGTTATTATTGTTCCCCCTTTGAATAGTATCTTATGAGAGATACTTTCAGACTATGTCTATATCTTGTTGCTTCTCAAACTCTCCCTTCCCTAATTTTAGTATTCATTGGTGGTTATTTGAATCAATAATTATAATGTGGTCAAGTGGTGATTTTTTTCTAGGCATATCATTCCTTTTAATTCATTAGTTGAATTTCTATTATCAGGAAGAATTTTCCCTATCTATACCAGTGTGAACTTTTTACTCTTATTTTTCTTAATAGGCTATAATCTTATGTTTTTGTTACTCTAATGCTCAAATTCTCTATCTGTCTATATCTGTCTGAAGTTGGGATGGGTTCTGTGGTCTTCTTAGGTAGCTTTCCTAATCTACACCACAGGATTGCTTCTACTCTTCTTCCTTCTCATACAAAGAGAAGCCTGGTTCCCATCATTTCCCACATATTTACTTATAGGTTTAATCCTTGGGCGTTCAGAAAGTCATTTCAGATTTGCTAACTCACATCGCTGTGGGAAGGAAGCCTACTCACATAGTCAAATATTTATTTCAAGTTCGTTTTGTCTTTAGCCTAAAGGACAGAGTCAAAATCCTATGTTCAGAGTTCACTATATTTTTGCCGCCTGGGCTATATGATTGCCCCCTGGGTTATTAGGTTTTTCAGAACTATTCTGTTGAAATACTGTTTGTTCATTTGTTTCTGTTTGTGTTATCTTAGAGTTTTCTCTGTCCTTATTTATTTCTTCAAGTGTAAGAATCATTAACATGATGCCCCAAACCAGAACTGTGCAAAAATTTTGCTCAGAGAAGTGCCCCTCCCTATGTACGCACACTCCGCAATTGTTCTATTTCCACCCTTTCCCAGCGCCCTGTAGGTTAGGGATCCCCAGCCTCTGGGATCTAATCCTGGGTGATCGAAGTGGAGCTGATGTAATAATAATAGAAACAAAGTGCACAATAAATGTGCTTGTTCAGTTCAGTTGCTCAGTCGTGTCCGACTCTTTGAGACCCCATTAACCACAGCACACCAGGCCTCCCTGTCCATCACCAACTCCCCGAGTTTACCCAGACCCATGTCTAGTGAGTCGGTGATGCCATCCAACCATCTCATCTTCTGTTGTCCTGCCCTCAATCTTTCCCAGCATCAGGGTCTTTTCAAATGTGCTTGAACAAACCTGAAATCATCCCTCTCCTTCTTGGCCTATAGAAACATTGTCTTCTACAAAACTGGTCCCTGGTGCCAAGAAGTTTGGGGACCACTGCTATAGGTAACCAATCTCAGTAGTTTCTGGTGTTTATCTTTGCACAAATAAGCAGATAGATGTGTATTTCCTTATTGCCCCTTATTTGCTACACAAAAGACAGAATACTAAGCATATTTTAGACTCTCCCATACACTGTCAAAAAATATGCTCAGGCATCTACAACTTGTGTTTAGCTCTTTCTTGCATTGTCTTGTCATTTCCTACATATTCCTGATGTCCCGTGACTTAGAAAACTCAGGGAATCCTAAATTCACTGAAGGGAAACTGTCTAACTACACAACGCAGGGGTTGGTTTTGAAAAATGACCTTTGTCTTCTCCTTGACAAGCATTCTCAACTGCGAATCCTAGAGGAAGCTCCAAGTCTGGCAGGGATGGGAAAGACCACACCCAAACCCAAGATGCTTGCTCAAGAAACAGTCAGAGGTCCTTTCCTATGAACAGAGTGGGATGGGCAGAAACAGAATAACCAGTGTCTGGAACAGCAACTTCATGGATTTTTGTACCTTTATAGAACCTAAGAGTCAAGCAGACAGTGTTTCTGCACAAGGCTGCCACTGCCACTTTTTTAAAAAACTTTTTAATTTTTTTCAAACTTAAAAAAAATATAGATTATTTCTTTTAATTGGAGGCAAATTACTTTATAATATTGTAGTGGTTTTGCCATACATTGACATGAATCCGCCACGGGTGTACACGTGTTCCCCATCCTGAGCCCCCCTCCCCACCCCCTCCCTCTGGGTCATCCCGGTGCACCAGCCCCGAGCACACTGCCACTTTAAGACCCAACTTTGCAAACAGCCCAGCCCTCCTGACTGAGGTCCTGGGGACTGGGAGGCCTCTGGGGTTGTTTTCCCAGCAGGTGACAGGATGCACCTGCTCAGAGCTTCAGCCTAGGGGGCCCACAACACAGCTGTTTGTTTTTTTTTTCTCACCTTGAACAAGCTAGATTTATTAACAGCAGGAAAGGAGGGGTGGAAGGAGGAAGGAACAATTCCACATGTGTCCACACACTTTTCAGGAGTTCTCTTCCCAGGGGCTCATCACCTTTGGAAATGACATGAGTGGAATTTAGTATTTCACCTGGCCGGGGCTTGTATTTTGTGTCCCACAGGGGTCTCCATGGAAGCCATTCTGAAACTCTTTGGGGAATACTTCTTTAAATTCTGCAAAATGTCTGGCTATGACCGGATGTTACGGACACTGGGAGGAAACCTCACGGAGTTTATTGAAAACCTGGATGCCCTCCACAGCTACCTGGCGCACTCCTATCAGGTAAGCCCATCTGGGTCAGAGCTCAGTGGCCCTGAGAGGAAGCAGCTGCTTCTAGAAGTCCTGAGTCATCTCCCCACCTCCCCTAAGAGACTGCAGTTGCCAGGGGCTTTTGGAATCTTTGGTACATGGCATCAGTGGGCGGAGTTTTCTGGGGGGACGAATGGAAAATGAAAACTTGTTGGCTTTTATACACTGGCTGCAATGATCAAAGAAAGGCAAGCTGGAGAGGTCGACTTTGTGTTGGGGGACAGCTCCTGTTGACGGTAGCTGCTGGGGGTTTGACATTCAGTCCAGAAGATTTAAAGATTGATCACAACGGGAAAAAAGACTGGGAACCAGTCAGGTTTCAGGGGATTTGCAAATTCTCTCCTCAGGTTTCCTGGCCTAGAAGGAGCTGATAAATAACTTGTGCAGCCAGATTCATTTATTCATGTATTAGATGCAATGTCTTCACAGGGCCAAGAGCCGGAATCGGATACCACCCAACTCTAATTTATCCATGGCGTGACTGCCTGAGGTGCTAAACTGATTTCCCTACTGGGATCTGTCCTGCCGGAGTTCAGTTCTTGGTTTTCCTGTTTGTAAGCATTGGTGGAAATTTAAATGGCCAGGCTCACTTTTCCTTTTTTTAAAAAAGAAAATGCTGTATTAAAGAGGCAAAGTGGCATTTGCACATGTCATAATAATAGCTTATTATTTTATATAAAAGAGTTGATATTTGTTTTTAGGGCCCTTTACAGTTCGCTACGCTTTTTCTTCACCATTTCTACTCTTGAGGGAGTTCCCAGGTGGCTCAGTGGTACAGAATCCGCCTGCAGTGCAGGAGATGAGGATTTGATCCCCAGGTCGAGAAGATCCCCTGGAGAAGGAAATGGCAAGTCATTCCAACATTCTGTCTGAGAAATCCCATGGACAGAGGAGCCTGGTGGGCTAGTCCATGGGGTCACAAAAGAGTCAGACATGACTTAGCGACTAAACAATAATGAGAGGAGCAATAGACTAGAACTTCTCTGGTGTCAGTGAGGACGTTTTGCACATAATGAGATAAATAAAATATATAAATGTTATATGAGCTGAAATAAAATGTATGCAATGATATCTGATAGATTTCCAGGCAAAAGATTATGGATTATCTCTTTAGCAAATTACTATAAGACAAAGCTGACTTTTTCTTTGTCTGTCTCTAGTAATTTGGTAAAATCTTAAGGTTTGTGTTTCTGGTTTTAACTGTGCCATTCATCTTGTTATTTTTTAGCTGAATTTCATTTGAGTGCCAATTATGAGACAGATGTTGGGCTAAGTAGTGTATAAACATTGAATTATCCTCTTACCCTTAAGATTAGGCACTCTTATTTTCCCCATTATATAGATGAGAAAGCTGAGGTCCAGAAAGGCAAAGTAACTGTTCCAAATCGCCCAGGTTGTGGAGGCTGAGTCAGAACCCATCCCCAGGAGTGTCTGTCTCCAAAAACAGTGTTCTGGTTGGCTTCTCAGTATTTTCCCATTGCCCTGATCCTCCACTTTTATAAAATCACATTTCAAGTAAAATATAAAAGCACAATCTTAATATTTAGAGAGTTGGAGACATGACCAGAAGGATTAAAACACCAGCTTCAAGAACTGTGTCTAGGAAGTAGCTGAGGCTTGGGTGCAAAGTGAGGGTAGAAATGCTAGCAAAAGCTTGTGTTTCATTTCAGCCCTTTTGCATTCTATTGTTATTTCTCACTAGGTAGGCTTTGGATATAATTTTCAAAAGTAACTTTTTCCTGTTTTATCATATTTTTACATTGCGCTGCCTCAAATCTTCTTCAGATTACTCAAATGTAAGCATGCCCATCTATACTCTATGTAGATGCTTTTGGAAAGATAGATACTTGGGGAAAAACCCTCATTTTAACTAGCACCCCCTCTTTATCTCCTTCTGACTCTCTCACCCCTACCCTCCACTACCACCACCACTGTGGGAGAGAAGAAAAATCTCAGATGGAGCCCATGTCCTTAATCTCTTTCCTCACTCAGGCCAAAAGCTGTGAACCCGAGTGCTGAGCTGCTTACTACCCAAGCAAGCAAGAAAAGAGCTCTCAGGGATTCCCCTAGACATCCCTCCCAAAAAGCACATCCCAAATTTTTCACACATCCTTAGGGATTATCCTGACCTCTTGGCACCATCTATCGTGAGATGGTACATACTTGGATGTCAACATGTATTCCCAGAGCAAGATGGACTCTTCGGATGTAGCCTTGATTTTTCAGACGTGCAACACTGCAGCACAGATGGTCTTATGTTTCCAGAGCAAGAGACAAACCTTTCTCCACTTGCCAGTTCCTCCAAGCTCCTGCTTGTTCAGACCGAAGATGCTCATGGTCACTTGGTCAGAGGCCAAGCACGCAGCCAGCCAGCCCTTGGAGTACATATAGAAGCAGCAAGGCACGGTGGAAAGACTCATTTGGGGTCGAGAATGTTCTACAGTGAATCTGGTCTTAACCTCCCTGAGCCTCAATTTCCTCCTCTTTGCACTTGGCTTCCCTGGTCCCTCAGTGGTAAAGAATCCTCCTGCCAATGCAGGAGACATGGGTTCAAACCCTGGGTCGGGAAGATCCCTTAGAGAAGGAAAAGGCAACCCACTTCAGTGTTCTGGCCTGGAGAATCCCACAGACAGAGGAGCCTGGCAGGCTACAGTCCAGGGGGTCACAAAAGAGTTGTGCATGACCTAGTGATTAAACAACAGCAATAATACTTGCATATAGAGTTGGTTAGGTGATTAGGTATAATATAAAATTCCCGACTGCAGCAGGGGAGGAGGGCGTGGCAACTCACTCCAGTGTTCTTGTCTGGAGAATCCCATGGACAGAGGAGCCTGGCGGGCTACAGTCCATAGGATTTTACAGAGTCAGACACGACTGAGCTTATTAACACTGAAGCAGAGGGGAGCAAGAACAAATAACAGGTGCCCTTGCATGCCTACTCCCCAAAGGGAGCAAAGCTTGTTCCTCATATGGCGTGAGGGCAGGGTGTGTGTCCAAGGGTCGAGCTGTGGGGGCTGGCTTAGGCGTTTTGCCCACCCCTCTGGTGGTGCTGAGTGCAGGGGCACGCTCAGGACCCTGCTTTTGCTCCTGACACCCAATTTTTGCTCCTGGCTCTTCAGAAGTAGCAGTAGAGGAATTTTGGTCTCTGTATCTTTTGTCCAGAATTTGTCCCAATCGCTTGCATGTACATGGTTATTTTTAGCCCCATACAGTTTCTTTGTATTTTGTTGCTTGAAAAGAGGTTTGGGTAGGTGCAAGCATTGCAGCAACTGCAGCAAAGGGTCCCAGCCTGTCTCATTCCCCTGAAGAGATTCTATACCCTTGTTCTTAAGGGGTAGGGGGCTGGAGGTCTTTTCTTATGAAACTTCTTCCTGCTAAACAAGGGTCAAAGACCCTAGCCTATCCTAGAGGTGTAGAAAGTTCCTTCCTGACTGTTCCAAGGACCTGTAGGGACCTAGGCCACTCTGCACTGGATGTGATTGGAAGGGGTTTGGGGATACAGTTCTCTGTGACATGATAAGTAAGTACTGTTGCTTCACAAAGTCTCAAGAGCATAATTTAGATAAGATGTATCCACGGGGGAAAATGTCCTGTGTCTTTTACACAGGAGATGAACGCACCATCCTTTCGTGTGGAGAGAGGGGCAGAGGGGAAGATGCTTCTCCACTACTATTCTGACAGAAGCGGGCTGTGCCACATTGTGCCAGGTATGAGGATGGCTTAACCAGACCCAGAGCTGTGAGGTCTACGGAGTAAGGATGTCTTTCCCCATAGATTCCCCAGAATGAGTAAGAGCCGGCTGTGGGTAGGAAGTTCAAGTCCCATCTCTTTCATAGCCTGACTTTTTGCTATCGTGACCATAACTCCCAAAGTTGAGCCTTAAAATAAGTTTCCAAGTACCAAACGAAGGAGTGATTTTCATGTCAGCATTTTCATCATGTGAGTTTTCACGTAACTGTGATAACTCTGCATATTACTTTATATCCTTTTGTTGTATTCAGTATTATAGAAAAGGCATCCTTTCAGGTTTTCACAGTCTTTATTGTTTTCAAGATGTATATATATATATATTGCTGTGGATCATTTTTAAAGTCTTTATTGAATTTGTTACAATATTGCTTCTGTTTTATGGTTTGGTTTTTTGTCCAAGAGGCATCTCAGCTCCCAGACTAGTGATCAAGCCCACACCCCCTGCATTGGAAGGGGAAGTCTTAACCACTGGGACCTCCAGGGAAGCTCCTCACTGAGTCTTTAAAGCCGCGTCTTCAATGGCTGACTCATATTCTATATAGTAATTAACCAGTCACCTATTGTTGAATTTTCAGTGGGTTCTACTCTTTTGCTATTGCAAACAGTGCTGAAATGAACATCTTCATGCATGCTTTTCTGATGTTTTATATTAAAACCTTGGGATAGATTTTTAGAGGAGCACTTTAAAAAACATGATCATTAATACTTTTATAGTTGACTTTTTCTTACATTTTCTCTAGAGTTTGTTTAATGAGTTGCATGCCTTCCTGGAAAAAACAAACCAATGAATAGATGCCAAACTGGAAATTAGAGTGGTGGGAATATATTTAGTGCCTAGTTACGGAAATCGCCACCTTTAAGGTATTATTTTTAGTTTTTTAATCTGTCATGTGCTGCCTGCTCTGACACAGGGCCTAGGCTTGATGGACTCAGGAATATTTATCAAACGTTGTATAACTTGATTTGCTTTAAGATTTTGCCTTCTGCCATCCCTCACCTGCCCTTCTGCTGCAGGGATCATTGAAGCTGTGGCCAAGGACTTCTTTGACACTGACGTGACCATGGACATCCTTGACGTGAATCAGGAGGAGGAGAGGACAGGGAAGAAGGAGCACGTAGTGTTTCTGGTTGTGCAAAAGTCACACGGACGGATGAGAAGGGCAAAGCCAAAGGGATCACAAGACAGTCAGGACAGCCAGAGAGGCCGAGAGGTACCGGGTGTGGTGTGTTTTCAGAAAGCACAGTTTCTCTGGGGAGCGACCAGTCTCAGAACAACTGATGCAAAGAACAGAATCAACTGGACCTTCTAAAAGTGGAGTTAGGGCGGGGTGTTTCAGTCTCAGCCCTGCTGACATTCTGGACCAGATAATTCTGCGTTATGATAGGCAGTCCTGTGGGAGTTTAGCAGCATCCTTGGTCTACTTACTAGATGATAGTGGCACCCAGCTCTCCCCCCACTACCCGGATTGTGGCAATCAAAAACGTCTCTGGGCACTGCCAAGTGTCCTCAGGATAGGGGTGGGAAACAAAGTTACTGTTGGTTGAGAGCCACTGGGCTAAGCTCATTTGAATAAAAATTGGGAGGCTCTTTGGGAATGGACCTTAGCCTGGCACATTTTTGCCTGTTAAAAAACTATCAACGTAAAGGCCTTGAAATTTGGAGCTTGTGGCTTATTTTGCAATTCCCATGATGCAAATTGACCTTTTAAGTCCTGAGTGCCCATTTCTGCAGCTGGGGCCAGGCCAGGGGCTGGAGTGAACTCAGAAGCCTGCGAATGGCTGCCGTGATTGCAGCTTGTGGAGCGACTGTTATCGGTTTACCTAAATACCATATCTATCAGGTGCCTGGCTCTCTGTGTCCACAGAGCTCATAGACCTAGCCAGAGAAGTCTGTGGTTCCTGGAGCACACAATGTTTGCATCTCAGTGTTCAAAGCTTGCTTTGCTCACTGCAGAATCTTCACCCACAGGAAGAGAAGTCACCAGGCGATTTTCCTGTCACCAACACCAACCCCCTTGAGATTTTATCATCTGCTGCCTTATATAATGCGCCTTTGGTGGAGAAACAGCATGAGGATTAATTGGATAACAGTCTTGGGGCTTATGAAATCTTGCTAAAGTTGACCTTGCGTGGCCCCATGGTTCCTCTGGCCCCATCCTAGCCAAAGGGGCTTGTGCACCTCCTGTCTCATGACCAGTCACATGACCAGTGGTGTATGCTTCTCTCCCTGCTATCTGCAGACTCTGGAGGCAGCTTTCCTTAGGATGAAAGAGAACTATTTGAGTGTCTCTATTCATGCTGTGAAAAAGTCCCACTGGGAAGTTGTGAGGAACATAGTCATGTTCAGAAAAGGTGAGTGGGCTCTTCTGACCTCAGCTCTAAGACCAGGGTAATTGTTTCCTGCACACAAATGGGCCAAGTCCTCTATCATCAGGATGCCACTGATTTCTTTTTCAACCCTGGATTCATCTGGTTTATTAAGTCAATTGAAAGAATTTCAGAGGAAATAATTGAAAAGAGTGGGGATCTATGTATGTGTATAACGGATTCACTATGGTATACAGCAGGGTGGCTCAGATGGGAAAGAAGCTGCCTGCAGTGCAGGAGACCTGTTCAATCCCTGGGTCTGGAAGATCCCCTAGAGAAGGAAATGGCAACCCACTCCAGTCTTCTTGCCTGGAGAATTCCTTGGACAGAGGAGCCTGGTAGGCTACAGTCCATGGGGTCGCAAAGAGTGGGACACGATTGAGGGACTTTCACCCCACCTTGTGGCAGCAGAAACTAGCACAGCATTTTAAATCAACTATACTTGGAAAAAAAAAAAAACAAACATTTCCTGAGAAGCAATGGGAAACAGATACGGAAGGTTAATCGCTTTGGTATAGGGTACAAGCTGGTGGAAGACCCACCTGGCGTGAATCCTGAGGATGGTCACTGATTTCTGCAGAGCTTGGATTTGGTGGGTGTGGTTTATAGCTTCAAAACACTAGCTCTGACTTGCCTGCCTTTGCCCCTTTTACTTGTGCTGGGGGTGACACGGAGGCACAGTCTCCCATGCAATTGGGGGAAGCTGCTGGAGGGGAGACAGGACTGAGGTCCCGTTGGTGACTGTGTTGAAGAGGAGGCAGATGAATGCTGACGTATTATCAATAACAGGAGTTTGTGGCAGCTCCCCAGGCCTTTGGGACTGCAAGGCATTTCTGGCCCAGAAGTCTGTAGATAAAAACCATGATGTCCAGGAGTGTGAAGGACACTCTGTCGGGAGCCAGGATCACAGAGTTCTGGCCGTGTCCCTGGGGAGCCTAAGTGCTCCATCTTCCACCTGTGAAGCGAAGGTATCAGGCTCTCGAAGGCACGCCACCGCTAATGTCCGGTCTCTTGATCAGCACCTAAGACATGAGTCAGAACAGGGGGCTGGAGACCCCTGGTCATAAACCATGGGTCATGATGACATGTGTCTGGGAGAAGATCAACTGTGCTCAAAGGACTTCATTTTGAGTCCTTCAAGCCTCTGCAAGCGAGTCAAACATGCAATTGACATCCTTTGTCTAGGAGATTTTCATATCAAAAAGGCTCTGTTTCGAATCTCCACGCCCTGCCAAAAAGGGCTGTTGGATGAAATTTTCATGTGCCACCCAAAACTGTCAGTCTGCAGAGCTCCATGGCAAATGTCCCTGACGCCGGCCGGGCGCGCGCGCTGCGCTCAGCGAGCTCATTGTCTGGCTGTCAGCGTTTCAATGCCGGCCCTGTTTTCATGGCGAGACACACTCAATTGGCCCAGGAACCCTTGAGCGGCGGGCAGAAACTTGGCAGGGGGCGGGGGGACGCTTCTCAACCTGGTAGCAAGTTTTCTGTTTATTTTAATTTGGAAGCAGAATTGCCGTGGCCATCTGGAGATGCTGAGGGAGCTTGAGATGCTGAGGGGCAGGACTGCGCTTTGCCGGGAAAACGTTTGAGATAGTCTCTGGGGTTGGTGGCCTGAGTGTTGTCTGTGAATGAATGGGATTCTTTTTCTCCATCCAGGGCTTCTCAGGGACACCTTTGAGCCGATTTATCCTGAGCGGCTCTGGATAGAGGCGAAGACCTTCTGCACTGCTTTTCCCTTTCACGTGATATTTGACGAATCAGTAAGGGGGCCTTGTCTCTCTTGAACAGGGGATAGGCCGGGGAGGGGAGTAAGTCTCATAGTCTTCGACAGCTGGTGGGGACTTTCATGTCCCCGAGGAGTACCCAGGGTTTGGGAAGCTAGGATTTAGCCTGGCAGGACTGCTACCTGCCTTTTCATTGTGGCATCTTCCAGAATGCAGCATCTTCTTGATGGATGCGGAAGGGAGCAGTTCCAGGGGGTTTGAACCAGTGAGTGCATGAGCAAATTTGCCATTAGAGAAAAGAGAAGGGACACTGAAGTCACTCCAGCAAGAGACAAAAGCCCACAGCAGCAGTGGCAGGGTGGGATTCTAAATGTGACCACTCCCCATCTTTACAGCCACCATGGATGGCTCAGTTCCACCAGGCTTGTCTTTCTGCATCTTGAAGGAGGAAGGAGAGGCCTGTACCCACTGTTCTGTGGGAGGGGTGGTGGACAGTGATCATTTAAGTGTGGTCAGTTTCCTTGGATAAAAGTGATTGATAAAATTGAATTATAAACTCATTTAAGGGCAAAATAAATTTGGTCCCCAGACTGGCAGTTAAAAATGCCTTCAGCCATTCTGACTTCCTCTGATATTTATGTGAATGCATGTCTGTGTCACATGGTCCCTTACCAGTAGACGCTGGATACAGATTCTGTGATGTTTGAGGAAACATCACATGAGGGTCGTCTCTGGCTGCAAAGAATTTATGATCTGAGAAAATCAGACACCCCTGGGTGAAATAACTATACATTATAAAGCTATGTACTGTGACTTTCCCCTAATGCCACGAGGATATTAGTATTAATTATTACTATTACTGCTACTATTAATATTTAAAATTCTGATCTACTTAAACACTCCCTTTCTTTTTAGGTTTTGGGCATAGAAATAGACAATTTAACGACCCTTATTCCATATGGTTAGGTTGATTTCTATAGCCTGACAGAGTGAAGTTAATTTGAGTGTTCCTAGATAACCCTGGTTGGACTTTTTATGTAAAGGACACTTACATTGTTTTTTCCTTCTGTGTGTTCCCTGGAGATGGCAGTGAAAGGTGACCCCATCTCCATCATGAATTCCTTTCTTCATCCAGATCTGGGTGTCAAGTCCAAGCTACAGAATTTTCTCGTTCCTTTATGAGTTTATTCCAAAGAGAGACAAAGACAGAAAAGAGGGCTAAAGCTCGGGAAGAACTGTTATCCCCATGGACAGCTTTAACCTCTTTCCTGGGAGTCAAGAAATGAATGTGCTCTCAGGCCCTCCCATGCCGTTCCTTTTTCTTTCAGAGGTCAGCTGCAGGTTTGCCTTTTAAACGTTTCATTACTACCGTGGTATTTATTTCATTCCCTTCACCCGTAGCGAGTCACAAAGCATGGTGGGGTGTGTTATTTCTAGGGGAATGTTTACTGTTCAGGTTGCTGTCTCTTCCGCGGTCTCATGTGTGTCCCCTGTGGACAGCTGCAGGTCAAACAAGCTGGAGTGAGCATTCAGAAGTACGTCCCGGGTCTCCAGACCCAGAAGATTCGATTAGATGAGTTCTTCTCCATTGTCCATCCCCAAGTCACCTTCAACATTTTCAGCATCTGCAAATTTATCAACAGTCAATTTGTCCTGAAGGCACGCAGGGAGATGCTGCCTGCAGCCTGGAGAAATCAGCCCGCGCTCAAACTCCGAGGTAGTGACTTGCTCCTTCCTGGTTGCTCTCTGCCCTGGGAGAGCAGACAGAAAGGGAAGAAGCAGTTTTCTAATTTCCTTAAAAAAGCTGGCTAAAAAGTGGGGGACTACATTGACAGCAGTGTATGATTTTTTCCATTTGGCTTCATCTGGTAGCAATATATTTTATTTCTTTAAACCATGTCTAGTTTAGGCATAAAGGAACTCTGATTATATTTACATGTAATTATAAAGTTCTGGTTTCTGTTACCAGAATTTTCAGACTACAGGTGGTACTATTTGTACTCAAGTAATGGTCTGTCTTTTATATGGTAACATGATCATCTGCCCTACTGTTAACAGGGCACACATTTTTGTTTTGGCTTTGTTTCAATTATAGTAAACTTTATAGAATGTGAAGTTCACCGTTTTAACCCTTTTTCAGTGTACGGTTCAGTAGTGGTAAGTGCATTCACAAAGTTGTGCAAACACCACCATCCATCTCCAGGAGTTAAAAAACTCTATGCTCATGAAACACCAACTCTTTGTTTTCCCCAACCCCGCATCCTGACAACCACCACTCTGCTTTCTGTCTCTATGAATCTGATTAATTTAGGTGCCTCATATAAGTGGAATCATATAGTATTTGTCCTTTTGTGACTGGTGTTTTTCACTTAGCATAATGTCCTCAAGGTTCATCCGTGTTGTCACATGTCAGAATTCCCGTCCTTTTTAAGGCTGAATTATTATTATTCCCACATGTATAGACTATACTTTACTTATTCACTCATCGTGTCAGTGGATTGTTGCGCTGCTTCCACTTTTTGAATAACGAATAGTGCTCCTGGGAACATGGGTGTACAGATGTTTCATCGAGTCCCTACTTTCAGTTCCTTTCAGTTTATATCCCAAAGTGGAATTGCTGGATCACATGGCAATTCTATTTTTAATTTATTGAGAAACTGCCATACTGTTTTCCATAGCTGCTGCACCATTTCATATTCCCATCAGTAGTTCACAAGGGTTCCAATCTGTCTACTTCCTCATGGATACTGGTTCTTTTCTGTTATTATTTTGGGTCTTTTTTTTGGGGGGGTAATATTATCTTAATGGGTATGAAGCGGAGAAGGCAATGGCACCCTACTCTAGTACTCTTGCCTGGAAAATGCCATGGACAGAGGGGCCTGGTGAGCTGCAGTCCATGGAGTCGCTAAGAGTCGGACACAACTGAGCGACTTCACTTTCGCTTTTCACTTTCATGCATTGGAGAAGGAAATGGCAACCCACTCCAGTCTTCTCGCCTGGAGAATCCCAGAGACAGTGGGCCCCTGTCTATGGGGTCACACAGAGTCAGACACGGCTGAAGCGACTTAGCAGCAGCAGCAGTAGCAGCAATGGGTATGAAGTGGTATCTCACCGTGGTTTTAGTTTGCATTTCCCTAACAATTAGTGACGTTGAGTGCCATTTGTATATCTTCTTTGGAGAAATGTCTATTCAAACTATTTGCCCATTTTTCAATTAGGTTGTTTGGATTTTATTGTTGTGTTGTAAGAGTTCTTCATATATTCCGGATATTAACCCCTTATGATTTGCAAATATTTTCTCCCACCCTGTGGGTTTTCTCTTCACTCTGTTGATTGTATTGCTTGCACACAAGCTTTTAATTTTGATATTCTCCAATTTACTGATTTTTCCTTTTGTTGCCTGTGGTTTTGGTGTCACATCAGAGAAATCATTGCCAAATCCAACATCATGAAACTTTTCTTATGATTTTTTCTAAGGGATTTATTGGTTTAGCTCTTACATTTGGTCTTTGACCCATTTTGAATTAATTTTTTAACATGCTACAAAGTGCACATACTTTGAGCTTTCTGTTGGACTAGTAGGTATTGCAGGCATAAACACAGGCAGAGCGGTGAGGACATCTGAGAGGAAAATGACATGTTCTGGGAACCTGGATTGAACTTTAGAGTGGAATGATGGGAGAAGAGGCTGGTGAGATGAGGACCTGAGCTTCATCCTGTAGTTGGAGACAATTTTTACCTGTCTACCGTGATCAGATTTGAGATTTAGAATGGTCATTCTGGAGCCACGTGACGGATGGACCAGGGGTGTTGAGATGGAGCCTGGGAGGCCAGGGGATGCCGCCCCTGGAGAGCAGGAGGGAAGCTCAGAGTGCTGAGTGCAGCTAAGCAGGGACCCTGGGGTGGTGATGGGGGAACAGACTCATGAGGGAGTTAAGGCAGAAATTGGTGTAGAGGTTACAAAAGGGAATATTTGGGTAATTATTAGCTTTCTTGCTTAGGTAATTGGTCATAAAGGTGTGATTAAGGAGAGATGGTGTTGACAACTTGAGTGCAACTTTGTCAGTTTGAGTCACTGCTGTATCAGCTTCCATACCTACAGCAGTGTGCCTGAGTCATGGTAGGAGCTAAAAATGCCTGTGATAAAAGAGTTAAGAAAAAAGATTTGTAGATGGGACTAAAGGTGAGCCCAGATGGAGACATCCGTGTATAAACACCTCATAGACAATAATAATAATAATAATAATAATAAAACATTGTAACAAGGACTGTAAACTGTCACAATTTAGAGGGAAATTTGGCAATATGTATCAAAAGTCTTAAAATGAGGATATTTTTGCCTAAGAATATATCCTTTAACAAAATAGCCACAATTATGCACAATGATGTACTTCAAGGTTCAGTTCAGTTCAGTTACTCAGTCGTGTCCGACTCTTTGTGACCCCATGAATTGCAGCACACCAGGCCTCCCTGTCCATCACCAACTCCTGGAGTTCACTCAGACTCATGTCCATCGAGTCAGTGACGCCATCCAGCCATCTCATCCTCTGTTATCCCCTTCTCCTCCTGCCCCCAATCCCTCCCNTGATGCTTTCTAAGGCCCACTTGACTTCACATTCCAGGATGTCTGGCTCTAGGTGAGTGATCACACTCAGTACTTCAAGGTAGTTCACTGTATATGGAATGATGAAACAGACATAATCAATGTTAGCTTATTGCTTAAATACAGTGTAACCATGCACCCAGCAAACAGTGACACCTATCTATATTTAATGCTATGAAAGAATATCAATTATAAGATTCAAGTGAAAAATTGAGCTTACTCAAAGAAGATGGTTGATAATCCCATTTTGGGGGAGTGAAAAGATATACCTCCAAATATTAACAGCAATTATCAGTGGTGTGATTGTGGGTGATTTTTATTATTTTCTTCCACTTTTTTGCATTTTCTGCAGTGAATNTGACACCTATCTATATTTAATGCTATGAAAGAATATCAATTATAAGATTCAAGTGAAAAATTGAGCTTACTCAAAGAAGATGGTTGATAATCCCATTTTGGGGGAGTGAAAAGATATACCTCCAAATATTAACAGCAATTATCAGTGGTGTGATTGTGGGTGATTTTTATTATTTTCTTCCACTTTTTTGCATTTTCTGCAGTGAATGTCCACTGCTTTTATAATAAGAGAATAGACATCAATTGTTAAAAGTAATAGGTATCTTGAGCCCAGGAAGTAAGGTTTTTCCATAAATTCACTGTGGCAGTGCAGTTGGGGCGTGCTGACGCCAGCATCTAAGGCTTGAGTGAAAGTCTTAAAGGAAAGATGGAAAGAGGTAAGAGAAATCTAAATGAAAACAGGGTCAGAAAAGTCCCCAGAAGAGAGATAGATTCCAGGAAGCAAGATTAGCTCTACGCCCTTAAATGGCAGAAGGGCCCAGCGAGGAAAAGACTTGTGTTACAGGAAAGGTAGTTTGGAGGTCATGGACCGGAGTCCCTTCAAGGTAAGAAAAGCAGCCGTGAAGAGAGCTGCTGTGGACAGAGCGGGAGTGCAGGACGTGGAGACAGAAGAAAGGAGAGGACTTTCCGGACCTTTGCGGGGAGGGGAGGAGCGCGACTGAGCCATGCGAGCAGGGCGGGCCGCGGGGGTGGCGGTCGGCGCCGCGCACGCGACATGCCGCCCTGTCCCATCTCTCCCGGTGGAAGGCCAGATGATCTGGATGGAGCCGCTGCGCTGCATGGTGTACCTGTGCTCCCCCAGGCTCCGCAGCCTGCAGGAGCTGGAAGAGCGCCGGATGCACCTCTCCGACATCGCCCCCCACGACCCCACCAGGGACCTCATCCTCCTCAACCAGCAGCGCCTGTCGGAGATCGAGCTGTCCAACCAGCTGGAGAGGAAGAAGGAGGAGCTGCGGGTCCTCTCCACGCACTTGGCCGCAGAAAAGAAGAAGACCGAGACCTTGCTGTACGCCATGCTGCCTGAGCACGTGGCCAACCAGCTGAAGGAGGGCAGGAAGGTCGCCGCAGGTGAGGGGTGCGCGGCCCGCACAGGGCGCCTTGCTGGCTGGAGGCGCCAGCTCTGAAACCAGGCAGATCGGGATTTGGAGTCTGTCTCCATTGCTTGTTAGCAACTGTGGTCTTGGGCTCATTACTTAAGCTCCATAGCCTAGCTTTCTTCTTTCTACCTTAAGAATAAGAATACAGTGACCATATAGGGTTCTATTGGAAATGATGTAATGAAAGTGTTAGTGGCTCAGTCGTGTCTGACTCTCTGTAATCCCATGGATTGTAGCTGGCCAGGCTCCTCTGCCCATGGAATTCTCCAGGCAAGAATACTGGAGTGGGCAGCCTTTCGCTTCTCCAGGGGATCTTCCCAACCCAGGGATGGAACCCGACCCAGGTCCCCAGCATCCAGGTCTCCCGCATTGCAGGCAGATTCTTCACTGTCTGAGCCACTAGGGAAGCTGATACATTCACGTTAAATAAATAAAGGGATGTCCCTAAGGACCATTCTGGGAGAGCAAGCTTTTTCTAGAGGGAAGAAGGCCATGTTTATTCTAAACTCACTTTCCGCTGGTCACTAGCGAGTGTTCATTTCACCAGACAAGCATAGGAAGCTGAGTGCAAGGGTGCTGTCCTGGGTGCTGGGACTCAAAGAAGCTTATAGTCTTGTGAGTTTGGTACCTACAGAATACATTAATGGGGGTGACCGAAAGAAAGGAAATTTATGTGCATTAAGGAGAAGTTATCTTGCCAGGATCTCTGTTAGATTGGTTATATATGCTCTCTCATTTAATTTTCTGAACGTTTCCAGAAGGGAGGTGTTATCAGCTAAAATGGTGGAACAAGTTCACTCCAGTTAATGAGTAAAGAGCCGGAAACCGATCAGAAGTCCATTTAACTCCAAATTTTGTCCTTCTTTCCCCACCATGGAAGTTACTCTGGAAACATAGATAACACAGAAATTCATGGTTTATAAATGTCAGAAGAGAAAGAGACGGGGGTTAGGTGTGGGGGAGAAGGCTGATATATAGAGTGTGGCACCTGAGTTGGGCCGCCTTGAGTTCTGCAAAAAAAAAAAAAAAAAAAAGGAAAGGCATTTCAAGAGAATGGCACAGCAAGAGTCAAGGTAAAGCACTCTGAGGGTAAACACGGCAGGGTGTTGTACCTGGAACACAGGGGTACATGGTGAAGGGCTACCTGCTGAGTTCCAAGCGGGTGTACCTCTGGTAATAATCTCCCCTCCATGGAACTTTCCCTTCCCTTTGTGTCTCCTGTGGTTCAGGCTTTGCTTTAACTCACCGACCTCTCTGCAAGCCGATGTCCACCCAGACCATCCTGACATCCCCCGGTGGTCTGCATATCCTATTAAGTGTTTGTTTGCACTCTGTCTGCGTCCCTAGACGAGGCACTCCTTATGGGCAAGGACCCCTGTCTGCTTCATATCATATGATCCCACCAGCACGATGACCAGCTCATAACAGACACGCAACAGATGTCTGGTGGGTGGAATGTGAATGGTGATGCGGACCTGGCTCCTTCTCCCTGCGTCATGGTCAAATTTGGTTCCTAATGGCTACTTGAATCCAGAATTAATAGAATTATTATTCTACATCCTTGGCTCTCCCTGACATCTGGTTTATGTTGCAGGAGAATTTAAAGCCTGCACGATTCTCTTCAGCGATGTGGTGATGTTTACGAACATCTGTGCTGCCTGCGAACCTATCCAGATAGTGAACATGCTGAATTCAATGTACTCCAAGTTCGACAGGTTAACCAGTGTCCATGAGGTCTACAAGGTAAGCGTGTGGTGGTGCCCTGGGCTGTGTGTGTCCCTGTGTGCCGGGGCAGGGCGCATACCTGGTGTTGCGTTATTTTTCCTCTCCCCTCACTAGTCTAGGGTTTGGTGTGGATGCCAGAGGGGATGGGAGGAAGAGCTAAAAATTTAAATTTTTCAAAAATCCTTCTATACTGCCCAATGCTAAGCTTGCCTTCAAGAGGCATACTGTTTTCCCAGAGAATACTATGCCTTCATTTTAGCAGCAAGTCTAACCTAAATGTGTATCTAATATCTAGCACTATATGTGGCTCTAATAGACAGCTTGGTCCTCTCTGGGACTTGCCTCGCCAAAAGCAGAAAGAACTTTTGGCATCTCCTGAGTCATTTTCTTTCTCACCTCACCCTCCCTCATGCTCCTCGCATCCATAGAAAATAACCACCAGCTTTTAATATGGTCCTTCTATCAATGTGTGTGTGTTAGTCACTCAGTTATGTCTGACTCTTTGTGACCCCAGGGACTGTAGCCCACCAGACTCCTCTGTCCATGAGATTTTTCAAGCAAGAATACTGAAGTGGGTGGCCATTTTCTTCTCCGGGGGCGGCGGTGCGGGGTGGTGTGTGTGCGGTCTTCCCAACCCAGGGATCAACCTGGTTCTCCTGCATTTGCAGGCAGGTTCTTTACCAGAGAATGACAAAAAAATAAGTAGTGTTATATTTAGTGCATTAAGAAAACCCTCTGAATTCCCTCCTGTTTCCCCCCTTATAGGTGGAAACAATAGGAGATGCTTATATGGTGGTAGGGGGTGTACCGGTGCCTGCTGGAAGCCACGCTCAGAGGGTAGCGAACTTTGCCTTGGGGATGAGGATTTCTGCAAAAGAAGTGATGAATCCTGTTACCGGAGAACCCATCCAGGTAAAGAGCAACCGAGTTCTTTGCTTAATACCAGTTACCTCACACAATATAATAGAATTCTATTAGTCTGCTTGGATGGCTCCTGGGTATGTGACATAATTGAAATGGGTCATTTCTCCCAACTCATCTCTTCTCTTGCATACATTAAAGTAACAGAGATTTTAGGGTGTTATTGCCTCTGCTGCTGCTGCTAAGTCGCTTCAGTCGTGTCCGACTGTGTGTGACCCCATAGACGGCAGCCCACTAGGCTCCTCTGTCCCTGGGATTCTCCAGGCAAGAATACTAGCGTGGGTTCCCATTTCCTTCTCCAGGTTATTGCCTCAGCTTCTCTCAAATTTGAGAAGAGGCTTCAGATTTCGGGGTTATGATGGGGTTAAGGCAGGCTTCCTTTGTCCCTAACCCTGGCTTAGTGGATTTCCATCCTTAGGAAGCCAGCTTGTTTCCAATTCCTGCCTTTTTGCTCCAGCATTTTCAACAAGTGGTTCAGGTTGACTAAACAGCCAACTTCTCTTTGCTTAGGGAAGTTGTGTATCCGACATGCCGTCTGACGGGTTCGGAACTCAGGCTGAGGTGTGAAACTGCCTCCAGCCAGCAGGCCAGACACCGTAGTGCCGTAAGATATTCACAATAGCTTTCCCTCCAGCATGTGGCCATGAGCGAGACATCTGCTCTCCTTTCTCACAGGAACACAGGAAGCTGCTTTTCCAAGTAAGGAAGTTTGTTCACACTATAAAAGTTGGACGCTTTTGATGATGAAAAGTGAACGCCATCTTCTGTCTGCTCGGCTGAGCCCAGCAGTCCCAAGGTGGTCTGGAACAGTCTCTGTCCTCTAAAAATCAAAGTCACTTTGCAGCTCCTGTCAATCAGATCTGTGCAATCAACTAAACAGCCAGCTAAAAACAAAGCCGACTAGAAGATGGGGTAGGATTTTCCTTAGCGATAGCCCCTGTATAGGGGATTCTGAAATGTGCCACGTTCACCATCACCCGAACGATTTAGAAGCTGAGGAGTACTGCAGGTACTGGTAGCGGTGTCTGTGGTCACACGTCATGTCCATGATACCGGCCCATTGCAAACACACAGAGACAGCTGTTGTATAAAACCCCCAATGTCATAAATAAAAAATCAGGAAGGGAAGTAATGAGAGAGAAGAGACAAGAAGGTCAGAAGTGAGATAAGTGTTTTGGTTAAAGAATTCTAATGAAAGCCATGCGCACGTTTGTGCATGCTAAATCCTTTTGGTCATGTCCAACTCTGTGTGACTCTATGGACTGTAGCCCGCCAGGCTCCTCTGTCCATGAGATTCTCCAGGCAAGAATCCTGGAGTGGGTTGCCATGCCCTCCTCCAGGGGATCTTCCTGACCCAGGGATAGAACCCACGTCTCTTATGTCTCCTGCACTGGCAGGCAGGATCTTTACCACTAGCGCCACCTAAAAACCCCCAATGAAAGCCACCGAAAAATATGGAAAATACACTGTTGTGTAAATAGAGTGTCTGTTTGCGAAAGAGGCATGGCAACAGAGATGGTAATAGTGCTACACCAGTATGATTGAAAATGAACAATGAATTCCTGGAAACTAGCATAGTGGACTTACCAAGGGGGTGGGGGGAGAGGAAAAGATGTTATCAATTCAAAGGATAGAAATAGGGAGTAGGGACTTCCCTGGTGGTCCAGTGGCTAAGACTTCGTGCTCCCAATGCAGGGGGCCTGGGTTGAACCCCTGGTTAAGGAACTAGATCTCACATGCAGCAACTAAAGATCCCATATGTGCAACTAAGACCTGGCACAGCCAAATACATAAATATTAAAAAAACAGAATAGTGACATAGGAGCCTCATTAAATATCCACCAGAAACTGCATATCATGTGAGTTTATTTAAGGAAGTAGAGGAAAGGACTGGAGACATCCTCTCCCTTAAGAGAATTGTGCTGCTACTTCCACAGTTTTAAAATTAATACTCAGTGAGATCTTTCATTCTGTCATTTGTAAAGCCTATAATCCACATTTGCTGAGGTCACCCTTGCATGAAAGTAAGGTGCTTTAAAGGATTCAGAGAAAAGAGTTTAAAATCTTATTTTAAGGAAAAGAAAATCTGGCATGGAAAGATGAAAAGACAAGTAAATTCCTGATTGGGATGTAGAAAGCTGCAAGAGAATCTGTTTCCACATGCGTGCTCAGCTGTGTCCGACTCTTTGTGACCTCACGGACTATGGCCCACCAGGCTCTTCTGTTCATGGGATTCTCCAGGCAAGAATACTGAAGTGGGTTGCCATGCCCTCCTCTCCAGGGGATCTTCCTGACCCAAGGAATGAACCCAAGTCTCTGTGTTTCCTGCATTGAGGGTAGATTCTTTACTGCTGAGCCACAGGAGTAGTTAAAAAAAAAAAAAAATCACATAGCAAAGAAATAGAAATGAGCCAANTAAGGCAGGCTTCCTTTGTCCCTAACCCTGGCTTAGTGGATTTCCATCCTTAGGAAGCCAGCTTGTTTCCAATTCCTGCCTTTTTGCTCCAGCATTTTCAACAAGTGGTTCAGGTTGACTAAACAGCCAACTTCTCTTTGCTTAGGGAAGTTGTGTATCCGACATGCCGTCTGACGGGTTCGGAACTCAGGCTGAGGTGTGAAACTGCCTCCAGCCAGCAGGCCAGACACCGTAGTGCCGTAAGATATTCACAATAGCTTTCCCTCCAGCATGTGGCCATGAGCGAGACATCTGCTCTCCTTTCTCACAGGAACACAGGAAGCTGCTTTTCCAAGTAAGGAAGTTTGTTCACACTATAAAAGTTGGACGCTTTTGATGATGAAAAGTGAACGCCATCTTCTGTCTGCTCGGCTGAGCCCAGCAGTCCCAAGGTGGTCTGGAACAGTCTCTGTCCTCTAAAAATCAAAGTCACTTTGCAGCTCCTGTCAATCAGATCTGTGCAATCAACTAAACAGCCAGCTAAAAACAAAGCCGACTAGAAGATGGGGTAGGATTTTCCTTAGCGATAGCCCCTGTATAGGGGATTCTGAAATGTGCCACGTTCACCATCACCCGAACGATTTAGAAGCTGAGGAGTACTGCAGGTACTGGTAGCGGTGTCTGTGGTCACACGTCATGTCCATGATACCGGCCCATTGCAAACACACAGAGACAGCTGTTGTATAAAACCCCCAATGTCATAAATAAAAAATCAGGAAGGGAAGTAATGAGAGAGAAGAGACAAGAAGGTCAGAAGTGAGATAAGTGTTTTGGTTAAAGAATTCTAATGAAAGCCATGCGCACGTTTGTGCATGCTAAATCCTTTTGGTCATGTCCAACTCTGTGTGACTCTATGGACTGTAGCCCGCCAGGCTCCTCTGTCCATGAGATTCTCCAGGCAAGAATCCTGGAGTGGGTTGCCATGCCCTCCTCCAGGGGATCTTCCTGACCCAGGGATAGAACCCACGTCTCTTATGTCTCCTGCACTGGCAGGCAGGATCTTTACCACTAGCGCCACCTAAAAACCCCCAATGAAAGCCACCGAAAAATATGGAAAATACACTGTTGTGTAAATAGAGTGTCTGTTTGCGAAAGAGGCATGGCAACAGAGATGGTAATAGTGCTACACCAGTATGATTGAAAATGAACAATGAATTCCTGGAAACTAGCATAGTGGACTTACCAAGGGGGTGGGGGGAGAGGAAAAGATGTTATCAATTCAAAGGATAGAAATAGGGAGTAGGGACTTCCCTGGTGGTCCAGTGGCTAAGACTTCGTGCTCCCAATGCAGGGGGCCTGGGTTGAACCCCTGGTTAAGGAACTAGATCTCACATGCAGCAACTAAAGATCCCATATGTGCAACTAAGACCTGGCACAGCCAAATACATAAATATTAAAAAAACAGAATAGTGACATAGGAGCCTCATTAAATATCCACCAGAAACTGCATATCATGTGAGTTTATTTAAGGAAGTAGAGGAAAGGACTGGAGACATCCTCTCCCTTAAGAGAATTGTGCTGCTACTTCCACAGTTTTAAAATTAATACTCAGTGAGATCTTTCATTCTGTCATTTGTAAAGCCTATAATCCACATTTGCTGAGGTCACCCTTGCATGAAAGTAAGGTGCTTTAAAGGATTCAGAGAAAAGAGTTTAAAATCTTATTTTAAGGAAAAGAAAATCTGGCATGGAAAGATGAAAAGACAAGTAAATTCCTGATTGGGATGTAGAAAGCTGCAAGAGAATCTGTTTCCACATGCGTGCTCAGCTGTGTCCGACTCTTTGTGACCTCACGGACTATGGCCCACCAGGCTCTTCTGTTCATGGGATTCTCCAGGCAAGAATACTGAAGTGGGTTGCCATGCCCTCCTCTCCAGGGGATCTTCCTGACCCAAGGAATGAACCCAAGTCTCTGTGTTTCCTGCATTGAGGGTAGATTCTTTACTGCTGAGCCACAGGAGTAGTTAAAAAAAAAAAAAAATCACATAGCAAAGAAATAGAAATGAGCCAAATTCCAGAAAGTGGCAAGACCTTTCAAGAGGACACACATGATGGTTCCTCCCTAGGAGACAGCAGCAGAAATAAGCCACCAAAGGGGAGGCTAAGAAGGAACCCACCTAAAGTTTAGTGACATTTTCATGGCCACCTTGGAGCTGGAATGACGGGTTAGAATCCCAAAGAGCTCGACTTTGATAAGCTCCAGCCACAGAGTCTCTAGCCATTTGCCAACATTTTCCCCACAGATCTTCACAAATGCATAGGTTCATTCGGTCAAAGGCTATGGATAGGGGAGGAGAGCTGAGAGACAGCTCCAATTCCAGAAGTATATGGGGCCTTCCCAAACACAAGTCGCTGGCCCATGGAAGGGTATTGTTAGGGAAAGGGAACCATGACACATTGCTCTGAGGTACGTAGGAAACTCATATGCTGATGCTTTAATCCCTGCTCTCTCATGAAGGTGACTGAATTGGACTGCATTGGCAGACAGGGCCTTATAAGGGGTGAACAAGTCAAAATCAGGCTGTTAGGGTGAGTTCTACTCCAGTCTGACTGATGTCCTTAATAAGAAGAGAAATTTGGAGACAGGAAGAGATACCAAGGATGTGTACACACAGGGAAGAGAGTGTGAGAACACGGCAAAAAGACAGCCATCTGCCAAGCCCAGGAGAGGGACCTCAGGCTCAGACTTGCCGACACCTTGATCTTGGATTTCCAGACTTCAGAGCTGTGAGAAAGTAAATTTCTCTTGTCTAAACCACTCAGTTGTGGCATTTTGTTGGCCCCAGCAGACTAATCCATTTATCAAAATTTTAAATGTCTGCTTATTAAGGAAAAATGTATATATAAAGTCACAGAATGGGAAAAATATTTGTCCTCCATGTATAGATCTACCTTGTGATTCAAGAGTTCCATTTCTAGATATTTTCCTAAGAAAAATGAAAAAATGTATGTCCACAAAAAGATCTGTATGAGACTGTTCATAACAGCTCCAAATGGGAAATAACCTAAATGATCGTGAAGAGAAGGCTGGACTAATACATGGTGATGTAATTCTTACAACAGAATAGTATTTAGAAGTAAAAGAGTGAACTGCTGATACATATAATATGGGTGAATCTCAGAAACATGGCTTTGAATAAATGAAGTCTGATACGAAACAGAATATGCTACAGGACTCCATGTATGTGAAGTTGGAGAACAGGAAAATTCCTCTTGGGGAGAGGAAATAAGAAAGTGGTGACCTCTGCAGGGAGAGATGGGACTTAACTGGAAAGGGGGCGAGATAATTTTGCAAGGTGATGAAGACAGTCTGTGTTTGATTTTTGATCGGTGGCTCAGGGGTATTTGCCAAACTGGTGGAGCTAAATATCCTAAAGTCTTTTTTATTTTATGTAAATTATACCTCAACTTAAGAGTAAAAATAAGAGTATTTGATGGTCCCTTTTCAGTCAGGTTCTCTCTGTGCAGATCAGAGTGGGGATCCACACGGGACCAGTCTTGGCAGGTGTCGTGGGGGACAAGATGCCACGGTACTGTTTGTTTGGCGACACTGTGAACACAGCCTCTCGGATGGAAAGTCATGGGCTTCCCAGCAAAGTGCATCTCAGCCCCACGACCTTCAGGTACCACTTATTCATGCCTCTCCTTGCCCCTTCTTCTTCCAGAAGGTACAGAGCACCTCACAGCTATCAGACACGGGTAGTATATTTCCAGCCGTTGCTTGTTTTTGTAAATAAAGGTTTATTGAAACCCAGCCAGGATCTTTGTCTGCATCTTATCCATGTAGCTGCATTCACGCTACCACAGCAGAGCTGAGTCGTTGTGACAGAGACCGTGGTCCCTGAAGCTGAAAATATTTCCTATCTGGTCTTTTACGAAGAAAAACTGTTTGTTGACCCCTGTCGTGCAGGAAGAAAGAAATATTCACAGATAATTATTTTTAAAGTGTGAGAAGTGCAGTGGTCACGATATGCATGAAACAATACTTACAGTTTGCTGAGAACTTGTTAGAGGCCACAGTCTCTAAGTTCATCAACATAAGTAAAAGTGTTAGTCGCTCAGTCGTGCCTGACTCTTTGTGACCCCATGGACTGCAGTCCACGAGGCTCCTGTGTCCATGAGATTTTCCAGGCAAGGATCCTGGAGTAGGTTGCCATTTTCTTCTCCAGGGGATCTTCCCGACCCAGGGATCGAACCCAGGCCTCCTGCACCGCAGACATCTTTACCGGCTGAACTACAAGGGAAGCCCTCATCAACATATGTTAGTCCATTTACTGTTGCAACAACCCCATGAAGATATACTATTATCGTTCTCATCTACAGATGAGACAAAGGAAATCAGGCACACAGAGGTAATTCACTCGCTTCAGGTCACAGTTGGCTAGGAAGGAAAATGGCCTGGATAGAACCCAGGGAGTCAGGCTTTAACCATCCATTCCCATGCCTGTGGGAATTATTGTGTGTGTCGTGGGGCATGGGAGCCCAGCCCAGTAAGGAGATTCTGTGTGGAGGACGGAGTTTCCTGAGCTGGGTCTTGAACAAGGAATTCCAGAGCAGAGTTTAGCCCAAACTGGGATATTGGAGTGAATATTCAGCAGTACAAACACAGGCATAGAATAAGGGCAGAGAAGTATAAGTGATTTAGCCTTGCTGGGGTGGGAGCTGTGAGGCAGAAAGTGGGGAGAGCTGTGTGCCTCCCTGAGGGGCAGGGTTCACACCGACGGTGAAGAGTGTGAGCCCCTAAGGAGTGTGAGCTTGGACACAATGGCAAGGGCAGGGTCCTGCTTGACACTGACCACTCAAGGCCATGTAAGGGCAGGTTTGAGCATCATGAGATGGGAAAGACAAGACTTTTTGAACCAGAACATTCGTTGGTAGGAATCTGAGGATAAAATCAATTAAATTTGGTAATTGCTAGAAATGGGGTCTGAGAAAGAGGGAGGAGCCTTGACTGTCTCCCAGGTCTCCATCGTGGGCAACTTGGGCCTGAATCTCAACATCTGAGATGAGATAAGGGAGAGGGATTCCAGTCCAGGAGGGAGACGATGAGCTCGGGTTTGGAATTATTGAATAAAAGGAACTGGGGAGCATCTAGAGAGAGGTGGCATTAACTCGCTGGGTGAGATTTGGAATCAGGCTGTTGGTTGGGGAACCAGACTTGGAGTAATAACACACAGGTGGTTATCCCACCTGCAGAGGGATGCCGCGTGAGAAGGACAATGAGAAGAACTAACATTTCACTGGCAGATGGAGGAAGGAGCCATGGAAAAGGCAGGAGAAGCAGAGAATTCAGGAAGAGAAGCACCCTTCTGGCTATTTTTATGGAGGAAGAATGGAACAAAAATATCATCTATAATTGGGCTTCCCTGGCGGCTCTCTGATGGATTCCATGGCGAGGAGTGAGAAATAGTCAGAGGGTCGGGAACATTATCAGAAATAACTGTGGTCAATGAGGGGTCAATGAGGGTCAATGAATAGACACTGGACTGTGGGCTGAAGGATGAAAGGAGCGAGCATTCGTATGGCATTAAAGCAGAGGATGGACAAGTGAGAAGATTCTTATTTCTACGTAGGATGGAAGAGACCTTAGCAAGCTGGTTAGGCTTAGGGGAGGAGGCAAATGGAGAGGGGGCTGAAGATGAAAGAAGAGGTGGCCCAGAGACTGGGCCTTGAGGAGGTAGGAATGGATCTTGGGTGGGTGCCCTTCAACAAGGTATTTCAACCTCTGAAGTTGGGGGAAAGCGCAGGTGTGGTCAATGGGATGAGAAGGCGCAGGGTCTCAGCTCTAAGGGTTCCAGTTTGTGGATAGGTCAGGTCACAAAGTGGACTTCACTGGTGGCTCGGTGGTAAAGAATCTGCCTGCAATGCAGGAGACACAGGTTCGATCCCTGGAGGATTCCCCTGGAGGAGGGCACGGCAACTCACTCCTGTATCCTTGCCTGGCGAATCCTCATGAACAGAGGAGCCTGGCGGGCTATAGTCCATAGAGTCCCAAAAAGTCAGACACGACTGAGCAGCTAAACAAGTCATGCAGTAGGGTGCACGGTCAGCAGCATGTGGGCGAGGAGCTCAGGTGCCTCATGAGGGGACTCGAGGAGCCTGGTGAAGGTCTGAAACCTCCACGAAACCAGCCAAAGCCAAGGACAAGGGAAGGCTGATGAGCGCGAAGCCCTGGCTGAGGCAGCTAACTGAACTGGACGCGATGTTAGTCCACACTGGTCTGTGGAGTGTCCTCGGCATCTCTCCACAGCCAGTAAATACGTAAACTCATGCTGTTTCCTAGTCACTCTGCAGCCCTGTCCCTTTGCACGGGCTCCCCCTGTTCATGTGGGTCTCAGACTTCTCCTCACACATCATCCTGCCCACTGCAGCCCACTCTCGAATCACAGCTCTGTGACCTGGGGCTTTTTTTTTTTTTCTCTTCTCTGTGCAGAGCCTTGGAGAATCAAGGGTTTGAAATAACCGAGCGGGGTGAAATTGAAGTGAAAGGGAAAGGGAAGATGACCACCTACTTTCTGATCTGAAACCTGAAGGCCTCAGAGGATGAGATCATGGGGAAACCTCAGGTTCGGCTTGATTCCGCCGGTAAGCAAGAAAGAGAAGCCTCATCAATACTCCCATCGGGTGTTTTTCCCACTGACAACTTCAGCTCTGTTTAGTGGGCTTCCCTGGGGGCTCAGTGATAAAGCACTCGCCTGCCGATGCAGGAGATGCAGGTTCGATCCCTGGGTCAGAAAGATCCCCTGAGGAAGGAAATGGCAGCCCACTCCAGTGTTCTTGCCTGGTGAATCCCATGGAGAGAGGAGCCTGGCAGGCTACAGTCTATGGGGTCTCAAAGAGTCACACGACTTAGCAACTGAACAACAGCAACAAACGTATTTGAGGGCCAGCCGGGGTACCATCTCGCCCACCCCCAGGCTATGACCTTCTACTCAGTCACAGCCCCGGATGAGCCATGTAACCATTGTGCCTGAATCCTCTCTTGCTGCGGCACCCAGCCTCAAGAGTCTTGCAAGCGTTCATTTTTAAGGCCCTTCCCTATCTAAAAAAGAGGCTTTCTCATCAGCCTCTCCTGCAGCTGGGGGAGGATTTCAGAGCCTCCCTCTGCTCCTCAGCCTCCAGGGAGGCTCCAGACAGGCTTCCTCTTCACACACTGGAAGGTTCCACCTTCCCCATTGTCTGCTGGCTTCCAAAACCGGGAAGAAAGATAAAATCTGTGACTCACTTGGTTCCAGGAATGGCAAGAGGATGAGTTTAGGTTAAAGCTAATCCAGTCGGCAAAGCTTCCTGAACGTTTGAAGCAAACTCGTGAAGGAAATGCATTCATTCTGACTGGAAGTAATATTTAGTGGTCCTGGGGCCTACAGAGAAAAATCTCTAAATCCACAGATTTCCCACTTATGTAGCTCATTTATGCGGGAGGTCACCTGGGGATGCATGAATTACGGTTCCTATTTTTAAAAGTGGGGTTATACCAATGGAGAGGTGGGAATCTGAGAGCTCTTTCAGCGGCTTTGGTGGTGCTGCCATTCTGATAACCAGCTCACCTTAGTGCGCCTGGGAGCTGTGGTTGATTTTGGCCACATTTTATTGCTGAAGACACTTGAGGTAGAAAGATCTAAATGAAAAAGTAGAGTTTTGGTTAGTAAAGACCAGGAGGTACCCTAATTAGACTTTCTGAATTTCTAGGCTCTGGGTGCCTCACCCACCTGCATCATCTGTCCTTCTCACCAGCACGTCCTCCCCGAAGGATGGAGGGCTGTACGCGATAAATTGACTAGGGGTACCTGGCTCAAACCACAGAACACTGTTTCCCATTTTCTCCCTGTGGGGGCACTTGAGCTGGAAATTTGAGGAACAGGATTCTCTACCTGGTCTGGGCTAGTAGAATCCAACCCACCTTCAGTTCTGAGCTGGAAACAAAACAGGAATGGGTAAAGAGTCTCTTGGTTGCAGATCTCACGACGGACCCAGAAAAAGAGGAGGAAGAGAGGTTGTGAAAGAGGGAAGGGGACAGCCCCTCCCAGACCTCAGTGTGTGTGCGTAAAAGGGGAAAAGGCACTCTTTGGGCATAGGTAGTCCCCAGACATGGCTCATAATAGAGGAAAGTCACCCTTCTTCTAGGTGAATGCCAGCCCCAGCCAAACCCCTGGTTGGGAATCTCTGTGCAGAGAAACACAACCCTGTGTGTGGAACCCAGAAGCAGGGGGATCGCCACCTCTTTTCATTTTCACGCTTCTCCGCATCTCCCTCTCCTTCCCCCATCAGCCTAGGATTTCTCACGCTGAGCCTTGCTTGTCAGGCTCTGGGGTGTCTGCCCCTCCTATCCCCACCAGAAGCAGGAAGACTGGGACCCCTCAGGAAAGACCCCATGATGCTGACACTGCTCAGGGTCTGGGGGACTCGAGAATGTGACCCCCGAACCTCCAGGGGCTGTGGGAGTTTCCCCCTCATGGCCAGATGGGGTTGGACTGGAGGCGTCTCCAGTGTGCAGTGGGGGAGGGATCTGGGCACCCTCCATGTCCTGTGTGTGGTTAGGGGTCCCCAGGGGCTCAATGAAAGGTCCCACCTTGACCCATACTCAGAGCCTTTCCCCTCACGCCTTTTTGCAGAAGCAAGTGATCGGGCAAGTCTGGATGGCAAGACTCTGGCTGTCATGAGGTATGCGGACAGCTGGCAGCTGCACAAGAGTGACGCAGCCCGTGGTGAGTACCCCAGATGGCTGCAGAGACCCCCAGATTGCACTGGGCCAGAGGCCCGGCTCCGGGGGAGGGGAAAGGGCCAGAGGGGGCCCCTGGGCGGGGTGCTTCTGATGGTGGTTCTGTGTTTTGAGCAAGTTTTTCTCTATGCTCCCCACCCTACCCGCCTCCCCATCCCAACTGTCCCAAGTAGGGCCCCCCTCATTCTGAAAGGGCCCTTGCTGCCCTCCTCCGAAGAACCTCTAATACTTAGAAAAGCTTATTAGTCCCCATGAACCCACAAAATGAGGTTTCTCTGGACATGGTGCCCTCCACACAAGTCACGTTATACGTCAGTCACACGGCTAATCCCCTAAGAGGTGGGAAGCTTGAATTTCAGAATGGTTATATGATTTATCGAAGGTCCCACAGCCTGCGAGTGGGTGGAGCTGGACTCGCCCCTCAGGCTGTCTGTCTGGGGCAGACCGTGGGCGCCCTCCTGTGGGAACGTGTGCAGTCAAGGCCCCCAAGTGTAGGCAGCTGTGCTCGGACTTCTTGGCTTCAGGACAGCCATGTTTCTGTTGGATCCTCTGGGTCCCTTGTGAATGGATTTCTGATTGTTGGGTGTGAATAGCGGAAGGGTGGACAAGGAACAACCTCCAGGCTGTGGGTGAATAGGAAACGGTGCTGTGTAAGCCAGAGGCTCAGAGAAATGAAGACCTAGCCTCAGGCTCCTCTGTGGGCATCATCACGGTAAGAGCTCCTATCAGGAGCCACCCATCTGTCAGGATTCCCTCTGAAGGTCAGGCTGTTGGGCCTCGTTTCCTCAGAGACGCCTCTGTTCCCCAATCTCAGGACCCCAGTGGAGGCTTTCCTCACCAATCACGATCACGTCTGCCCTCAGTCTCTCCAGGTTGTCAAGTAAAGTCAAGTCACTCAATCGTGTCCGACTCTTTGTGACCCCATGGACTGCAGCCAACCAGGCTCCTCAGTCCATGGGATTCTCCAGACATGAATACTGGAGTGGGTTGCCATTGCCTTCTCCAGGTTGTCACCTGGGTGTCAAATGTGGGAAGGCCCTCCGGTGGCTCATATTTCCCTTGCTCTGGGCTCCGAGGCCCCTGCCCCTCTCTCACCTGTGGAAACCCTGGTTCCTGAAGACCCTCTCAGGGCCTGGTCAGCCTCCCCCGGAGCTGCAGGGGTGAAGAGCTGCCCCCTAGAGTCCTGAGGCCAGCTGAGAGGTGACGCCCGCCCACCCCCAGCCATCTCCACGGAGGGGGGCCTTGGTGACCCCCTGGGGTTGGGGGTGGGGTGGTCAGTACAGGACCCAGGCTGCACCCAGGACCTCATTTCCTCATTTGCACGTCAATGACACGCTTTTCTCTCCCTCCCGGCTCGGTATTTGGGTGTTAGATGCGTCAGTGGAGAGACTCCACAGAGCAATTAAACGGGAGTATTGAGCCGGAGAGAAAATCTTGTGTATTTGACTCAGAGATTTAAGCAACCACCTTTCAGTATTGACTGAAAAATTGGCCTTCCAGCTGCCCCTGCTGGCAGGCGCTTCTGGCATCCCTTCAGACCCCTGTTAATGTGTTTTTTTTTTTCAAATTTCAGCTTGCTTCAACTTGTCTCCAAGCTGATTCTCCCGACAATTATTATAATGGGTTCCAGGCTGACCCGTATACGGTGCTCAGGCAGGGAGCCCAGGCTCCCCCATAAATCATGGGCTGAGGATGTCCACTCGCCAAGTTCAGGGCAGGTTAAGTCAGCTCCGAGGACTTCTTACACCAATTCCTAACTGTCCTGGAGACATGAGTGCTGAAGGTCTCTCTCCTGACTGAGCTCTTAGCAGTCTGCCTGCTGGGGACTCTGCCCTCACATTTAACATGCTCCTTCCCGACGGGAAGAACTTTCCACCATACACAAACCCTCCACCTTCCATGGGTAATTCTTGGATGGGTTTGTGGTCACTTAATTGTCAGGGTCTTTGTCCGTGGCTTTACAGAATCTTGAGAACACAAGGGTCCTTCCCAGACCTGTTCCATGAACTGAGGTCCAACTGCTCTGGAGCCAGGCTGACAGACCTGGGCCCTTATTTTTGGCTCCAGAGCTTTTCAGCAGCTTTTCTGAGGCCTTCATAAGCACGGCTGTCACCTTCTCCTGACCCCTTCTGCTGGGGGTGATGAACAGGCATGGTTATTTTTAACCTCGGGCTTTCTAGAAGTTGAGCTGTTAACTCAGTGATGTTCTAAAGAAGGAAGATCCTGGGAGGTGTAAGTGAACTGGCTTTCTGGGTCAGGGCTAGCCGGTAAAGTTGCTGCTTGTCAGCTTTGGTGTCACAGATGGGGATGCAGCGTCAGAGCTGGGGGTGTGGGGAGGCTGTGGGGGGGCATCAGAGTCACTTGTGGTTGACAGTGTAGGTGGGAGAGCCTCATGCCGAGTGTCTCCACAGGTCCAGAGCAGGGTGTATCCCACCCTGGTTTCTCTGCCATCTCCCCAGGGCAGTCGGACGAGCCGCCAGGCTTCAGAAGCACTGTCACAGTGGCGAGAGCATTAGCCCCTAATCAGAATTCCCAGGTCTGCTCCCAGTGACTAGCTGAGTGGCTCTGGGCCACCCCTTTTGCTTCATTTTTCTCCTCTGGAGAGCAGGGGTGATAGAACGCCTGCTTTAAGAGGCTGAGGTTGCTTTGAGGAATATGTGTGACGCTGTGCATCATCTGAAAGCTGTCAAGTGCTAAAAAATAAACAGGGCAAGGATGCCAATTCTTCATCACTTAGGGATTCTATTGTTGAGAACCCTTTCACTTAACAAATAGGTGAGTCTTGGCACAAAACTCAAGAAGACTGGTCTGCCACACACAGGGAGCTTTAGATCAGCGGGTGTAGCAGAGGCCCATGGAAGTCAGGACCACTGCCCAGCGTGAGGTGTTACAAGGCCAACAGCAAGTACAGGATAGGCTGAGGCACACTGAGGACTTGAGAGCCTCTTGGGGGAGGTGCAGGCTTCCCTGGTGGCTAGATGGCAAACAATCTGCCTGCAATGCAAGAGACCCAGGTTCGATCCCTGCGGTAGAAAGATCCCCTGGAGAAGGTAATGGTGACCCACTCCAGTATTCTTGCTTGGAGAATTCCATGGACAGAGGAGCCTGGCAGGCTAGAGCCCATGGGGTCGAAAAGAGTCTGACACAACTGAGCGACGAACACAACAGTGACAACATAGGGAAGGTGCAGGTGACGGCAGGAAAGGGGTGAGCAAGGATGGGGCCTCTGTTCTGGTCCCTGGAGAATGCAGGGGCTTCCGGAAGCTGGAGATGTCGTTCCTCCAGGGCATGGTCTCTTGCTCACGGACAGACTTAGGAAGCAGGTGGGTGGGCGACCCTAGATTGGCAACACCTGCCCTAAATGTGGAAACTCCATCAAGCCCTTTTTATGAATGGGATAAAATTCCCTCACCGATGCTGTCTCCCTCCACAAATATTCCCAGAACCCATGGCTCCTTTCTCTGTTCACACCTACAAACATTATGGTGTGGTCTGCTTGGCTTTTTCTCAGAGCAGATCAGTCTCTTGGAACATTAACCCTGATGGAACCAAGGGGGAGGAGATGACATGCCCCCCACACGTGGAGACCCTGGAGAGTAAAAGCTGGGGTGGGGGGAACCAGTGGGATGGGAAGGCCAGCAAGTATCCCTGTGCTGAGAAGGACCAGGACTGGGTCCTGGGGAGACCTGATGGCGTCTGACTTCAGGCTCAAGCCAAACTCCCTCCCTTCAGTGGGGGAGAATCACGATTGAAACCAAGATGTGGTTTCCCATATCTGATTCTGTCTAGGAAGTTAGAAACAGATGCAGAAATGCAGACAAGGAATTGTTCTCATTGCAAATGTTAAGAATCCCTTCTTGTGACCCCAAGACAATCATATCCTTTATGACTCGCAGAGCCCTGTCTGTAACAACCAGGCGATGACCCAAATCCCGGGTATGCTCCCCAAGGCAATGGCAGTCCCTCAGACTCCACCTCAATTCCACTTCCGCACCACCCTCCCCAGCCAAGTCCACGTTTGACAACACGGCTCGTGTGACGGTTGTTTTCGTAACAGGAAGGTTTCTTCTGCTACTACTCTCTTCATTTAATCCATTCTTAATCTACATTGAAATGGGTTTCTGTGCTGCCTTTAACTACTTATCGGGCCATGTTGGTTTGCTCAACTAAGGCTATTTGTTTATTCATTTACATTATGGAAGGAATATTTAACTATTATCTTTTATAACTAGAAAGGGCAGCTAAAACAAAAGAAGAAAACAAAAGCTTCTCTAATTTCATCATCCAGAGAGACTATTGTTAAAAGTTTGGTGGCTATTTTCCCAGACTTGAGTGCATGAGGATATGTGTATATGTGTGTACATATATACTTTTTCTTACTGTCCTGGGATTATCACACAGAGATTGTTTTGTAAATTGGCAGGCCATGAATTTCTTTCCTTTGAACACCTAAACATTTAAAACCATTTCAAATTTTGTATCTATAAAAAAAATAATGTGCTCGAAATGGTGCACTTAGTTTCGCTCCCTGATGCTACACACCAAAAGCTACATTTACTTTCTATCCAATGGCAACCCCAGTTATCTTGTCCTTCTGCCAATCTGCACCGCTTTTGTGGTGACCTTGACATTCCGTGAGTCCTGAAGTTGCCTCTGAGTTTTCCAAGGACTCACCCGGTTCATTTAGGTTTGGTATTTAGAGTAGAACATGCACATTGTAATTCTCAGTCAGAACACGAAATTAATCAGGATGCTGCATTTCCTAGCTGAGCACAGTAATGAGCACCCGACTGTAGCAACGCGGGGGTCCCACAAGGCAGCCCTCGAGGGCTACCAGCAATGGTCTCGTGCGAACAAAGGATGATGGGTGAGAATTTACCTCAAGTAAACCAGGAAATTCTTCCCCCATCCGGGCTGTGGAATTGGATTTGGGTAAAATGTCAAATACATATGTGTAGAGATTCCAAGAGAATCTTGCAATTCTGTGCTGACCAGTTCTCATTTGACACTGTCAGGCAGCATCATTCAGATTGGGCCTGTTTAGCTTTCAATAGGCAGTCTCAGCTCTTTCCCCAACACAGTCCTAGTTTGTCGTCTTGGTCTAATGATCAAGGAACTTTTCCTCAAGGAGAGAAAGGAAGAGGAGAAAACAAGGTTAATAGGCAGGGAAATGGCAGTAGAAATGAAGAGAAGGAGGAGGACCCACGGTTAAGACATAAGGGAGAAAATGAGACACGTCTAAGTACAATGAGAGAAAACTGCTGTGGATGCAAGGAAAGGAAATTAGAAGTGAAAAGCTAAGTTGTGCATTTTTTTTTTTTTTGATAAGAGAAATTAGGTGTTGCACAAAGGGAAGATTAAGAGGTCCGGAAATGTTATTTCCTAGTGTTGAGTTTACTTCCAAGATTATCTGTGAGAGGTTAAGTCATAAAATAGATTATTCATCCTGTTTACAAAAGAAGTCTTGGTGCCATCTCAATGCTGGAGCACCTTAGACACAGAGCTTGACTGCTGATAGGGAAAGAGACAGTTTTTCTTTGCTGTATTCCCTCTTTCTAAAACAAAACAAAACAAAACAAAACTCCAGCTCCTTCTTGTTCAGTTTTTATCAGGGTAACTGCTACTTTGGGTATAATTACAAAGACACAGAATACATTCTGTGATCACAGTACTGTTTTGTGGAGATTTACTCTCGCCGGTTCTCATAACATTTCCATGGGTTGAGTAGGAGACGATGTATGGTCTAGCATCCCATTACAGGGGAGGCACAGGGAGAAACTAGATGGGGAGGGTTCAGCCTTTCCTGGTGCTGATGGGCAACCTGGAGGCTGTGCTACACTTACTAGAAAAAAAAAATACAATTTCTGTCTGTAATCAGTTCCTTTTTTCCTTTATTTGCGATGATGCCCAAACAAAACTGAACTCAGCTTTTTCAAACACACTGTCCTTAACATTTATCCTGAATGTTTCCCTTTTTGAAAAATTCAATTCCTTTTAAAATCGTACTTGGGCTTACATGTCAAAGAAAAACAATACTGCAATCAACTTCTGTAATTCAAAGTGAAAGGGATAAAGGCTATGTGGAATAATAAAACTAGCAGAGAATTAGCAAAAACAAAGCAAAAATCCCATCCCATATTGGAATAATTTATTTCCAAAGACCATAAAATCCTGCTGAGCAGGAGTCAGTCTTGTGTGTGTGTGTGTGTGTGTGTGTGTGTGTGTGTGTGTGTGTGGTGGGGGGATGGAGTGTGGAGTGGGCTGTACCACAATGCTCAAATGAACCTGTAATTTATGACATTGTCACTTAGCCAGCTCTGGTCTTAAGCCATACCTTACACAAATGCTGAGTTTGAGGGGTTTATAGACCTTATCAGGTTAGCCCCGGCTTCTGCAGGAGTTAAATACTCCATATGAATCATCACTCAGAATTGCCCTGGTGACATGGTTCTAGATCTGCCAAGTTCTTACCTTATCCTGAGCCTGAGTGAGCCTGGGGACAGGTCCAGTCACCCACATTTTTCCACGTGTGTGTCACTTACATTCATTAATGACCGGTCCATTAGCAAGTGGAACTTGCCGTCTGATTTCTCTGTGCTGAAAATTGCCCATAGCTTTTAGAATCTAAAAACAGAGGTAATAACTGATCCAGGTTGGGGAGGAAGGGAGACACTGACAGCCCCCAGTGGTGAAGGAAGTCATTCATTCATCTGAGGATAAAAGGCTGGAGACAGAAGCCCCGCCTGCATTTCCTGATTCCTAGACTATTAGAGCCTCAAATCAAATACAGGAGCCCCTCTGAACTTGAATGTCTCTGGAACAATGATGAGTGTGAAAACAGAGAGAGAGAGAAATGGAAATGATGGATGACTTTAAAATCTGCAATGCGGACGTTTCCCAATGAAATTGCAGGGCAAGCAGGAGATGCGTCTCCACCCAGCCTACTGGTCTCCATTCCTTCTGAGTCCTGCTCCCTCCCCCCCTCTCCTTGCTGAGGCTCACAGTCCCAGGTTCTTTCCCATTACCTCCTCCATGGCTTCCCACACTTCAAAATAAGAATTGGCATCTTTGAGTTTGTGCTCTGTGTGGGGCATGGTGTACTCACTTCATAGAAGGCATCTGATTGAATTACCACAACGACTCTGAGAGGAGGGTATAACTGCTGCTGTGGTTCAGTTGCACACTTGTGTTTGACTCTTTGCGACCCCATGGACTGCAGCACACTCGGCTTCCCCGTCCTTCACTGTCTCCCATAGTTTGCTCAAACTCGTGTCCATCGAGTTGGTGATGCCATCCAACCATCTCATCCTCTCTGGTCCCCTTCTCTTCCCGCCCCCAATCTTTCCCAGCATCAGGGTCTTTTCCAATGAGTCGGCTCTTTGCATCAGGTGGCCAAAGGATTGGAGCTTCAGTTTCAGCGTTTCCCTACTTTTCAGATGAGGACGGACGAGGCCCAGAGAGGGCAGTGATGAGCAGTGGCAGCGGCAGCCGTGGCTCTGACCCCCGTGCGTGGTGATGCTCAGGCCTCGTGTAGACGGTCATGGGGCAGCAGGTCGGGAGGCTTGGGGCTTTTATGAGAGCTGTGCACGAGTCAGGACTTGCTAAGTGGCCAACCAAGCGATACAGTGTTAGAGCAATAATTGAGCAACAAGGCTGAGGTCTGAATGGATGTTTCTGGCCTCACTGGGAAGATGTTCTCAGCCTCAGGAGGTGGTATGGTAACCCCACGGTGCCCACACTGTACCCCAGGGCTGGGTGCAGACAGAACTCCCCTGACCCGGGATCAGTCTGGGGCCAACTGTTCAGCTCACCGCTCTGTCTCGTTTCAGCTTCTGACTGGTCGACACCCAAAGGGAGTCCAGTGGAGGGACGGGAACCCGGAGAGGCAGCAGTCAGACCGCGGCCTTCAGCTCAGACACAGACATGCGGCCTTCCCAGTGGGCCGCTGCCGTCTGGCCTGTGCGCTTTGTTGTGACAGCGAAACATGAACCCCTCAGCTTCATTTTTCCCCTGCTCGGTTTAATGGTGACAAAGAAAAGGAACTTCATCTCTCAGCCCAAGACTTCTTAAACTGCATGTCTTTCTCATGGTCCCTCGGAGAATAAAGGTCTAGAAATGAAACACGATCCTGACAAGTTTGGAAAAATATGCTTTCACAGTCTCGGTTCAAAGCCAGCCCTGACACTTGCAGACTTCAGCCCGTGTTTGTTCTCTCCGAGGAGAACGAATGGCTCTCATCACAGTGGTTCCACCGAGTCCTGGGCTCGGGGCCGACTTGAGAGGACGCCCTGGCCTCGGAGCCGACTTGAGAGGACGCCCTGGCCTCGGAGCCGGTGGTGGGCACGGTCTTGTTCTAAGTGATGGCGGGAGCGGGGAGGATGGGGAAGGAGCCCCGGCCCCTGCCGTTGATAAATCACCCCACAACACAGCCGGGATGTGAAAGGCACTCAGCCAGGGGTTGTGAAAGGAAATCACTTTCATTCCCAGCCCTGGGAATTATATGAAGCCATAGAATAAAAGCTGCCTTCCCCAGAGGTTTTTCTGAACGTAAAAGGGAGGAGAAAATGTGAAGATCACCGGAAGGGCAGAGTCAGGAAAGATGGGGAAATAAGGCAGAATGCGGCCGGCCCACCAGGTCCCTTGTCCCTCTTCAGACTCAGTGTCCTCCACTGCTTCTAGCTGCGGCGTGGGGACACCTGGGTGGTGGTGAGTGCTGGACACGCTCTTGGAGGCCTGCGGTGCGGGAGGCTGAGAAGTGGTCCAAGGGTCTCTGCATCTGCACTTGGTTTTGGTGAAAAGACAAGTATTTTTTTAACCCACATGAAGGGCACCCAGAATTTTGCGATTCATTCTTGCCAGAACCTTACTTGTCCCCAGAGGCATCAACTGTCTTCCGGGAGGGGAGACTTGACTTCTGTGGCCACCAATCCCGGGAGCAGGAGGGGAAGAGAAGGTGACAAGAGCTGAATTCCTTGCCCTGCTGTCCTTCCAGATGACAGCGGTGTCTTATTTCTAGAAATAGGGGGTGCGGCCTGTAGTTCACAGCGAGTCAGGATTAGACTGAATGCAGCTTTGAGAGATGTGGGTTCTTGTCCAGACTCTGCTGCTGGATGTCTTGGTACCTCAATTTCACCACCTGTAAAACGGGGTTAGTGGCAGCTGCTCCACCGAGCTCACAGTGAACTGTAAGAGCACAAAGCTGCCCTTGATATTCACAACAATAGTAACTCCTAGGCAATGGCCTTGCACGTATGTGACTCGTTACTTCTGCTCTTGGCAACAACCCCATAATAAGCCAGGGTTTCCAGTCCCTGATTGACAGATGAGGAAGTCAACTCCGGGAGACTCAGTAGCCCACAGTGCTGGCACTGGCTGAGTGGAGCACATTCCAGTGTTACTGTAAGGTCAAAAAGGCAGAAGAGCCAGGATGTGGACACTGGAGCCAGGTAGAGCCCAGTTTGAATCCTTGCTCTACCATTTGGCAGCTGGATGTGTTGGGGGAAAGTTGCTTAACATCTCTGTGCCTGAAGTTTCCATCTGTAAAATGGGAGTAATCAGAAGACCTTCATTGTAGGGGTGTCATGAAGATTAATGACATATCCACAAAGCACTTAAAGTTACTGACATTTAGTTATCTCTCTGTAAATGTTATTTTTAAAATGTTCCTCCTGTTGAGTGGTCTTCTTGCTCAAGTGGGGCCAAGGAGAGCTGATCCACCTTGTGATTCCTGTGACTTTCCCTGCGTGCTTTCTTTTCAAAATCCTTCAGCCCAGTTGTGAGGGAGAGAAACCCGCCTAGAACTAGGAGCATGGTTAGGTGGTAGCACTGCCCGAGAGATGAAGGGCAAAACGGTTGCCTGGTTGAGTAGTGTTTTTTTGTTTTGTTTTTGGAAGGAGAAAAGCTGGAGCCTGCAGCCCCAGCTCCCAGCTGGCAGCTCGCTTTGCCTCCTTGGCCCAGACAGACTATGCCAGTTTAATGCTCAGCTCCACCGAAGGCTGCCAGAAATGGCGAAGCAGGTGTCCCAGCCCTGGCTGAAAACGGGGTGGATTTTGTTCCATGTTTATTATGATCAAGGTAATCTTCTCCAGCTGTAACCGAATGACTACAGCCTGCATTTGGCCTCTCCTGGAGCCCACTATTTATTCTTTGGAGTGAACACTGGTGGAGACAAATTTCAGGTGCCCAGGAAACCTCGCCAGGCTGACTGCAAGCCCCTGCCACTCCCAGGGGAGCATTCTTTCTGGGTTGGAGCCCTTGGTGCCAGGCTGGGGGTGTGTGCACACTTGCTCAGAGGGCACATTAGATTAGCTGGCAGGACGCCTGCACCTGCTGGCCCCTACCAGGGCTGTGTGTGGGCACCAACAGCTGGTGGCCCGCCTCGTGGCCAGCAGTCCGAGGTCTGGTTGTCACTGGAGGTAACAGACTTCTGTTTATGAGCAGCGAATGCTCCGCTCAGCTGGGGAGGTGGAGTGACTCTGGAGGCCCCCCTCCCACACCCACAACCTGTGAAAGGTTCCTTTTCCCCAGTAACCCTGTCTGGTTTTCCAGCCCCTTTCCCAGGATACCATGGGCCGGAATCCCAGATCTCTGATCCAGCTCTCCTCGACTTCGTCCGGCAGGTCAAGGACTATTACAAAGTCTGGCCTCCAGCCCTCAGAGAGAGGTGGATATGAGAGCATGGCAACCCATTCTGGTTTTCATGCCACGGACAGAGGAGCCTGGCCAGTGGGCTACAGTCCAGAGAGTCACAAAGAGTCGGATACGGCTGAAGTGACTTTGCAAAAATTTGAAAACACCATCCACTGTCCTTCCCAAGGGAGCACACAGCTTAATCCCACCGCTTTTAAACCCACCTCCAGCCTCTTACACACCACGCCCCTGTGGACAAGGTGGTGGATGTGTGCAGAGGGGCTAACAGTGTGCCAGGGGTCTCTGCCACCTCCCATGCCTCGGCGTGGCTGTCCCCTTTGTGGACATCTGAGCCTGCCTTTCCGTAGCCCTGGCCTGGCCAGGGAGCTTGCACCTCACCCTCCTCTGGGCTCTGACCGGCTTATTCTTCAGTGCAACCCAACCACCACCACCACACCCCCCCGCCCTCTCTTTTTTCATCCCTTCTTCTTTTCCAACTTTCCTTCAGCTTGAGTTGTGTGAGAGAGAAAGAAGGCGAATCATGCGCCTGGCTGAGGCGTGAGATCATTTTTCTCTCCTCTTAGCACGCTCGCTGTCTGCTGGTCGGGGTTACTGGAAGAAGGCGGGAAAGATCCGTTTCCACAGAGAGCCATCTGGCTCCACCAGACTCACGCTGATGCTAATCTGCTGGTTTCTTTTTCTTTAGTCTTTTCTTTTTCTGTTGTTGTTCCCAACGCACACTTCATCTGCAGCTGTACACTCAGACCTGGTCCATCTGAAGGCGAGCATTCATCTGGTGCACGTTTCTTATGGCATCGGGCCCCCACCCTCAGCCCCGCACCCCTGTCCCCTCGTAGGTGTCGGGACATCATTGTGATCATTGGTGGGTCTATGCGGTAGTAACGTCAGGGCTGTACTTTCAAATGGAAATCAGGCAATTACGCTGCACACACAGAAATCTGACAGATGCAGGGGTTTTACACCGCTGGCTGTGTCAGGGGGACAAAGGCAGCCCGCGCTCCCAGGGGATGGTTAAATAAACAGAATGTTTCAAGAGCGCAGAGAAATCCAGGAATAATTAACTGTGCGATGAGAGTTCATGGATCCCGTGGCGGTTTAACTTCAAAATGTGATAATGATATGTCAACGAACCACTTAACTCATCCTTGTAAAGGCGCCATCAGCCCACCCGTCACATGTGCAATTGACACAGAGGAGCTGCTCTGCACATCTGTTTTCCAGCTTCCAAGTGCAAAGCCTTGCAGTATTTTCTCTTGTTTGGCTTCCATGTACAGAGGGCTGTAATGGGCTTAAGGAGAAGAGGGCTGGTCATGGCCTGGTGTCTACCTGATGGAGCAGCTTCCAGTCAACGGGCAGCGTTAAACACAGGCACTTATGCAGGAAACTATGGTGGTAATATCATCGTGGTGGCTACTGGGCCAGTAATTGTTACTTGCTGGGCACCAGTATGATCCTGTGTGTGTGAGGTAGGTCCACGATTACCTACATTTTACAGATGGGGAAATGGGGACAGAGTTAAGAACTGGGCTTCAGGTCTGGCCCTACCTGACTCTGCTTCTTAGCTCTTGGCCAGTGGTTGGTACCTTCCTAACACATCAGACACACAATAGCTTGTGCACCCTTAGAAAGCACCTAAGTCACATGCATAGAGTTGGAGTGACTCACTCCAGTATTCTTTCTTGGAGAATCCTAGGGACAGAGGAGCCTGGCGGACTACAGTCCATGGGGTTGCAAAGAGTCGGACATGACAGAGTGACTAACACACACACATACACACACAGGAGAGACCTAAAAAAAAAAAAAAGATGTTGAATTTCCCCCCTAAAATATCCAGCTGTTTAAACAAATGGTTAGTTTGGAGCCTGAAACATGCAGTAAGATTTACTGCTCAATGTGTCCCAGACCGGATTGGAATGAACCATATTACCAAAAAGTCAGGTGTCCCCAAATCCTGGCCACTCTTCAGTGTCCTGGAGGAAAAAACTCAAGAGTAGGCTTTGGTCTGAGGCTCTGGACTTCACAGCCTGTGAGTTCCCCCACTACGTCATGATCTTGGACTAGGCTAGGCTGATGCCAACTGGAACTGAGAAAAAGGAAGGACATTTTATCTTCTATAAAAGGCATTTTGTAAACTAAGCATAGGATAAAATAAATAAAATAGGTTTATGTGGGAATCTCTAATGCTTTCTCAGATGAACAAATGCCAATGAGGTTCCATGATAGAAAGAATATATCAACCAAACAAAGCAGGGCATGTCCAGAAACGTCCACTAGTTTGCCAGCGACTAATAAACACCAGTCCAATCGTGACTTGTTTTATCTTATTCAAGGGTAGAAAAACTTTTAAGGAAATCCGAAATCATTTAGAGCATTAGCTTTGTCAGGAAAAAATTTCCGCTTACAGAAAAGCTAGTTTGCCTTTCTTCATCTCTATTGAACACATTTGTTTGGAAATACTCTTATAAACTTGCATTGCAGGAATGAAAAACATCCTTAAAGTATCTTCTTCAATAAAGGCCTGAATTTAAAAGGGTTGAAAACACAACTGACAAGCAAAAAGGAGACCAAAGTCACAAATTATTCAAGAAATGGACCTCTCAGGAGCTCAACAAAGCAAAGAGAATATCATCTTGTGGGTGGAACCGGCCAGACTGAACCACCCCCGTCACAGGAAGGCCCGATGAGCACTAACAAACTAAAAGGAAAAAAATCAGAGCAAAGAAAATGGGAAAACCAATTAAAAACCAGGAACTTCAAAAATTTTAAATCAAGAAGTAAATCAAGAGGTTGCCTCAAAATATATTGTCATAACTTATGTTGAATCACATAAGCTAATGTGATTCAACTGGTTAACGTCTGTGATTAATATTAGTATATCTTTCCACAAAGAAAATTGTCATTATAAGTTCTTCACACATCAAGAAGTTTTTTTTTAAATTAAGCATTTGACCAAAAGAACGATCAGTTTACAGAGACACCTCTAACACTTTCTCAGGTTCAACAAGTGCCATTTTGAAAGGTCAAGATGCCCAAATTTCCAGGGATAATTAATTGAACCTGAACAGTCTATGAATTGGCCTGTGATTAATGAGCTTCAGAAATTTACACACATGCATAAAATCATTAGTCAGTTTAGCTTCCCAAATATCAAAACGCATTTAGAAGAACATTCAAAATTTGTGGCCATCAACTTATGGCAGAAAATAATTTAAAACCCTCTGATGAAAAAGGAATTGGTTTTACCTTTCCTTCTCTTTAACACATTTGAAAATATTATAATCTTGTGACTGTGACTATTTCAAAGTGATTGTGATTGGCAAAACCAGAACTGGTTTTGACCCAGCTCTTCCCAAAAATGTGTCTGTGCGTTTATATATCAAGCAAACTCTCAGGTAATGTACGTATGGTGACTCTGTATGTATGCACAAACTCTATTATAGCATCATTTTGGCTGCGCTGGGTCTTAATTGCAGCATGTGGGGTCTAGTTCCCTGACCAGGGATTGAACCCAGGCTCCCTGCTTTGGGAGCTTGGAGTCTTAGCCATCAGACCAGCAGGAAGTCCCCACTTTAGCATCTTAAGAGAAGTAAAGCAAATTTCTGGCCAATGGAAGTACCGATAAATCAGTACTTGCCTGCAACAGTGCAGGAAAGCTTTCCATTAACCATCCTAATAAAAACATATCAAACTTCTTCACACGTGATCATGGGCAATGTGAACTTTGAAAAACCATGCCCTTTATTGAAAGAAAGAAAATGAGATGGGGCAGACCACATAAAAACCACATGTGAGATTTTTCAGATTTCAGTCTTCATATCCTGGAGAAAATTTATTTAGACTGAGCCACGGTTACTCATGGAAGTGTCACAGTTCTCAGATGGGCCAGGGTGGAGAAATGGTTGGAAGCCTCTGATTTAGATCAAATGTTAACAGTGGTCATCATTAGGAACAAGAATTATGGGTGACTTTGTTTTTCTCCTTTATGTGTTTGACTTTTCCAAATTATAATGTAATGGGCTTTCAGTGAGATATTGAAGAGGGGAATGGAGCCAGGCTACCAGATTTGGATTCTGGTTCTGCTGCTCATTGTCACCTCCCACCTCTGGACGCTCAGTTTTCTCTCTGAAGAATGGCAACCATCACACTGCCTACATCAAAAAGTTATGATCATTAGCAAGATAATGCTAGCAAAACACACAGGGCCATGCACATTAACTATGCCATAAAGTTAACTTTTTCAAAAAAAATCGTTGTTCAGCCCCTGTCTGTATGGTTTCTTACAAAAACAGGAAAAAAATGGAAATCTTATCTCACCGATGAAGACTGTGTTATTTTCATGTGCCACATTGCCTGATTTCCAGGTATAAGTGAGCATTCCCTCCAGTTCCTTCTCCGATACACTTCCCTGTGTTTTTAATTCATAACACTCAATGCAACTTGAAACTCATTTCTTTATATACTGGAATCAGCCATCATGTTGATGTTAAGCTACCAATTGTTTTTAACAAATGGCTTGTGAAACTGTGAATATTTAACAAATGGCTTTCATGAGTCAGCACACCACTATCTTCCACTTTGATGATGTTAACATTTTAAATTGTACTTTAAAGGATAGTTTGGGTTGACAATGAAGGACAATGGCCATAACCTCAGGCCACTGCAAGTATGACAGTTTGTAGGCAATATTACCAGCGGTAACTAGCCATAACTAATGCACTATTTTCTGAGTTGATTTTAATTATTGTGGAGATAACTAAAAGAGAAGATTCCTTGAAAATATCTAGGATTAGAAAACAAGTAGGACCCGATGTTACTTTCCCATGTAGCTCCAGCACTAGGAGCAAGGTTGAGCAGCTTTGGGTTTAAGATCCAAGTATTTTATTTGTCAATTCACTTCCAAAAGTCGAAATAATATAGAGAGCGTATATTACGAGGTCTCTCTTCTATCTCCATCCCTGTGCATACACTGTTCTCATTATTTTATTGATTTTAAGAAAACAGAAGTAAACACAGAGGCATTTGTATTCTCCACCACTTCCTGTGTTACTAAAAAGAAACCATTTACACTGTCCTCCACTTAGCTTTTTTCACTCAACAACAAAACCCAGAGTTTTTCCATGTTGGTATATAGAGGATTTATAACTGCATATGCTTTCCTAGGTGGCTCAGTGAGTAAAGAATCCATTTGCAATACAGGAGATGCAGAAGATGTGGGTTTGATCCCTGGGTCTGGAAGACCCCCTGGAGGAGGGCATGGCTACCCACTCCAGTATTCTTGCCTGCAGAATTCCATGGACGAAGGAGCCCAGGGGCTATGGTCCTGCGATCACAGAGTCGGACTCGACTGAAGTGACTTAGCAGGCATGCATGATTTCATCATGTGGCATGTTAAAGATGGCCCCCAATTGTTTGTCTCATTGAGAGGGGAATTCTTGAATATGTGGTGGCCTTAGTGACTCCTTTGACCAACAGATTACAGTGTAAGTGGGGCTGTTTGTAGGTCAGGAGTGAAGCTGTCTGTTCTTGCCTCCTGTCACTTGAGTCAGAAGTCCCCAGGGAGAAGTCTGATGCCCCTGAAACCTGCATGCTGTAAGGCAGCCCAAGCTAGCCACGTGGAGGGACCTTGAACAGAGATGCTCGGCTGGTCCCCAGCTAGTTCAGCCATGCTGGCTCACACCTCAGACAGGGCAGGAAAAACTGGAGAACTCGGGATTCCAGCTCAACTACCAGCTGTTCTCCATGAGAATTCCTAAGTGAGATTTCCCAGCTGAGCCCCATCAACCCATGGGGCTGAAAGAAGACATTGTTCTTCTAACTTCTACATTTTGAGGTCCTTTGTCACATAGCGGTTGATAAACTGAATACAATACGCAGGTACATGTGATTTATTTAATTAACCCCTCATAGATGAACATTCAGGTTGTTGCCAGTCTTTTATGTCAACCAAAGATGTAATGGTTCATCTTGTTGCCTGTATATCTTTTTACACTGTTGCAAGTATATAATTTCCCAGAACTGAAACTGAGTCAAAAAATGCATTTGTAATCTGCTCTATTTCTATTCAGTGTCCATTTCCTTGCCCATTTTTCTATTGGCTTGTTCTTTTACGTCTCAGTTTCTAGAAAATCACTTCTGTGTGATATGATGCACGTATTTTTTCCCACTTGTCTTTGAACTTTATGTTGATTTTTGCAATAAAGAATTTTGTCTTTCAAATTTCGGTTACTTTTTAGAATTTAATCTTTGATCCACTTGGAATTTGTTCTTATGCATACATGTAGTTACTAGTTACAAAATTATACACAGGGACATTTAACTTAGGGAGATTTGACATCTTTATGGAATTCACTCCTTTTGTTCAAGAATATGGTGTACCTCTGCATTTGTTTAAGTCTGCTTTTGTATCTTTCAGGATCAATTTAAAAGGCTTTTTTCATATAGATCTGGAATGCTTTGGCAACCCTTGCCAGTACTCTTGCCTGGAAAATTCCATGGACAGGGGAGCCTGGTGGGCTACAGTCCATGGGGTCGCAGAGTTGGACAAGACTCAGCACACATACTAGAACACATCTTAGGTTTATTCTCAGTTACCTTTTTTTGGTCCTTAAGTATAAAAAAGTCTTTTCTTGGGTTACATCTAACAAGTTCTTTAAACGCATGAAAGCCTTTGAAAATTGTATATTGATTTTCTATTAAGCCACCTTACTGAAATCTTTTTATAATTTTCTTCAGACGATCCCTTTGAATTATCAAAGTATAAAAATTATGATTACTTTTCAATTTTTTTTTAATTAAAAAAAGAAAAAAAACTATCGGGGATGGTCGTCCTCTTCGACCGAGCGCGCAGCTTCGGGAGGGACGCACATGGAGCGGTGAGGGAGGAAGGGGACACCCGCCTAGCCAGCCAGATCAGCCGAATCAACCCTGGCGATCAAGGGGGTGACAGATGTCGCGACCAGATCGCCCTCACATCCTACTTTTCAATTTTTATATGCCTAATTTCTCTCTTTGCTGTTTATAATATTTAAATCTTATTCCTGACTTTAATAGGAATGCTACTGGTATTTCTCCTTTAAACACGCTGACTCTCAATTTGGTTTGTGTTAGGGAAGAACATATCTGTTCCTAATTGCTGAATTTACATCAATAATGGGCACTGAACTTCACTTTTAAGCATCTAAAGAGATGAGTACATATTTTTCTTTGATCATTATTATGGTGAATTCATATAACTAGACTTCCTAATACTGAACTGAAACAGAGCAGGGCCCTGTGGTCCTTCCCTGTCTACTTCCCCTATGTCCTCACAGCCTGCCTCTTGTCTGTGGAAAAAATTTAGCCAAAGAATAAAGTTTAATCAGAGAAGTAAGAAAATGCAGAAATAAAGAGAAGGGGTCAAACAGGACAAAAGAGTAATAGTTAGTAAGCGAAGTCAAGGACCTTCCTTCTCAAGGGCTAGAGAGAATATTCTGAGCCACTGTGAGCTGTCTTGTGGAGACTGAAACCCCTACCAGATGGAATAAGTTAACGACACGGATGGCCAGGCTGGAGCCGAGACATAAGCTGTCACAATTCTAAGAATTAGCCTCAAGGAAATGGGAACGAACCAACCCTGCAACTGAAGACTAACTGGACTTAAAACAATCACGGTGACACAGGTCAGACCGCTGATGACTGTCAGAGCTGACTGCCGCTTCTGCGTGGAGCCCCTCCCTTTGTTTTGTCTATATGGCGGGGAGTCGGCCCTTGGCCAGGAGTTCCCCACCTCACCCCACCCCCTCACCCCAACTGGTCACCAGCCTCTGAAATAAAGCAAACTTTCCTTTCCACTAACCTTGCCTCTTTTTTAGCTTTTGAGTGGTGAGCAGCCCAACCCCACTTTTGGAACTACCTTTGCACTGAAAAAAACCCCACTTTGTCACATTGCGATAATTGAGTTGCTGGATCCTATTTCGTAATTTTTATTTTTTTTTTAAGTTTTTATCATTTGGCAGGCAGGGCACCCAAGGCAAGTGGGATCCTAGTTTCCCAACCAGGGACTGAACTTAGGCCCCTACATTGGGAGCATGGAGTCTTAACCACTGGACTGCCAGGGAAGTCTCATATTTGGTAATATTTTGATCATATTTTTGCATCAGTTTAATTTTTTCAATTGTACACATTACCAGGTTTTTATATCACTATTATGCCCACCTTTTGTGTCCTATTTAATAAATCTTCTCTATACTCATATCCATTTCATTTTGCTTGGTTTTTCTCATTTTGATTCTCTAATTTCCTTAAACTTTTCTTTTTGTCTCTTTTTCCTTCCAATTCATCCTTGTTTCTTTCTTTTCCTCCCATTTCTACCCTGGACCCTGCCAGTTCACACACTGTCTCATCTTGTTATCACTGCCAATAGATTTGTGTCTCTGTTTTGTGCCCAGCTTTTGTAGCGGTAACTGCGTCATTAAGTATTTTACATTTGTAGTAAAATACTTTATGGATTTTTCATCAGCTCTCCAGCAATATTTCATCTGCCACTTACTTTTCCTGATCTTTTCTGGTTTTATATCTTTGAAATAAGCTGGGTTTGTTCTTTTTGATGTCTCACCTTTGAGGCGGGTGAGTTTTTCTTGGACCAGAAATTTGCAGATCACATCCTAGCCTAGTAGAAATTGTCACTATGAACCAAGGCCTTATGCTGGCTATAGATACTAATATCTTCTCCCCAGCCAGTGAAGATAAGCAGCTATGGGGTTTTTCAAAAAGCATCTTTTTTGGTTCATTTTTAAAAAAACTGTATTTCAAATTGGAGGATAATTGCTTTGTAATGTTATCTTGGTTACTCTACAACAACGTGAACCAGCTGTAAGTATACATATATTCCCTCCCTCTTGAGCCTCCCACCCACACCCCCTTCCCTTCCAATGCCCCCTACCCCCCAGTTTTCCTCCACCTCCCTTCCCCACCCGCTCGGTCGCAGAGCACCAGGCTGAACTCCCTGTTCTATACAGCTGTTTCTCACTAGCTGCTTCACACACGGCAGTGCATATACGGCAATGCTGTTTGTCCCGCTTTCTCCTTCACCTGCTGTGTCCACAAGTCTGTTTGTTCCCTGTGTCAAAAAGCATCCATCCTTTCCCCTGCTGCACGTAAGTAGGGCGTTCCCTGCAAATGTGTGATCTTTAAACCCCCATCACCTCTACTTCACACAACTAAACTGAGTCCAGGAGAGTTTTTGCTGCCCTGCTTGTACGTTGTCCCTCTGCTGCAAACAGGAGGCTTAGGTTCTGTTCCTCACCTCTTTTACAAAGGCATTTTGCTGACTCGTCCTGATACCTGCAGTCAGGCACTCGCCTCTCCTCTCCCTCCTAACTGCTCCATGCTTTTTCTAGCCCATCCACCTGCTTTGTTGTTTGTAACTCCCTCCTACTTTTTCCTGAAAATGGAAACTTAATCTTCATTTCTTGTTTTCCTTTTGCTTTTTACAACTTCAAAGAAGAAAGACAGCTCCCCTCCTTCATCTTAAACCAGAAAACTACATAGATCTTAATCTTGCAAACTCTGGCATGAAAAGCCTAAAGGCTTGAAGCAGCTAATTCTCAACATCTTTTAAAGACAAAGAAAAGGATAGAGGATTCATTTGTCCAGGGTATATAGACATCTTGAAGCCTCAGGTAGATTTGTTGCTAGCCAGGTTCATTTCCCTGTCGCCCAGCAAACCCAAATGCCGAGATGCTGAGGCCTGCAGCAGAGAAGCCGGAGAAGGCAATGGCAACCCACTCCAGTGTTCTTGCCTGGAGAATCCCAGGGATGGGGTCGCACAGAGTCGGACATGACTGAAGCGACTTAGCAGCAGCAGAGAGGCAGCTGAGCAAAGAGGTTTCCAATTTGACTGTCAAAGGCTCGGGGCACAGAGACTTATGGGATAAAGAATAAAGAAGCTGGGCGGTCTGGGGCGTGGGGAGCTCGTGACAAGGTGATTGGTAAAAGGTGGGTAACTGCAACTAAGCTACACGTTCCACAAGTTCAAAAACGTAGGCACCTGGAGTGATCTGAATGTGGGGTTCTTGGCCCTCTGACATCAAAAGGTTCCCTAGAGGACACTTGCATATGCCCTGTTGGAGAGCTGGTGGTCCCAGCCAGTCTTAACTGGCTTGGCTCCAACTAGACACAGGTGAAGCCAAGTTTCTGGAAGACAACTCTTGGGCAAACTTTGTTTAGGCTCCACACTTCTTGGAGGACATGCAAGTCTTGTAGCAACCATTAAAATCACCTTGATGTATGAAGACAGGTTACACGTAAAATGGATTAACTGATGATTTCATGGTTTCAGGGTTAAAATATTCAGGGTATTTTCTTAACTTATCCTTTGGACCTCATTTTTCCAGTGAGGGGAAGGGCTCTCTAAAACCTTCAGACAGGATGGACAACCCAAGGTTTAACAGCAAGACGCGCATCTTGAGCGGTGGAGTCTAGGCTCCAAGCTACTTGGATGCGGGAGCAGCTTGGAGCTCTGAAGTGCAAAGCAGAGAACTTAACTTGTGGAGAGAAGTTACTAGGACCTGGCTCTGGGCTAGGAACTTTACATATATTCCTGGGAGCACATTTCTGGGAGCTCCATTTTTGAGGCATGATAACAGGGGCTCAAGGGGTTAGAGAACTTATTCACAATGGCAGAACTAGGATTGAAATCCTGGCTTTCCTGGTTTGGGGGCCAAATGTTCTTCCCAGAGCAACTCTCACAGGTGTGTAAACCTGCCCTGTAAAGACATGCATGGGCTGAGGGAACATTCTCAGGCTCCAGGACCCTTGCTTCCTGCCTTCATTCTCATCTCCATGGCAGTTATTTAAAAACCAGGCTTTTCATACTTTTAATACATACTGACTTAGCTTCTAATCCCAAATGCAACCAAAATAACAAGATCCCCTCTGCTCTTGGGTCCTTGATGAGTAGATCCGGACTGTGTTAAGGTGAATGGGTTCTGCTTATTCAGGCTGGTGCTCTGGAAATTGTGCTCTAAACAACAGGGTAATCGAGTGAAGTCAGGCAGAGAAGGAGAAATATCGCATGACTTCCCTTATATGTGGACTCTAAAAAGAAAGGGTAGAAATGAACTTATTTACAAAATAGATAACAGACTCATAGGCTTAGAGAACCAGCTTATGGTTGCCAGAGGTAAAGGATGGAGGGAAGGGATAGTTAGGGAGTCTGGACGGACATGTACACACTGCTGTATTTAAAATGGATAACCAACAAGGACCTACTGTACAGCACATGGGGCTCTGCTCAGTGTTATATGGCAGCCTGGATGGGAGGGGCATTTGGGGAAGACTGGATACGCGTATATGTAGGGCTGAGTTCCCTCGCTGTTCACCTGAAACTATCACAGCGTTGTTAATTGGCTATATCCCCATACCAAATAAAAAGTTAAAAAAAATAAACAACAGGGTGTTCATTTACAAACACTTTACCAAATTATTTAGACAAATCATCTGTTTAAAAATAGACCAAATAGATACCTTTGAAGACACAAGGTATATTTTACCCAGATCATCTCTTAAAAAAAGAAGACACAGACCCATTGGTGCTTTTGAACATGTTAAAAGAAATAAGACACTGCATTTTGACCACTTTTCATTTGTTCACTGATGAAATCAATGTAAGTAAGTTTGGTATTATTTTTTTAAAAAAGGTAAAAAATTCATTTCCTAAAAACATTTACTTAGAAATTCATTTTACCTTATGAACTTCCTTGGCCTTATAAACTTGTCAGCAGAGCAAACTGGGAGCCAGTTTCCTGCAGCCATAAAGTCCAACAGTCTTTTTACAAGTCTTTATTCTCTGGAAATGTAAACGCTTGTGTTGAAAAGTATTCGCTGGGGAGATAAACGAGCCACACAATGATTAGTGCCTGCTCAATGATTTGTCACCTCTGCCCTCCTTGTTAAAACGTAAAAGCAACTGGAGGGCTTTGAAAGGTGAGCCTTTCTTAGCACCTGAGTAAATGAGCTCTCCTGACTTTGCTTCTGTCCCACCTGGGCTGCCTGGCCCCAGGGCCCCTGGACAGGCCATGTCCTCCCAGGCCTCCTCAGTAGCCTTTGCGGATTCTTCCAAGGCAGAGGTCATGACCACAACCTACCTTGGCATTTCCACCTTTAGGCCACAGCATGCAGCAGAAGAAAAGTGAAATCATATTCTGAAGGGATTTCCACTTTTCCATCTGAGCAAAGGGCAGGTGGGTGCACAGTAGGTGAGTGTCCGTGCTAAGTCGCTTCAGCCATGTCCAACTCTGTGCAACCCTATGGACTGTAGCCTGCCAGGCTCCTCCATCCATGGGGATTCTCCAGGCAAGAATACCGGAGTGGGTTGCCATTCCTTTTTCAGGAGATCTTCCTAACCCAGGGATCGAACCTGTCTCTTAGGTTTCCTGTATTGGCAGGTGGGTTCTTTACCAATAGCGCCACCTACTGGAAGCCCACACAGTAGGTGCTGCAGCTGCTGCTGCTAAGTTGCTTCAGTCGTGTCCGACTCTGTGCGACCCCATAGACGGCAGCCCACCAGGCTCCCCAGTCCCTGGGATTCTTCAGGCAATAACACTGGAGTGGGTTGCCATTTCCTTCTCCAATGCATGAAAGTGAAAAGTGAAAGTGAAGTCGCTAAGTCGAGTCTGACTCGTGGCGACCCCATGGACTGCAGCCTACCACGCTCCTCCGTCCATGGGATTTTCCAGGCAAGAGTACTGGAGTGGGGTGCCATCGCCTTCTGCGACAGTAGGTGTATTCACTGTTAATTCTCTCTGCTCCTGTGAGCCTGGTCTTAGGCCATGCCTGCCTAAATCCAATCATTGCATCCCAGGTCCAGCTTCTCCATGGAGCCCTCCATCTTTTCATAGCTCCTCTCTTCTGTTCAAGAACCTACATTTCTATGCACTGACAAGCCAGACTCTTCTGCTGACTTTCAAGACCCGGACAACCTTCCTCACCCAGTTTATTCCCCACTGGATTCCCTAAGCAGCCCTGCTGGATGTTACAAAGAAGAGAGAAGTCACAGCTTTGCCAATTAGCACTGATGCATCTCAGAGTTGGCTGTCTTTCACAGAGAAGAGTGGAGGACTGGCAAAGGATGGGTTTACATTCACTGGACAAGAGCACTTTCCTGAGACAGTAAATGACATGTACAGCCTCATCATGGACAATGAGCTCTTATCAAAAATTCAAAATAAAATTAATGAACTTCATTTCATAGGTCATTGAAGCATGCAGGGGGAAGAGGGGACAGCCATGAACTGTTAGAAACACCATTCCCAGGAATGACTTTGTTCTGAACTGTCAAGATGTTCTTAGATGTGACCCACTCTGGCACGGATCTGATTTTTACAGATTTGAGTTCTCCTGCTTGCCCTAGTGGCTCCCCCTGGGTGCTACTGAGATAAAAGGACTTACTTCTCCTTCTGATCCCTATGCCTGCCTGTTGGCTGTGAGCTAGAAGACCAGAAAACAGAAATTATAAGACATCTTCCAAAAGTAAGAATTGGTTGGCCCTGAGTGTGAGCCTGGACCTTGGGAAATGCGATTGTCAAGGTGGAGATGGGGGGGAGGCAGGAAAGGAAGGGGAGTGGAGGTATAAGGAGGGGCTGCCCACTAATTATACCCAGATCTCTAGGGCTGTAGCCCAGCATGTCTTTTTTAAAGCTTCCAGATGATTCCAAAGTTACACTGCGCCCAATACCAAGTTTCACTCTGCCTGATCAAACTGGCTGACAATGTACAGACATGGTGAGGGAGGGAGGAGACAGGGAAGCTGGAAACTGCTCGGGACAAGGGTGGGGGGGGGTGAGGGAGGGAGGCCACAGGTCCTGGCCCAGGGCTCCCCCACCCCCATCACAAATAAAGAACATTCATCTTCATGAGAAAGACATTCTGACAGGCTTTGATGCTGCTAAATTTCCTGAACCATTTTTTATTCTTCCTTTTTCAGAAGTATGTACTTTCTTTGGGTCATTAGAATGTAGTTGATAACTTATATTTCTTAGTTCTTTTGAGAATTTCCTTGGGACAGACTTAGCCCTTGGCTTCTGAGGTAATTTTTGTTTCAAAAAAGGCAGTAAATCATTTGAAAAAGTGAAAGTACTTAGTTGCTCAGTCGAGTCCGACTCTTTGAGACCCCATGGACTTACCTTTCCCCTGGGGAGCCCGCCAGGCTCCTCTGTCCATGGGATTCTCCAGGCAAGAATACTGGAGTGGATTGCCATTTCCTTCTCCAGGGAATCTTCCCGACACAGGGACCGAACCTGGGTCTCCGGCATTGCAGGCAGGTTCTTTACTGTCTGAGCCACCAGGAAAGCCCAGTTCATCATCTATGAGGTGTCAGGTACTGTGCAGGGTTCTGGGTTACCATGGGTGTTGAGCAAAACCATTCTGACATTTGAATATTTGCTGTGCGGTCTCACAGGAGTCCTGCAGCTGTCCTCACAGCAGAGATTTATGCAGCGGTGTGAGGACACAGAGCCAAGTCGCAAGCAAGAAGAACAGGCGGAGTGGGAGGAATCGGGTGCCGGCCTCCTCGGGCTTGTCTCCCCCCAAAAGGGGTCACTCGCTCCCCTGAGAGAGCACCCCACAGCCAAGTGAGGCCACAGGTGCCCGGTGACCGCTTGGGAGCCCACCAGAGACTCTGGGCTCAGGTCTTTGTTGGGGGGCTGGGCACGTGGGCACCCCCTGGCCAGCACGTCCCCAAGTTCCGAGACGTGGAAGGAAAGCACGTGCTTCGCACACACCACAGAGCTGGAGGTCCGACAGGACCGGGCGCTTCACCATAAGTGAGGAATCACTGAGAGACCGGAAGTGAGGTAGGGGTGTGGGTACGAGGAGGCAGGACGGGGGACTTCAGTTCCCACCAGAGAGCTGAGTCATTTGGTTACCATCTGCTAGAGAAGGAAACTTAGGGCCAAAATATATGGCCAGTTGGGCTCCAAAATCACTGCAGATGGTGACTGCAGCCGTGAAATTAAAAGATGCTTACTCCTTAGAAGAAAAGTTATGACCAACCTAGATAGCATATTCAAAAGCAGAGACATTACTTTGCCAACTAAGGTCCGTCTAGTCAAGGCTGTGGTTTTTCCAGTGGTCATGTATGGATGTGAGAGTTGGACTGTGAAGAAGGCTGAGCGCCAAAGAATTGATGCTTTTGAAGTGTGGTGTTGGAGAAGACTCTTGAGAGTCCCTTGGACTGCAAGGAGATCCAACCAGTCCATTCTGAAGGAGATCGGCCCTGGGATTTCTTAGGAGGGAATGATGCTGAAGCTGAAACTCCAGTACTTTGGCCACCTCATGCAAAGAGTTGACTCATTGGAAAAGACTCTGATGCTGGGAGGGATTGGGGCAGGAGGAGAAGGGGACGACAGAGGATGACATGGCTGATGGCATCACGGACTCGATGGACCTGAGTCTGAGTAAACTCCAGGAGTTGGTGATGGACAGGGAGGCCTGGCATGCTGCGATTCATGGGGTCGCAAAGAGTCGGACACGACTGAGCGACTGAACTGAACTGAACNAGATGGCTGGATGGCATCACTGACTCAATGGACCTGAGTCTGAGTGAACTCCGGGAGTTGGTGATGGACTGGGAGGCCTGGAGTGCTGTGATTCATGGGGTCGCAAAGAGTCAGACACGACTGAGCAACTGAACTGAACCGAACTGAAACATGTGTCTAACTTGTATATCTTTAGAAAGAAAATATTTCCAGAAAAGCCAGTATAGTATTTGTGTATTACATACTTGGACATAATACAATCTTGAGTAAATTGTATTACATGAGATGTAGTTTTATCAATCTAAAATGTCAGGTAAAAACCCCTGTAATTTTAGAAATTTTTCTCAATATTAGTACAGTTACATCATTAAGCGTGTGAATTGAGCTCTCATGAACACATACTCACATGCACAAACACAAAAATAAGTTGATCTAGCCATTCTCAATAGAAGTTTGTGAATATAAATAAAATCAGATTGGCAGATTTATGCTTAACATTGTGAAGTAAATCTTATCACTTAGGGAATACAGAGTTTTTTGTAGAAAAAGTAATATGAAAAAGTTTAATTGAAACATTAACACTCAAAAACTGGGACAGATGAGTAATGATGTGAAAGCAGCTTAAGACAAAGTACTGAAGTGTTCAAACTCTGTCCATATTGATGATAAAGTTAGGCAATTTCAGTCTTTCCACCAAAAAACTAAAGTCAGCATCTCATTGGAATATCTTTTTTTTTTTTAAATAAATTAGGCCATACTCTATAATCCTTATTCCTGTGTTATAGAATCATATGACAGGATGTTGATAAGAAGAAACCTTGGGCCAGGAGGCTGACTAAACAAAATCAGTAAGCTTTCTATTAGTCTCAAGAAGAAAGCAATCCTATGAATAACACAGTGGTGCTGACTCAAGGAATCCTTCACCTTTCAGAACTGTCCTTAACTTCTAAATATGATTATAAGTTAGTGGTTGGCTAACAATAACAAAAGAATTCTAGATTATATAGCATATTTAGAAACAAATTATGTTTGTAAAATGCTTCTATAATTTGTGATGTCACATTTATTGGTTTTATTCACATTCAGCTTTTTCTCCCACTATGTAATAGAATGCATTTACCATCATCCAAACAGCTATAACTGAATCCTTGCAAAATGGTGAGCATGCTTGTACATGGCTTTCCACTCCTCCAAGGCTCCATGGGTTTCTAGCAATGAGCCACATTGGGATCATATCTGTCCTAGTTCTCTCATTAGAGTTATTTTCTGGTTAGCTGTGTAGGTATTCTAATACATATCCTGTAAGATTATACAACAGAAAAAATTAATTATTAAGATATTGAATGTATCATCTCTCTAGTTCAAACTTATAAATGTAGCACATATGGAGCCCTGTCACGTCTCTACTCATTTAACTTACCCAGTAACTCTGTGACATACATATTGTAAAAACTGAAGATCAGAAAGGACCTATTGAAAATCACGCAACTAGTCTAGTAAAGACTAAAAGCAAAATTCAGATCTAGATTCTTCCATGCAAAATCTCACATTGTTAGTGAGATACTATATTACAAGTAATTTTTGGTAGTTATGAACTGTTTCTTTTTAGCAGAAGATATAATCTATTAGTCTTAAAAGTTAAATTTTATTGATAGTTTTATTAATTATAAGAATAATTATACAGTGGCTATTTGGGGGGTTGTATATAATCAAGCATGTTCATATCAATTAAAATGTTCCTCGAAGATTTAAAAAGTATAAACTTACAAGAGCCAAAGAAAATAGGAAGGTGAGGCTAACCACATGATTTAAGATGATGGAGACATATGATTAATGGAACAAGAAAATGAATACCATATCAGAAATAGGGAAAGTCAGGAAACAATTGCAAAAAATAACATGCAGGAACCTTCAAATTTTATGACATGGGCACTTCTACAAGTGAAGTTTCNATCTCCAGTGGTCATGTATGGATGTGAGAGTTGGACTGTGAAGAAGGCTGAGCGCCAAAGAATTGATGCTTTTGAAGTGTGGTGTTGGAGAAGACTCTTGAGAGTCCCTTGGACTGCAAGGAGATCCAACCAGTCCATTCTGAAGGAGATCGGCCCTGGGATTTCTTAGGAGGGAATGATGCTGAAGCTGAAACTCCAGTACTTTGGCCACCTCATGCAAAGAGTTGACTCATTGGAAAAGACTCTGATGCTGGGAGGGATTGGGGCAGGAGGAGAAGGGGACGACAGAGGATGACATGGCTGATGGCATCACGGACTCGATGGACCTGAGTCTGAGTAAACTCCAGGAGTTGGTGATGGACAGGGAGGCCTGGCATGCTGCGATTCATGGGGTTGCAAAGAGTCGGACACGACTGAGCGACTGAACTGAACTGAACTGAACTACCTCCAAGAACAGTTTCGGATTGTGCAAGGAGAGGGCAAAAAAGCTGGATTTTAACTCCACAACTGTGTATTAAACTGTATGTTAGGCTCTTGACTCTTATTCACATGGTCTGGCTTATCAAATAGATGAGTTCTATTGAGTGCCCCCTCTTGGAAGTCTGTGGTACATACATCCTGAATTCCACAACGGACTTCTGGAACTGGGTTTTTAGAGATAAGAGTGTGTGTGTGTGTGTGTGTGTGTGTGTGTGTGTGTGCGCTTAATTGCTCAGTCATGTCTGACACTTGCGACCCCATAGGCTGTAGCCTGCCAGGCTCTTCTGTCCATGGGATTTTCCAGGCAAGAATATTGGAGTGGGTTGCCATTTCCTTCTCCAGGGGATCTTCCTGACCCAGCAATCGAACCCAGGTCTCCTACATTGCAGGCAGACTCATTACTGACTGAGCTAGGAGGGAAGTCCTTGGACGTGAGGATTCCCTACAAATACAACACAGCATCAGCTCCAGAAGCCTGGGAGTGTTGAAGGTCCCTGTGTGAAAGAAGTATATAAAAAATTACAGCGTACTTTCCAGAACCTACTTACCTGATGGAGGAAGACAATCAGAAGCAAAATTATTGCCTGAAGAAGAGGTTTGGGGTCCTGTCTGAGGCGTGAAGATCACCCGTGTGGCTTCCACCTCTTGCAGAGCAAGCTCACCAGGTTCATGAACTCCCTGACCTGTTTGCACAAAACCTCTGGCCACCCCTTAATCCTACTCACTACGCACAGAATTCTCCGCCAAATTACTTTTTGGCGTCTACTTCTAACTTTCCCCCATATCTTATGCCCTCACTGTAAATAATAAGAATAATGCACATATTAGACAAGCCTTTTAAAAATGAAGCCAAGTTTACAACCCCAGCAGATCATAAAATGTACATGTTCAGGTACTGTTATGAATTAGAAGCTGCCAAAATTGATAAGGAGTAAAGAAAGGTCAGACTTTTTTTTTTTTTTTTTTTAACCACACTGAGCAGCTTGCAGGATCCTAGTTTTCTGACCAGGGATTGAGCCTGGGGAACGGCAATGAAAACTCCAAGTTCTAACCCCTGGACTGCCAGGGAAATCACTCCCCCCCCTTTTTTTTCTTTTCTTAAATAAGTCTAGAAACTTGGTTTGTCAAAGCTTCTGGTGTGGAACCTAGTACTTACAGTCACCACATGCCAACCTAAAAGTGCTCTCTGAACCCCAGGAAAGCAGAGCAGGTCAATGGGGTCCGGCATAAGAAATGACCTGAAACTCACAATGAGCCGTCTCTTCCCGATGTGTTGCAATCTGAAGCACCAGGCTGTAAAAATCCACAGCTTTATGGTGGGTAGATCAGCAGAGCACTGATGTGGCCTGAATTCCTCAGGGCAGGTTCACATTTGGGGTGCTTTCTAGTTCCATGACAGTCGCCTCCACAGGGAGTTGCCACTGGTCGAAGGGACTAGTGGTATTGCTCATAGAAATAAAGCATTCCTGGTTAGTCCTTTAAAATGCTTCTTTTGGCATCTGGTGATTTTCTAGAAAGTGCAGAAGAAGTTGTATGTAGCCCTTTGGGAGAGTCTTAAGTCACAGGAGAAGCAGGAGAGCCTTGCGTGGCTGCTGTCACTTGTCCCTTTTCTGTCTTCGTGCTGCCACCTAGGGAGAAAACGAAAGCAGACGTTGTATCCTGGTGAGGAGACGCAGTCACCTGCAACCCCAAGGACCGTCTGCACCTTCACAACAGGAAAGCAAGGCTGGCGGGTCCAGTCCCGAGACCAGCGGCTGTGCACTTGGGCTTCAAAAAGAAGCCCTTAGGGCTTCCCTGGTGGCTCAATGGTAAAGAATCTGCCTGCCAATGAAGGAGAGGTGGGTTTGTCCCCTGATCCGGAAAGATCCCACATGCTGCAGGGCAACTCAGCCCATGAGCCCCAACTACTGAGCCTGCGCTGGAGAGCCCGGGAGCCCCAGCTATGAGCCTGTGTACCACCGCAAGAGATGCCACTGCAGAGAGAAGTCAGCGCACCGCAACAAAGAGTAGCCGCCACTCGCTGCAACTAGAGAAAGCTTGCGCAGCAAACTAAGACCCAGCACAGCCAAAAAACAAATAAAATATATTGAGTGATAGTTGCTCACTCAATGACAGTCCATGATAGTGATGAAATATATATTGTCCATGATATATAGTCCATGATAGTGATGTCATGGACTATAGCCCACCAAGCTCCTCTGTCCATGGAATTCTCCAGGCAAGAATACTGGAGTGGGCTGCCATTTCCCCCTCATATATGTATACATAGAGGTGGCGGCAGGAGGGAGCCACCCCGGGTCCGAGGTCAGGGGCAGCAGCTGGCGGGAGCCACCCTACTCCTGAGACCAGAGGCGGCACCCGAGGCCAGGGGCAGCGGCTGGGAGGAACAACCCAACGTCCAAGGAGCTGTGGCTGCACAGGCGCAGGAAGGCCTAGAGGAGTTATCCCATGTTGAAGGTTGGGAAGGGCAGTGGTGTGGAAATACCCCTCATCCAAGGTAAGGAGCAGCGGCTNAAGACTCTTGAGAGTCCCTTGGACTGCAAGGAGATCCAACCAGTCCATCCTAAACGAGATCAGTCCTGAGTGTTCATTGGAAGGACTGATGTTGAAACTGAAAGTCCAACACTTTGGCCACCTCATGTGAAGAGCTGACTCATTTGAAAAGACCCTGATGCCAGGAAAGACTGAGGGCAGGAGGAGAAGGGGATGACAGAGGATGAGATGGTTGGATTGCATCACTGACACAATGGACATGGGTTTGGCTAAACTCCGGGAGTCAGTGATGGACAGGGAGGCGTGGCATGCTGTGGTCCACGGGGTCACAAAGAGTCAGACATGACTAAGTGACTGAACTGAACTGTATTACTATAAGGATCCTGGTTTTAACTGTACTGGTTACATAGGATATTATGGTTAGAGGAAGCTGGGTAAAGGGTATATGTAAACTCTCTACTTTTCTGCAACTTTTCTATAAGTCTAAAATTATTTCAACAGATAAAGACAAAAGAGAAGAAAGAAATAAACACAGAAATGTCATCGATTTAAGCAGCTATTGCCAATGTATGAGATATAAGAGACCCACGTTTGATCCCTGGGTTGCAAAGATCCCCTGGGGAGGGCATGGCAACCCGCTCCAGCATTCTTGCCTGGAGAATCCCATGGGGTCACAAACAGTTGTACATGACTGAAGTGACTTAGCACACACGTATTGTAACTATAACAAACTATCTGAAGGAAAACACAATGAGGAGAGAAATGGGAAGATACCAAAAAAAAAAAAAGGAAGATCTAGAGAAGAAGTTCCAATATATGAAATACAAATTCACTAGCTGAGGTTAATAGCAGATGAAATGCTAAAGGCAAAGTAAAACTGAACATGAAGAACAGAAATCAATGAAAGGACCTATGTGACATCAAGTGGTTTAGTGTACCTGTGATTGGAGTCCCAAAAACCAAGAGGGTGAAGAGAAAAAGGGGCACAGGTGAAGAAGAGAACAGTATTTAAAGAAATACTGGCCAGAAATTTTCCCAATTTGATGAGAATAATCAAGAAAACAGAGACACAATAACCAAAGCAAGTATGAAAGGATTATCACTACAGGTTCACAGACATAAGAATATAAGAAGCAACTTATGCCAATGGATCTGACACTAAATGAAATAGATACCTTTCTTGAAAAACATAAATTACTAAAACTGGCACATGAAAAAGGAGAAAATTAGAATAGTTCTATGTCTAGTATAGAAATTGAACTAGTAATTTAAAAATTTCTCAGAAAAAATAAAAATCACAGGCCAAATGGTTTTATTGGTGAATTATGTCCAACATAAAAACAATACTAATCTCACAACGTTTTCAGAATACAGGTGATGAGATAATACTCCCCAACTCATTTAATAAAGCTAGTATTACTCTGATACCAAAACTAGACAAAATCATTACAAATAAGGCAAACTAGACCAATATCCCTCAGGAACAGAGATACAAAAATCCTTAACAAAATATTAGGCAGTAAAACACAATACTAAGTATGAAAAGACCAAGTAGAGTTTAGAATGTAAAGTCAACATTCAAAAATCAATCATTATATTTCACATATTGAAAGATGTTGTTGTTGTTCAGTCATGTCTGACCCTGACCCCATGGACTGCGGCACACCAGACTTGCCTGTCCTTCACTATCTCTTGGATTTTGCTCAAATTCACGCCCACTGAGTTGGTGATGCCATCCAACCATCTCATCTTGTGGCCCCCTTCTCCTCCCTTCAATCTTTCCCAGTATCAAGGTCTTTTCCAATGAGTTGGCTCTTCCCATCAGGTGACCAAAGTATTGGAGCTTCAGCTTTTAGCATCAGTCCATCCAATGAATATTCAGGGTTGATTTCTTTTAGGATTGACTGGTTTGGTCTTCTTGTTGTCCAAGGGACTCTCAAGAGTTTTCTCCAGCACAATTTGAAGGCACCAGTTCTGTAGTACTCAGTCTTCATGATCCAACTCTCACATCCATACACAACCACTGGGAAAACTATAGCTTTGACTAGGTGGCCCTTTGTTGGCAAAGTGATATCTCTGCTTTTTAATAGGCTGTCTAGGTTTGTCGTAGCTTTTCTTCCAAGGAGCAAGCGTCTTTTAATTTCTTGGCTGCAGTTACCACACACAGTGATTTTGGAGCCCAAGAAAATAAAGTCTGTCACTGTCTCTACTTTTCCCCCCTCTGTTTGCCATGAAGTAATGAGATCTTAGTTTTTTGAATGTTGAGTTTTAAGCCAGCTTTTTCACTCTCCTCTTTCACCCTCATCAAGAGGCTCTTTAGTTCCTCTTTACCATGGGCAGGCTCCTCTGTTCTTGGGATTTCCCAAGCAAGAATACTGGGAATTGGTTGCCATTTCTCCCTCCAGGAGGTCTTCCTTGACCCAGGTATGGAACTCACATTCTCCTGTGTCTCCTGCATTGGCACGCAGGTTCTCTTCCACCTGGGGAGCCCTACGGAAAGATATTCCTTTACTAAAGGAACACTGTATGATCATCAATAGATGATGAAAAATTATTTGACAAAATTCAATACCCGTTCATGATTCTGTTCTCAGTGAACAGAAGAGAATTTCTTCAGTGTGAAAAAGGAAATCTACAAAAAAATCACACATAGATCAATAGTAGCAACGAGCACACCTCTCGCCTGGATCTTGGTTTCTAAACACCATTCTTTTATAAAAGGAACCCTAACTCCTTCGGAAAAAGGCTGATTCCAGGGCTTGGATAGGGAAAACACACAAAGACCCTGGGACGCCCTCTTGCAAAAGGGTATGAAGTATTTAAAAATGATGGAAACATAGCAAAAAGATACAGGGGCCAGCTTGAAGGGACTCTCAGTGACCCTTCTGGGACAATAAGAGGAACAGAATATTGTAATTTAACTCACTGGATAAAATAACCTACAAGTCCATATTGATATTAACTCATAAATGAGTAAATAAATGGAGTGCCAACTGAATGTAAAAGGAATAAATACGGAAGAAATGATGGAGTTGGAAAAACTGTTAGTAGGCTTATTTTAAAGCATGTAGGTGAGTGTTGGATGAGGAACAGAATACTTCTAAGTCCCAGAGTATTTGCCCACAAATTACTTATTAACTGCAAAGAGAAAAATAATATTATGGTGAATGAACCTGGTGGACACCACCTTAATTAAGTGATTAAAGCTAACATCTCCAGTATTGGGTCATGTGACTCCTGACATGGTGCATTAAGAAAGACACAGCATTACTTCTGTGGGTGCTCAAAAGGTAATCTAATCAAGAGGATACACAAGGTAAATTGTAAGGGCCTCGAATAAAATGTAACTCTCAACTTGTAGGTTGTGTGGGTTTTTCTTCAACTGACATTACTAATGAGGAAAATATAAGTTAAAGTCACACTAACATGCCTTTCCTCCCCCCCATTAACTTGCAAAGATACTGTTCAAAGCTAATAAGATAAGAACTCATACCATCATTTGTTAGAGTGCAAGATCCTACAACCTTTCTGTGAAACATATTCCCACAAGTATATATTTGAAAAACTTAGTTATGAATCAGTAAGTCCACATATAAAAAAAAAATAGGGCCATGATTATTAAATAATGAAACACTCAAATAATTAAAAATTACTGTCATTAAAAAGTATATGGAGAATAGTAGTCTAGGAAAATGCTCATCAAATGACATCAAGAAAAAGTTATAAAATTACTACTATAATTCATTTAAAAATTATTATAGAAGAAAATACATCATATTATCTTCAGGTAATAAATAGGCAGATTATATTTTCTATTTTATAGTTTTATCTATTTTCTACAAAGAACATATATTCATAAAACAGAAAAATATATTAAACAAAAGATTTACCAAAAATTAAAGACTCTTAAAAATTAGTAGTTAATCTGATAGTCCTGTTATTGATTTCTGTCTGTATATTGAAAACCATATTGCCATAGCTACCATGTGCAAAGTGGCATAAAATAACAAGCATACACTCAAACATTGTCACATGTCAGTTTATTGAGGAATTTGTGATGCTAGAGGTTAATTCTACTCACTTGATTACTTTTCATGGTGCCAAATAAAACTCCAAAGGCTATAAGCCATGCTGTTTCACAGTTACTTTCCCATATTTTGTTCAGGAGACACAAAATTCAAATACAAAGAAATGTTCAAGTGAATCTGAAAATTGCCCTCATCCTACCTTTTTTCAAAAGGTGGTAATTAAGGGTTTGGAAGTACAGTAGCAAAGAGGGAGGATGGAAGTGGGACATGAAGAAGGCAGATATTTTTGCTCAATTTCACTTTCAAAGGTTCAAAGCTTTCCTATTTTTTTTTAACATGTTTTGCACCAAAAAAGGAATCAATACTTTTCATTCCACTCTTGTCAACTTTAGCCAAAGCCTTCTGAGCTGCAGTCATTTTGCTATTTTTCTGTTAATGAAAATAAGAGAGAAAAATCATTACAAATGTAACACTTATAAATCACACATGCAAATCAGACAAGACCATGCATGTCTCAGGGTTCGTTCAGGGAGGTAAGCATGCTGCTAAAAGCATGCCTGATAAGGAGTGATTCTTTATGAAAGTTCTGATTTCTGCTCCGAATTCACACCTGAGACAAAGTATGTCAACAGGCAGGAGATAAAACTGCTGCCTTCTAAGGAGTGGAATGTTACAACTGATGGTTTACTTGTGAGGAGAAAATTCTGGAGGGTGTATTAAGCGCAATAACACAAACAATGGAACTGACAGAGGCAGCAATTGTCAGAGGGAGGAATTATAGCCTTGTATTACCACATGATGAATAACTCACAGCCTGCTACCATCTGACTTCATTCAGAGGCTCTCTGGGACACCAAGGACAGAGCAGTTACATTCACAAGATAACCTGTGCTGCACCCAGGACCAGCAGGATAGGGGTCCCTTTTCCTCCAATCACGAAAAGTACCTTCCGAAAAGCAGACTCCAAATAACTGCCTTTTAAAACTCTACCTCTTCCTGGTCACTGTTTTTGTTTGGTTTTGTTTTGTCATGCATGTCCTATAACAAAGCACTGGCAGAAGGGAAACAGCAGCTGACTGTATGTACTTCAGTGTTCAACAGAAGCGTAAGTGACGGGAATCAGCAAAGAAGAAATCATCTGTCTCCCGGCGAGCTGTGCGAGAAAGTCACTGCCAAAGTATCTTAAGGGCACAGTCAGTATACGATCCCTGGAAACTTGCTTCTTACGTTCTGTCTCTTATAATTTACTAGGCTTATGTTTTGGCTGGATGGCGAAGAGGGACACTTTCTCTGAGACAAGTTATCCTCTGTCCCCTGCACTTAACTCACATCCTGGTTCAACCTCTTAGCTCACTGGTGCTGTGCCCAAGGTGCCACACTGGGAAACAGCACTTAGAAGGGTGGGGCGGAAATATTCCTCATGGAGAAACTCAAAAACATCCCTGCTCACAGAAAGCACTGACATAACCAGCTATTTAGTCAGATCTCAAGCTGGATTATTCCCCGATATGACATGCCTAGATAAATTACGTGTAAAGAATACAATTTTTAGAAACCATGAAACCTAAAGGAGAGTAAGTGTTACTAAAATCTAAGTGGAACTAATTTATCTTGGGGCAGGCAAAGTCTAAGCCTAAAAATAATGAGAAAATAGTAAGAGAAACTTCGATATTTAATCCTCAGAAAAGCTTAAAAAACAGTTCAAAAGTTGAATGAAAAGGCTAAAAAAGTTGGAAAATGATATGTACTTGATATGTCATGAAAAGTGTTAATAGCCTTAATTTAGACTGAGCTCTTACAAATCAACAAGAAAAACATTACCATCCTAATGTAAAATCAGGCAAGAGACATGAACTGAAAACTGGCAAAACTGCAGACAGGCAATAAGCATTTGGAAAAACCACCCTTCTACCCAAAGAAATGTAACCTAATTAGACAGGCAAAATTTTAAAGAATAAAACCAATACTCAATGCTGTCAAGACTGTGAGATGAACACTCATCAGCAGTAGTGGCTGGGAGGATAAATTTCTGCTACCTTTTTGGAAAGCTTCTTAGCTATGTATGTGTCTCGGCAATCATGGAAAGAGCTCACGTTTTCTAAGCCTCTGCTCTTAGTTTTAAATTGTGTCTCATGAAATAGAGATGCAGACTGTAAGTAAGAATGTTTTATCACTTCATTTAGACAAAAAGCAGCAGAATAACATGTGCCCCAAAATAGGAGAATTAAAGAGATTATAGTCTACCTGGTGAAATAAAATAACTGAATATCATGAGACCATTTACAATTTTTCAAAGAAGCTTAATGACATCGATATTTTTACAATACAGAGCTAGATGAAAAGGGCACAACTCCAATACATATGTGTGCCAATTCTGAAAGCTACATATGTATTTATAATGATGTGAAGTATAAAGCTTAGAAAGGAATGTTATGAAAATATTTGCTGGGGTGATTGCTGAGTTATGTGTTAATAATTGTTATTATCACAATTTCTGGGAAGCTACTAGGCAGTTGAGTTGACAAAACATTACCTTTGAAGACTGTTTCTCTGCCCCACCCTACCACTCTGGATATACTATATTACAAAGTTTAGACACACTCTTGCTAATAACTCTGCCTTTCTTTATCTGTAAAAAGGTCTTCCTTGCTTGATACTTTCATTGTCACTCACAATTTTGAAATAGTTCTAAAGTCACTGAAACTCAATAACTCTTCACGGTTAAAACGATAAAATCACAGTCAAGCATGCGATCGTTCCTGGAAGTCCCCACGCAGCAGCATCAGCCACGGGATTCAGGGGTATGCCACTAACACACGGACACGTACCTTTACAGTCTTGAAATCTTTGGAGTTAAACTTAGTGTAATCTTCTTTTGCCTTTACGGGCTCATCTGATAACTTTGCTTTCTGCAATGTTAGAGCAGTGAACTGTCAAATGTCACCTTGACACTTACATCAATCCATTAAAAAAAAAAGCAAAACACCACCAAATATGAACAGTTGGGACCCTGTGGCGGCTGAATGGAGCTGCAGACTCTGCAGAGTACTTATTCTTTACAAGTCTCTTCACTTTTTGCCATTTCTCTAGGAACGTTCTAAGCCAGACGTCCCTTCCGAGAAGCAGCTTTGGTGGTGAGACGGTGTGAGCAGGCAAGCCTGTGATCCAGTCCTGGGGTTGTCTAGCAGTATGATCACATACTACAGGGATGGGGGAAATCTAGATGAACGCTGACTTCCAGGACAGTGTAAGGGGGCGCATGCAGACACACAGATCAAAGAAAAGAATTTCCTTTATAGTGGCCAGGGTCCAGCCAGAACCCCCTCTATAGGACCAGCGTGATGTCCATCTAGGAGTATGGGAACGGCATTCTTATTATTACCATCTTTGTGTCCTTTCAGTTTATCTCATTTTATCCATATAAGAACAACCTTGCAAAGCAAGCAGGCAGCAGAGGGAAGCACTGTGGTTACGTGAACAGGCTTAAGGTCGCCTAGCAGAGGACTTGAGGTGAGATCTCACCTTTTGTTACAGGTGCTCTTTGCATGGGACCCAATGCAATTAAGTCAGCCGTTACCTCCTGCTTTCACCTTTCACATGAACATTTTGCAATCAACAAATGTGAGAATCAGGTCAAGAGCTAGACTGTGGCCTTTATGTTCATAGTATAGCAGGAATCATGACATGCTTATTTCGTAGAAGGCACATGGCCGGCAGGTGAGTCTTGATGTTTAATGTGGGGAACTGACTGCACTGGGATCACAACTGGGACTCTTTACAGATTTTCAAGCTCTTTGTGGAGACGCTGATATGATCCAACATGGACCCACACTAGGAAGTGCAGGCTTGCTCCCAGCTTCACTTTTCTCACCAAGCCTTCACTAAACAAAGAACTGTCAAGTCGGAGCTAAAAGATGCCACAGCACGTGCATAACCCAGTGGGCAAAATGACACATCTTGAAATTCCTCACCAGCATACTGGTGAATATGCTGGGGAAACATATTACCTGTAACACCTACTTAAATTCCTGTTATTTAAAAGACTGAATCACTGTAGACTTAGGGGACTGCTTCAGAAGAAACAGAAAAGTGGTTCAGAAAGACAGTAACAATGCATCTGACTACATGGGTACAGCTCTGGAAAGAGAAGGGCAGACAGTAGACAACACAGGAATTAGTGCTAAGGTTGGTCTCATCATTCCTACAAGTGATTCGCAAAGAAAACTCAGCCACATCCCCACATCCACTGACTGTATTCTGCTCTGTGAGCTGATACTGGCAAAGTCAAAAGACAGAAGGGGGTGAGGTTTGGAAGCTGGCCTCAAAATAGGCAAACTTAAGAGTTATAAAACAATGTAAAACATATTAAGGCAAAAGAGATGTAAAGACACCTAATGACCACTGGAATGTGATTTTCTGCAAACGATCAACTACATTTCTGTAAGAATCAAGCAAGTCCTGGACACAGATGGGAAAGTTAATAGACATGATACTCTTGTTTAAACTACGGTACATCATCTGGTGCAGTTTGCGATGTAAACGCTAGAGCCTCAGGAAGACACAATAGAGCAGGACACCTTAGAAAGCAACTAAAATAATCCAGAAGATGAAGCTGAGATGTAGGAGAAATCTGGGCTTAGCAAAGTACTGCCCACAGGCCATCTGTCTGTTTTTACAAATGAAGATTTACTGGAATACAGCTGTACTGGTTCATTTATGAATTGTCTGTGGCCATCTTTGTGTGGCCAGAGGGTAGGTTCTTGTTTTGTTACAGAAAGACTGTGGGAGATGAGACTCGGAGGCCAAGTAAGCAGAGATATATTGAGTGACAGTACAGTCTCAGGAGGGAGTGTGGGCAGGCTCAAGGGACACAGCGAGGTCCTTTTGGCAAGCTGGTTATATGGGGTGTGATGGACTGGGTGGAATATTTATCCGGGAGGAAGGAGTTTCGGGGATGATTTCTGGGTTACTGTCCCAGCTCCACCTTCCCAAGAGGACAGGGAGTTTCTGCCCTTCTGTGGTCTTGCTCGGATCTGTTGTGGCACTGGTGCATGGTGGGCACTGCTCTGTGCAATGCTAATTCTGTTGTAACGTGGGCATAGTGAGCAAAAGGTTACATTTGGACCAGAGGTTCCTGCATTTCTTTCTCTGCCTCTGGGACCTCGTTCTCACATGATGTATGGCTTCCTGTCAGCTTGGAGGGTCCCACTTTTCTGTTTGCTCCAGGACCCCTGCCATTTCAAGATGTATTATGGTCACCTGACCCATGCCTCCGTCTCTGCTCATGTCTGGCTAACGGCCTGCTCTAATATTTCCCTTCTCAAGGAATCTGAGCCCTTCAGATATTTTTAAGGGTCAGAGGGTCCATGATCTGTCTTCTGGAGCTGCCTCAAGCTGAGCAGGGGCATTGTGCCTGCCTGCGGGGCCCAGATCACCTTGCCCTCTGTCAGAGATGAAGTCTTGGGGTCCTTGACAGTGGCAGAGACAGAGAGTGGGGAGTAGACAGAGGCTACATCCCACAGATGTTGGTGGTCCCCATTGTCATGAAGGATGAGTTGAAATCCCTGCTGTATCGTCATCTGTAGGTGACACTGTTTAACCAGAAGAAACAAATTTAACAAGCAAGTTAAAAAGGGATAGGCCCCCAAATCAGCAAACCCATTATTGTGATCAGAGGTCCAAGCAGGGGCAGGAACCAGGTTGTATCTGATAACACCTCTCTGACTGCAGGCCAGAAGGGGGTGGCACTGGGGTCACCCTTCCTGAAAGTGTGTAGCTTTGGGCCTGTTCGTATGTGCTTTGGGCGCCTTCTTCCACCTGGCCAGTGGTGTTGATGTCAGTGCAGCACGATTTATTGATTACTGCACAGACACTCCCTGTTCAGCTGGGAGATAGTCCAGGGCTATCTGTTCTCCATCACTACATTTGCTATGGAATTAAGGGATCCCTCATGATCCTGGCCAGAGTAGACAGAATATCTGACAGGTTACAAAGTGCTGCCTCAAGGCAGGTAACCCTCCCTCCACCCCCCATGAAATCACCTGTTGAGTTTGTCCCCAGTTAATTAGTCACTTAGTGAGCTCACCAGTTCTAGTGTCCACCAAAACATCTGGAGGAACAAAAGGGCCTACCTGCAGCCAGTCATTCCAAAGGGGCTGAGCCTTAGCCCTGTTTTGGGTGCTGCCCAGATTCTCAGGAGGGCTGTGGGTAAAAGCTTTGTTCACTGTTCTGACGTCTCTTGACAAAGTTTAGCCAGGGTTCTTTTTAAAGTTTGATTTGCCTTTTCCACTTTCTCTGACAATTGAGGCCTTGAGGCCTCCAGGCAAGCGGGCTGGAGAGAGAGGGACTGTGGCCACTCTGTAAAGACCGTGGAAGTCTCAACTGAGGAATTAATTCCTTAAGTGATGCCTTTATTACCTCCTGGGCTGCCTCAGTCTTAGTTGGAAAGGCTTCTACCCATCTGGCAGAAATTAGGGGACACTAATTTCTGGCTGGAGGTCCCCTTCACAAAATGTGAGGCAGCCGGAGGCCACTGGGTCCAACTGCTTAGAGAGATATGCCATCAGCCATGGGTCTGGTCCCTCCTTTGGGCCAAGACTTCCTAGGGCTAATCCCTGTTTTTCTGGGGAAAACAGAGTAAAGAGCTTGTTTAGATCTGGAATCTCTAGGGCTGGGGCACTAGTCAGAGCCATTAAAGAAATTTTTTTTTTTTTGTGGAAAAAGTCACATAATACAGAACATACTATTCTAACCATATTTAACCTGTGTAGCTCAGTGGCACTAAGTATATTCACATTCTCTCCATTATCCAACTCCCAAATTCATCTCTCTAAATGAAAACTCGGTCTCCATTAAACACCAACTCCCCATTCCCCTCCCCCACCTCCACCCCCTGGCATCTACCAGTGTACTTTCTGACTTTATGAATTTGACTATTCTAGGTACCTCATGTAAATGGAATCAAACAGCATTTGTCTGCACCTAAAGTATATTGGACTGCAAGGAGATCCAACCAGTCCATTCTGAAGGAGATCGGCCCTGGGATTTCTTTGGAAGGAATGATACCAAAGCTGAAACTCCAGTACTTTGGCCACCTCATGCGAAGAGCTGACTCATTGGAAAAGACTCTGATGCTAGGAGGGATTGAGGGCAGGAGAAGGGGACGACCGAGGATGAGATGGCTGGATGGCATCACTGACTCGATGGATGAGAGTCTGAGTGAACTCCGGGAGTTGGTGATGGACAGGGAGGTATGGCGTGCTGCGATTCATGGGGTTGCAAAGAGTTGGACACGACTGAGCAACTGAACTGAACTGAAAGTATATTGGTACATATTAAAAAGCAGAGATATTACTTTGCCAACAAAGGTTAGTCTAGTCAAAGCTATGGTTTTTCAGTAGTCATGTATGGATGTGAGAGTTGGACATAAAGAACGGTGAGTGCTGAAGAATTGATGCTTTTGAACTGTGGTGTTGGAGAAGACTCTTGAGAGTCCTTTGAATTGCAAAGAGATCCAACTAGTCAATCCTAAAGGAAATCAGTCCTGAATATTCACTGGAAGGACTGATGCTGAAGCTGAAGCTCCAATACTTTGGCCATCTCTTGGGAAGAACTGACTCATCTGAAAAGACCCTGATGCTGGGAAAGATTGAAAGCGGGAGGAGAAGGGGATGACAGAGGATAAACTGATTGGATGGCATCACCAGCTCAATGGAGATGAGTTTGAGTAAGCTCTGAGAGTTGGTGATGGACAGGGAAGCCGGGCGTGCTGCAGTCCATGGGGTCACAGTGTCGGACACGACTGAGTGAATGAACTGAGAGTATACTGGAAGGCATTTTTAAGGTGAACTAATCTGATCAAATGCTCCTGTAAACTGACCATCCAGTCTACAGGTTCTGTGTCTAGTCCCTCCAAGTCCTCATATAATGAATGGCTTAAGTGCAGTTGCTCATTTGTGTGCAACTCTGCGACCCCATGGACTGTAGCCTACCGGGCTCCTCTGTCCACGGGATTTTCCGGGCAAGAGTACTGGAGTGGGTTGCCGTTTCCTTCTCCAGGGGATCTTCCTGACTCGGGGATTGAACCCAGGTCTCCCACATTGCAGGCAGACGCTTTATAGTCTGAGCCACCACGGAATCCCCTAAAGAAAGTTCAAGTCGCTCAGTCATGTCTAACTCTTTGCGAACCCATGGACTATACGGTCCATGGAATTCTCCAGGCGAGAATCCTGGAGCGGATAGTTCTTCCCTTCTCCTCGGGATCTTCCCAACACAGAGATCGAACCGAGGTCTCCCACATTGCAGGCAGATTCTTTACCAGCTGAGCCCCCAGGGAAGCCCAAGAATACTGGAGTGGGTAGCCTATCCCAACTCCAGCAGATCTTCCTGACCCAGGAATCAAACTGGGATCTCCAGCATTGTATGGTGTGACACAAAACCCAGGGACCCAAATCCTTCAAAATCCAGCCACTTCTTAGAAGATTCTGAGCTGTTCCTTTGAATGTGGTGGTTGTAGGTGGAAGGACTACTGTTAAAGGTGCACTCTCCTATGCTTAGAACATGTCCCAGGAAGGTGACTTTCTGGGACGAAATATGGGCCTTCTACAAGGATATCCTCTGAAGCCAGGAAACTGAGGATCTGTGTAGTGGTTTGCTCTGAGGTTTCCTTCAAGGGACTGCAAATAACGAGGCCATCTATGTATTGTCATAATGCCCCCATCTCTAATTTAAATGCCTGCAGTTACTTCACTAGGGCTCTGCCAAGTAGGTGTCAGCTGTCCCGGAATCCCTGGGGAAGGACAGTTCAGGTATACTGTTGGTTACATTGGTGTCTGGATCGGTCCATTCAAAGGTAGAGAGGTACTGGGAATCAGACTGAACAGGTATAGAGAAGGAGGCATCTTTAAGTCCAAGGACTATAAACCAGGCCTCCGGGATCTGAGAAAAGATGGAATACAGACTGGGATGATTAGATGGAGAGGAATCACAACTCCACTGATGAGTTGAACACCTTACACCATTCTATACGCCCCATTTCGTTTGAGAACAGACAGGGCTGGAGTATTACAAGGAGACTGGCATAATACCAAATGCCCACATTTGATAAATTTTGAGATCAGGGTTTGAGGCCCTGTTGAGCCTCTGATTTTATGGGGAACTGACACCTAGAAGGCAAGCTAGTTTCCTTAATGGTGATTTTTAATGAAGTGGCAAATTTTGCCCATCCTGGGATTCTTTGATCTGAGATCTGTGGATCTGCAAGTTTTCCAATTTCTGGGGAAAATATGGGCTGGACTGTCTGAGTCTTGTTTGACACATAGTTCAGCCAAAAATAGGCCTTGATTTTCATTTTCAGGAAGAGCAAAAGTTGCCCTCAAGGCTGAGAGAAAGCCTCTTCCCAACAATGGGCTAGGGCACTCAGGCACAAGAGACTTGTGAGCTATGACAGTCTCTCCCCAGGCACAAGTCAGAGGGGTGGTCAGACCTCTTCCTTTTGGCCTTCCTTCTACCCCAACAATAGAGCAGGTTTCAGGGACAAGACGCCCAGCATGAGAAGCGAGGATGGAGTAAGTGGCTTCTGTGTCCAGTGGAAACTGGACAAGAGTACCTGCCCCGTCAGTGGTCCCCCACATCCCTCCTATGTGATGGTGGCTGTATTCTGAGGGGCCTGGGAAGTCTTGGATCTCATCAGTCAACCATGGCCATGACTGACGTGAGGGAGGTCCTCGCTCCCTTCAGAGCTAAGGGCTTCCTCTCGTCCCATGACCTATCTTCCTACAGAGTGAGCCTTGGGTAGAGGCCAGGACNCGGTGGCTATATTCTGAGGGGCCTGGATCAGAATATAGGGCCTTCCTATATTCTGGGAAGTCCTGGATCTCATCAGTCAACCACGGCCGTGACTGACGTGAGGGAGGTCCTCACTCCCTTCAGAGCTGAGGGCTTCCTCTCGTCCCATGACCTATCTTCCTACAGAGTGAGCCTCGGGTAGAGGCCAGGACCTATTTCCTGGGCGTTCCCTGCTCCAGTGTTTCGGGTTCCCACTGATAAGCAGGCNTGGTGGCTGTATTCTGAGGGGCCTGGGAAGTCTTGGATCTCATCAGTCAACCATGGCCATGACTGACGTGAGGGAGGTCCTCGCTCCCTTCAGAGCTAAGGGCTTCCTCTCGTCCCATGACCTATCTTCCTACAGAGTGAGCCTTGGGTAGAGGCCAGGACCTATTTCCTGGGCGTTCCCTGCTCCAGTGTTTCGGGTTCCCACTGATAAGCAGGCTCCGTTACCTGGCGGGGGTCTTCTGGAAGCCCCTCTGTGGTGACCAGGAGGCGGGCTAAGCCAAGCCATGATGGCTGCTGGCGTCTGGCCTGCCAATGGGCCCTACTTAAGTCATGCTGCTCCTTCCTTTCTTCCTCAGCCTGGACTCTGTTGTTAAAGACACTGGNGCTCCGTTACCTGGCGGGGGTCTTCTGGAAGCCCCTCTGTGGTGACCAGGAGGCGGGCTAAGCCAAGCCATGATGGCTGCTGGCGTCTGGCCTGCCAATGGGCCCTACTTAAGTCATGCTGCTCCTTCCTTTCTTCCTCAGCCTGGACTCTGTTGTTAAAGACACTGGAGGCTGCATCAACAAAAAGGCTGAGAGGGGTTTGGGACCCCAAGGTGAGCTTTTGAAGTTTCCAACGGATGTTGGGGACCAACTGGTAAATGAAGTAAGTTGCAAGCACAACACATCCCTCGAAAGTGTCTGGTCCATGTTCGTATACTTTCTGAGGCATCTACCAACTGGTCGGAAAACAGGGTTCATTCTGACCTTGGGTGACCTTTCAACCCTATCACAGCTTAACTGGTTTAACTGTGCACCATCTTGTCCCTTCAGTGAAGCAAAGGGTTGTGCGTGCCCTTTTAGGGACACCAGGTTGGCCTGGTTCATAGTCCCACTTNAGCCCGCCAGGCTCCTCTGTCCATGGGATTCTCCAGGCAAGAATACTGGACTGGGCTGCTACTTCCTCCTCCAGGGGATCTTCCCAGGCATCGAACCCATGTCTCCTGTAGCTCCTGCATTGGCAGGCAGATTCTTTACCACTTGAGTCATCTGGGAAACCTTATATAAGCCATAATGAAACCCTATTTCTAGGAAACCAAGCACAATTATGCTTAATTACAACTAATGATGGACCATACTTACTTTAAATATTTAGATAAGTCATCACTTAATTGTTTAGGGATGTAATCAGATATCAGACCATGGGCATAACGAACATAATCCTCTGAAAGAAACAGAATGGAGAAAAAAATTTAGTTATAATTATGGTTGCTTCACAGTCAAACTGGCTGGAGTTCAAATTCTGGCACCATCTAGCTTTGGAGAGTCACTTAAGCTTTTTATGTGTGTGTGTGAAATGGGGATGCTCATATCTATCCGTCAGAGTGGTGGGGGGATATGAGATATGAGATATCATATATGATGACATTGAAGATACGATGAGATAAGAAAATATAATACAACAGATGCCCACTAAATAACAGATAAAAATACAGGATTCTTCTCTTTGAGGCCCCTGAATACAAATAAAGTTCAAACATCAGATGTAACAGTATGAAATAGTTATCTTTTCTAGGCTGGTTTCAATATAAAATAAATCTAATTACTGAATAGTAATGAGTATGCTCATTTAAGAGAAATAATATATAATGTGTCTCTATTAAGCACTTGCTGAATGTTACATACAACCCCAAAGTAATGGGATGAAGTTGCTCAGTCACGTCCATCTTTTTGTAACTACATGGACTGTAGCCCACCAGGCTCCTCTGTCCATGGGATTTTCCAGGCAAGAGTACTGGAGTGGGTTGCCACTGCCTTCTCCAGGGGATCTTCCCAACCCAGGAATTGAACCCAGGTTTCCCACGTTGCAGGAAGACGCTTTACCCTCTGAGCCACCAGGGAATCCCAAACTAATAAAACGCCTTAAAAATGTAAAAAACAAAACTGAGTAGAGTGTATAATCATGACGTCTACAGCATCTGGATTTTCAGTGTTTGAAGCTCTGGTATCAATTAAATACAGTTACAAAAGAGAAAATCTGCTTTAAAGCCCTCTTCCTCAATTCAGTATTTTTTTTGTAGAATACTAGGGGATAATCAAACTCAATAGATGGGATAATCACAAGGGGATATAAACTACCAAAAGCACTATTCCAGGCTTGCTGCTGCGATATTCATTTCCATCTTTTTTCCCTTTTCTACATTTGCCATCAGGATAACAATCTGCCTCAGTATTATCAACAGTTAGAAAGGGACTGCTGCCTGGATGACCTGATCTCAAAGTCTTTAATAAGAGACTTTCACTGCCAACACTGAGAACTGAAAGTTATCACTGGACCCTTCTTTTTTAAAAAATTAATTAATTTTTTTATTGAAGGATAATTGCTTTACAGACTTTTGCTGTTTTCTGTCAAACCTCAACCTGAACCAGCCATAGGTACACATACATCCCCTTCTTGTTGAACCTCCCTCCCATCTCCCACCCCAGCCCACCCCTCTAGACTGATACAGAGGCCCTGTTTGAGTTTCCTGAATCATACAGCAAATAAGAAAGCCAACATATCTGTTTGCTTCCTCTGGCACATATCAAGCTAAAGGTCTAAAGTAGGCAAGAATGTAAAGAGTACAAAGCTTACTTTATGGCTGGAACACTAAATGGCAACATAGCAAAGCTCAGACTCTTAGATTTAGATACTGGTTTTGTAAAAACACCAGACTCAGAGTAGACGACCTGGTCTGCTAGCTAGGATGGGTGACCCTGAGTAAGTGACCTAATTCTCAGAGACCACAGTTTTTCATTTTTCAGATAAGAACATCTGTCTAAATAACATCTCTTCTCCTGCTTTACTGAAAATCTATGGTTTTATCCTTCCATCCATCAACCATGATCTATCCATCTATCTGGCCAGCCAGCCATTTGACTCAGTCTCTCTCTCCTGTTAAAGCCTATCAGAGACACTGACAGCTAGTTAATCCAGATGTCAAGGGCAGTCCACCACTCCCAGAACGGCGGTAGCCAGCCATCATGCACACCTTGTGTGCAAGGTACTGTGAGGTGGATTTCTGCATCAAAGACTGCCTGAATCACAGCCATTCACCAACAGGCTGCTTGGTATTTGTTTTTTAAATGACGAAACTCAGACGTTTTGGAATCGTATATTTAGAACAGGGGAACACTGAATTAGAGTTTAAAGTCAGGATAATTAACCGTCCTACCACTTCAGAAAGTAAATTGTATCAGATAGCTGTTGTTATTCAACTATACATATAAAGGTAAGAGGACACTACAATGAGAAAGGCAAAAAATGTATCTTAAAGAATTAATTGTCCAGTGAATAAATTTTCATCTATAATCAAAATATTGAGACCCACAGTAGGAGTTATGCTTTTGGAGAGTAAGATGCAAACAGATACAGCTCTGGAAATCCTTGCCCCCAAGGACAGTACAACAAAAAGGTTATGAGTGTGGGCTTAAGTGCCAGGCAAGCTCCATCAGTAGTTTAGCACTCTCATTTACCAGCGGTGTGACTCTGCACATGGCCTCGAAACTCGCTGTAAAATGAAACTTGGAGGGGGGCTCAGATGAGCAAGTATGTGCACACTGGCAACTTAGTAAGCGGCGTGGCACACAACACACTCTCAATAAATGANAACAGCGCAACAAAAAGGTTACGAGTGTGGGCTTAAGTGCCAGGCAAGCTCCATCAGTAGTTTAGCGCTCTCATTCACTAGCTGTGTGACTCTGCACATGGCCTCGAAACTCGCTGTGAAACGAAACTTGGAGGGGGGCTCAGATGAGCAAGTATGTGCACACTGGCAACTTCGTAAGCGGCGTGGCACACAACACACCCTCAATAAATGATAACAAGGGTTGTTATTACTATTAGTGCAAGATATAGATCTTGTGATGAATGACTTAAGCATCAATTAGTGATAGAAGTGATCTATAGCAGAAGTACTGCTTGGTTTTGAAATTAAGTGCACACCTGCCATGAGATCTAAGAGAACACATTGGCAAGAATGTGAAGTTTCTGAGACATTAAGGTTTTTAAATCCTAAGATGGGCATTTACACATTGGCGACTTACTTCAGACAAAACAAACAAAACAAAACAGAAATGACTCACTTACCGTCCTTGTCACTGGAAACCTGGCCACCGGAGAAAAATGCAGTAGACTGTACCCGGGCACTGACATTTACCTCATTGGTTTTTAATGCTGCCATAGTCTGATTAACCTATGAAATAACCAAAGGGGGAATATCAGGATATTTTTAACTAACTTTAGGCACCCTGACTTTCCAGACTTTCTAAACCCATGATTTCAATCCATTTAAGGTCCAGGAAGCAGCAGTACAGGTCTAGATATATCTTCAGAAGATAAGAGATGGCTTCATCCTTGGAGATAGGTGAGGGGTAGTGACTACACTGCAGGCTGAGCTCGGTATGTAGACTTCCTAAAGCCTACACCGTGCGAGAGCACTGACTCGGGAGGCAGGCTGCTTGGGTTTGCTCTGTGACCACGGACTGCTTACTGAACCTCTCTGTGCCACCACCTGTGAAAGGGAAAGAAAGATAGTGCTGATCTCACAGGACTGTTGTGAGGACTAAATGAGTTAAGAGATGTTAGGCCCTCAGGACAGAACATGGCACAAAACTTGTATTTTATGATTTTCTAAGGAGAATAAATAATATAAATTTCTCACTTTAGAAAGTTTAGAAATAGCTTCGCTATTTCATGTCATTATCATTTGCTAAGAGCAAACACTAAACGCCCAGTTTCTGCTCAGCACTTCCCATTCTCCATCTACGCAGAATCCCACAAATGCAGAGACTACTGATGACGCAAATGAAGAGCGAAACACACGCACCTTTTAAACCTTTTCCCTACTTTGCACAAAGGAGCCTGATTACTACGCAAGGTTCCTTTCCATGTTCCCAGGCTCCCAATGTGCCCATTAACATGATGTGACAAACATGTTTTTCACATACAAGACAGAAGAGAATGTTAGGAATCATCGCTAGAACTGATATCCACAAAACCTGCAAAAACTTTATCATTTACACATCTGGTCTGGTGAGATTCTTTATCACTGCGAAAGTAGGCAATATCTTTAGACCAGTGGCTTTTTTGTTTCTTCACTGTATGCACAGTAAGAAATACTCAGCAATCAAATACCCCAAAACATATATAAATATGTTACAGAGTCATACTTAACACTTGCCCGTATCTTGTGCTTTTTTAAAAAACAATATAAGGATATATATTTGATTATATGGAACAATCTCAGTTTTTTCTTTTGCAAATTCTTTTCCATTATGGTTCATCACAGGATATTGAATATAGTTTCCTGCACTATACAGTGGGACCTTATTGTTTATCCATTCTATACATACCACTTTGCATCTAGTAATCCCAACTCTCAATCCAACTTTCCTTTTAATTCATCCTAGTCTATCCTAGTCGATTCTATTCCATTCCATTCCAAGAGAAATACTGGTAGTGATCCACTAAATTGATTGGAAAAACACTGCAAGAGATCTTATATTGAGTTTAATTCTTAGGATCACCAAGACACAGGGCTTGCCTGGAATAAGACCCGTCTTCAGCATCTAGACGCTAAACCCAAATCCGGTCTGCTTGGTCCCCTGCAGGTCATGTGTGAGCAATGTCAACTTCTGAAGTGCCTGCAGGACTGACAGAGAGTACACGTGGCCCTGCTATTACCTGGATTGGAAGACTCAAGTCTATACCAGCAACTAGCAAGGACTTCTTTATTCAGTGGTGAGCATCACGGGGAAATGGGAACAAGCACACCAAGCTAAGTCCAGAGCTACCTGAGTTAGGAAAAGTGGAAAATCAAAGATTCTTCTTGCACTTGGGAGATTTTTGTATAGCTTCTCTCTTGTAGGTGGACTTTCAAGATGGTTTTTGGGGTCAGGCTTACTACCTCCTCTCTAAACATTTTAAAAAAGGAACATTAAACTCTTTCTGCCACAAGGCACTGAGAGGTACTGTACCTTTTTTTCTAGCCATTTTAATGTCTTCTCTTTGCTGTACTTGTAATATTTCTTCTTGTCTACTTCTGAATTAAAAAAAAAAAAAAACAGTGCAGTAGGTTAAGCAAAAAATAAACTCATAAGGCTATTTCATATACAAGATAATAGTTTAAAAATTTCAAGGAATTCCCTGGTGGTCCAGTGGTGAGGACTCTGTGCTTTCATTGTGAGGGCACTGGTTCAATCCCCAGTTGGGGAAGTTAAGATTCCATAAATTGCAAGGTGCAGCCAAAAAATAAATAATGTTTTATATTATCGAAAAACTCAATTAATAACCCTGAGAGCATTCTTGAGAAACTGGAAAAAAAAAATTCCTAAACACAACTGAGACACCTCAGGTTCTCACTCATATTAAATGAGTGAGAATTTAAGAAAATTCTCAAATTATACAAATAGTTCTCATCACAAGGAGAAATTTTTTTCTCTTCATTGTATCTATATGAGATGGCGGATGTTAACTAAATCTACTGTGAGTCATTTCAAAATATATGTAAATTGAACTATCATTCTGTACAATATAAACCTACACAGTGACGTTTGTCAATTATTTCTCAATAAAACTGAAAACAACTATACTGATAAATCTGGAGGAAAGGTAATTTTTTAACTGAATGTAACTCACATATAATATTGATTTGGTTTCAGGTATAGTGATTTGATATTTACAGATACTCTGAAATGGTCACCACAGTAAATCTAGTTATTGTCTGAAAAGGTCATTTTTAAAACTCAGCAAATTAACACACTAAGCCATCTTCATTTTTCTGAATAATTTTAAGAGCACCCCAATGTTTTCAATGAAAAACTTCTTTTCTAAAATAAAAATGGAAATCCCAAGAAAAAAAATTGAAGCTAAATGCAGTTGCCTAAGAAGTTCATTGCATACATTCAGGAGAAGAACTGTGTTAACTACTTAGAACTGTTCTGGTGGGACTGGTGGAGAAAGAAGAAAAGATTTATCTTTTAATGTATTACCAATATAGCCATAGCTATTTCAGGGGAATTTAGATTTACGATAGGCTCAATTTGGCCCTTTATGGGGATAAAAGTTTCAACTCCTATAAATTATACTTCCTCTTCTCACAATCCAGCTAGCTTTATGTAATCTAACGGCTTAATGTCACGTACAGCATATATATGGTGTATGACATTAAGCCGTTATTTCCTCGGTAACACCTCGTTCACGGGGTTTCTAGCTTTCTGTACGATCAGCAGGGGCAGCTCCTCCCTCCCGCCTCCACGCAGGAGTTGGCTTCAGGACCACTGGGACTCCTAAGGCCAGACGCAAGCTCACCTTTCTCTTTCCTCCGTAATCATGGTGGGAAACAGAAACTGCTTACTCAGGGGCGGTTAAACTGCTGGAGTTTCAGTGAGACAGTGTGTACAGGGAGGCGCTGGCCTGAGCCAGCTCTCACTGTGTCCTCCCCATCTCAGCCTGTGGTCGTCAACACTGCAGGCACTAACTAGGAGGTGGACAGAGTCGGGGCTGGCCTTTTGCACCCATGTCCGCAGGACGTGCCACTGGAATAATGAAAAGGAGGGGCTGCAAACGGCCTGCTGGGGAACCAAGGCAGGTGAGGCTAGACTCAGCCTCCCTGGAGCTGATGCAGTATTTCTTTGTACAAAAGGAGGGCCGCTTCTAAGAGCACACGGCCACCACTCAGAACGTGTGCTGCTGACTCTCAGACCCCCCAACCCTTGCCTGAGACAATCTCCCTAGAGGCTCCCACCCAAGAATCCCACCTTGACTCTGCCGCTCGCTTGTCTCTTGCCTCTGCCTCCAAATTTCATGAAAGGATGATCTATAACCTGCCACAGCTTCCCTTCCTCTGGCTCACTGTCTGAGCCCCTTGCAAGCCCCTTCCTCTGGAAATGCTGGTTCAGGAGAGGAGACCAGGCTCTGAGCTGTATTGCTGGGGCTCCTACACCCCCCGTGCGTGATGTCACCTTGGGAAGTCACCTATCAAATGAGGGGATGGCACAACATCTGGCACATAGCAAGTCCTTCATATTATTTAAGAAAAAATGAAATAACTCATTAGTGATAATAACATCACATCTTCAGGCCTGTGCTAAGTTCTTCACATGTTTTCTCACTGAATGCTCAGAATGAAATCTCAGGTGGAAACTACTATTTGTCTCCACCTTAAAAAACTAGGTTTGAGGGAAGTTAAAATAAATTGTCCAAAGTCACTGAGCTGGTAAAAAGGGGCACTGGATTCCTTCTCAACCTGGATGGTGTTTGAGAAGCCATGGATTTGGTGTTCATTGTGACCTTATGGACTGCAGACTGCCAGGCTCCTCTGTCCATGGGATTCTCCAGGCAAGAATACTGGAGTGGGTTGCCATGCCCTCCTCCAGGGGATCTTTCCAATCCGGGGATCAAACCCATGTCTCTTACATCTCCTGCATTGGCAGGTAGGTTCTTTGCCACTAGAGTCACCTGCGAAGCCGGATATCATTTTATTAGTGTGTTAGGAGGTCTTTACACATTTGGGATACACACACACACATACACACATATATACACACACATACACTATCAGATATTCGTCATGTAAATATTTTCTTTCAACTGTAGTTTGTCTTTTTTTTCTTAATGGTATCTTTCAGAAAACAGAAGATATTAATTTTAATGAAATGTAATCTGTAATTTTTTTAATGGTTAGTGGCTTTTGTGTTCTATGAAATCTTTGCCTATCCTCAAGGTCACAAAAGTTTTCTTCTATGGTTTTTTTCTAGAAATTCAATAGTTTTCATTTTTTGCATTTGTTATTAATCCATTTCAAGTTAATTTTTCTGTATGATTCTGCGGTAAGAGTTAATGTTGTTTTTCACATGGATATCCAACTTTTCCAGGTTATATGTTGAAAAGATTATCTTTTCTCCCATTGAATTGTCTTGACACCACTGAAAAAAACAATTGGCTACATAAATGTCGGTCCACTTCTATTCTGTTTGGTTCCATTTAACTATCTCTTTATCCTTGTACCAATGCCATACTTTCTTGTCTGTTGTAGTTTTATAGTAAGTCTTGAAATCAGGCTGTATAAGTTTTCCAACTTGTTCTTTTTCAAAATTATTTTGACTACTACAGATTCTCTGCACAGTTTTATAAATTCTAGAATCAGCTTATCGATTAAAAAAAAAAAAGCCTGAGAGGCATTGCATTAAATCTATAGATGACTTTGGAGAAGATGGACATCTTAACAATACTGAGTCTTCCAACTCATGAACATGGTATATCTCTCTATTTATTTAATTCTTTAATTTCTCTTTGCAATGTTTTACATTGTTCAGTGTACTGGGCTTGTATATATTAGCTACCTTTATCCCTACAACCTCATTATTTTTTAATATTACAAATGGCATGCTTTTATTCTACTGTTCAATTGTTCACTGCTAATATACAGAAACAGAATTGATTTTTGTATATTGACCTTGTATCCTGGGAACTTGTTTATTGGTTCCAGTGATTTTTTTTTTTGGTAAATTCTTTTGAGCTTTTTATATACATGACCCATATTGTTGACATAAAAAGACAATTCACTATTTACTTTCTAAGCTGTATATCTTTAATTTTGTTCTTATCTTATCGAAACTGCTATGGCGTCCACTACACTGGTGAGTAGACGTGGAGAGGACTGACATCCTTATCTTGTACCAATCTTAGGGAAAAAGTGCGTTCAGTCTTTCACAATGAAATATGACACTAGCTTAGGTTTATCATGGATGTCCTTTAAAAGAATGAGGAGGTTCCTTTCTATCTCTAATGTGCTGAGAATTTATATAATGACTGAATTTTGTTAAGGGTTTTTCCTACGTCTATTGAGATGATCATACAGTTTTTCCTTCGTTATGCATAAATATGGTGAATCATACTGATTGATTTTCTAACGTTCAACCGATTCTGCATTCCTATGATAAACCTCATTTGGTTATAACATACTGTCCTTTTTAGACAGTTAATTTGCTACCTTTTCAAAGTATTTTTCAGTCTATGATCATAAAGAATACTAAATTATAGTTTTCTTTTTGCCACTCTGATTTCATACAATTAGTTGGGAAACATGCCTTTCTCATTTAATTTCTAAAATAATCTAAGTATCATTATTTCTTTGAGTATTATTTTTTCCTTCAAGTATGGCAGAATTCACCTAATGAATCCAGGTGGGCCTAGAGTTTTTTTTTTCCTAAGTTTTTAAACTGCAAATCTATTTTGAATTAAACATTTCCTGGACAAGATCATCACTAAGAAATATCCAACCTGAATACCCCAGAATGCTATCCAAGGACGAAGTGCATAAACTACCACTTAATTTAAAAATTTGCCTATTTTGATAAGCAAAGTGGTTTAAAATATTCATGAAGGCCACAGATTACCCACAATTATGAAAACTACCACAACATGTTCTGTCAGTTCAGTTCAGTCATTCAGTCATGTCTGACTCTTTGGGACGCCATGGACTGAAGCACGCCAGGCCTCCCTGTCCATCACCAACTCCCAGAGTTTACTCAAACTCATGTCCATCGAGTTAGTGATGCCATCCAACCATCTCATCCTCTGTCATCTCCTTCTTCTCCTGCCTTCAATCTTTCCCAGCATCAAAGTCTTTTTCAATGAGTCAGTTCTTTGCATCAGGTGACCAAAGTATTGGAGCTTCAGCTTCAGCATCAGTCCCTCCAATGAGGATTCAAGACTGACTTTCTTTAGGATGGACTGGTGTATCTCCTTGGAGTCCAAGGTACTCTCAAGAGTCTTCTCCAACACCATAGTTCAACAGCATCAATTCTTTGGCACTCAGCTTTCTTTATAGTCCAAACTCATACCCATACATGACTTCTGGAAAAACCACAGCTTTGACTANCAATGAGGATTCAAGACTGACTTTCTTTAGGATGGACTGGTGTATCTCCTTGGAGTCCAAGGTACTCTCAAGAGTCTTCTCCAACACCATAGTTCAACAGCATCAATTCTTTGGCACTCAGCTTTCTTTATAGTCCAAACTCATACCCATACATGACTTCTGGAAAAACCACAGCTTTGACTAGACAGACATTTGTTGGCAAAGTAATGTCTCTGCTTTTTAATATGCTCTCTAGGTTGCTCATAGCTTTCCTTCCGAGGAGCAAGGATCTTTTAATTTCATGGCTTCAGTCACCACCTGCAGTGATTTTGGAGCCCAGAAAAATAAAGTCTGACACTGTTTCCACTGTTTTCCCATCTATTTGCCATAAAGTGATTGGACTGGATGCCATGATCTTAGTTTTCTAAGAAACTTTTTCACTCTCCTCTTTCATGTTCATCAAGAGGCTCTTTAGTTCTTCTTTGCTTTCTGCCACAAGGGTGGTGTCATCAGCATATCTGAGGTTATAGATATTTCTCCTGGCAATCTTGATTCCATCTTGTACTTTATCCAGCCTGGCATTTCGCATGATGTACTCTGTATGTAAGTTAAATAAGCAGGGTGACAATATGCAGCCTTGATGTCCTCTTTTCCCGATTTCGAACCAGTCTGTTGTTCCATGTCCAGTTCTAACTGTTGCTTCTTGACCTGCATACAGATTTCTCAGGAGGCAGGTCAGGTGGTCTGGTATTCCCATCTCTTTCAGAATTTTCCACAGTTTATTGTGATCCACACGGTCAAAGGCTTTGGTGTAGTCAATAAAGCAGATGTTTTTCTGGAACTCTCTTGCTTTTTTGATGATTCAGTGGATGTTGGCAATTTGATCTCTGGTTCCTCTGCCTTTTCTAAATCCAGCTTGAACATCCGGAAGTTCACGGTTCACATACTGTTGAAGCCTGGCTTGGAGAATTTTGAGCATTATATTGCTAGCACGTGAGATGAGTGCAATTGTGCGGTAGTTTGAACATTCTTTGGCATTACCTTTCTTTGGGACTGGAATGAAAACTGACCTTTTCCAGTCCTATGACCACTGCTGAGTTTCCCATATTTGCTGGCATATTGAGTGCAGCACTTTCACAGCACCATCTTTTAGGATTTGAAATAGCTCAATTGGAATTCCATCACCTCCACTAGCTTTGTTCGTAGTGATGTTTACTAAGGCTCACTTCACCTTGCATTCCAAANTGACCACTGCTGAGTTTCCCATATTTGCTGGCATATTGAGTGCAGCACTTTCACAGCACCATCTTTTAGGATTTGAAATAGCTCAATTGGAATTCCATCACCTCCACTAGCTTTGTTCGTAGTGATGTTTACTAAGGCTCACTTCACCTTGCATTCCAAAATGTCTGGCTCTAGGTGAGTGATCACACCATCGTGGTTATCTGGGTCATGAAGATCTTTTTTGTATAGCTCTTCTGTGTATTCTTACCATGTTTTCTTATTATCTTCTCCTTCTATTGTATCCTAAACTTAATATTTGCAAGAGTTTGAGAGTTAGATAACATGTACATCTGCTGGAAAGGTTCTTTCCCTAATGTGTCCAGTGCCTGTAAAACTGGTCTTGAACATCTGGAAAGACTGGGTTTACAAAATAAAGATGGAATAAAAAGGAGTCCACAATCAAATAACATGTTCAGCAATTGGGTAATCGGTTCTCAAACTTGAATTTCCCTGATGTATTGTTGAACAAACTGCCTGGAGCACATTTTCACATCTACTTTCTGAATGTTTTCCACAACTGAGAAACTCATATGGTCTCTCTTTTTTTTTGTCTCTTGCCTCCTGGGAAGAGAAACTTGGCAACGGTGCTTGGGCTATTTAATCAGGTAAGTTTTCCTGACTCTTCCTGTTAATCCTATCTGACACTGCAGAGCAGCTTTTGCTTGTAATATGAAACAGAGCATTACACTCACGACAAAGTTCATAACCCTAATTAGTCCTTTCCCCTGTCAACTCTCCACTGAATGGGAGCTTTTTTGGCAAGAAACATACTGAGCCCCAGAGCTAGCAGAGACACATCATTTCCTTCACTAATAAAGTGAACAGTGCTAACTCAAGCCACCACCATCACCACTCAGGATACAAGCAACTGGGGCTGGGTTTATCCAGTGGGGAGAAGGCAAGGGGTGAAGGTTCCCATAAACCTAGCAGGCTTAAGTGTTAGTTCATGTCTGACTTTTTGCAACCCATGACTGTTGCTCACCATGCTCTTCTGTCAGCAGAATTCTCCAGACAAGAATACTGGAGTGGATTGCTATTCCCTCCTCCAGGGGATCTTCCCAACTCAGGGACTGAACTCAGGTTTCCTGCCTTCCAAGCATATTCTTTACTGTCTGAGCCACCAGGCAAGTTGGACACAACCGGGACACTAACACCTTCATTTTCAGACATTTTTATTATTGTCTAATTATCCCCATTCTCCTACTTAAACCACTTGACTATATATTAAGCAATGGACCATCAAACAAGTGTGTACTGGTCATTTACTATATGTGAGCGTGCATGCTCAGTTGCTCAGTTGTGTCTGACTCTGTCATCCCATGGACTGTAGCCTGCCAAGCTCCTCTGTACATGGAATTCTCCAGGCAAGAACACAGGAATGAGGTGCCATGTCCTTCTCTAACAGATATGCCCAACCCAGGGACTGAACCCAGGTCTCCTGAACTACAGACAGATTCTTTACCATCTGAGCCACCTGGGAAGCAGTGTTCTTGCCTGGAGAATCCCAGGGACGGGGGAGCCTGGTGGGCTGCCGTCTATGGGGTCGCACAGAGTCGGACACGACTGAAGCGACTTAGCAGCAGCAACAGCAGCAGCAGTACTTAAACATTAGGAAAGAATTAAAAATCTCTAGTTAGAAGCCTTAATGATACTAACATTTACTGTGCACCCAGCACTCTCTGGGCACTGATTTACTTGTATTATTTCATTTAATTCCTGAAGTATCTCTTTGTGGTAGAAACGATTAATTGCAATACCTAAACAATGTTCATACGCTGGTCATTAGAGATCTCAACACTCTAAAGCTAAGAGAAGGAAAGCTTCATTTTAGGACTTAGAACAATTTTGAAGGGGACTAATTATAATGTATAGTAGAATATGAGAAGTGCTCTTAAGCCTTCAAAGCCTTCATCTGGCGCATCACGGATGCGGAAAAGTTTGAATGATTTGCTCAAAACTATGTAGCAAATACATTTTTAATTTTTCTTGTAGGCCATCAGATCCTGCAATCAGATTACCAAGTTTTTCCTAAAGAAATTACTTCCCTGAGATTTAAAGGAAATATAACAAAATATTAAGAGTGGTTGATTATTGGGGTTGGAGACAAACAGTATTTGTAGTTTTTTACTCAGTTTTCCATTATTTTTAAGTTTTTCAATTAAAAAATTGCTTCACTGACCATGTATTTTCATTTTCAAAGAGATATATCATCAACTTCTATACTGTGCATCCCTGCAAACCCCAGTTTCCACTTTCCTTACACTCTACTGCTGTTGCCCTAAATTGTCATTTGTTTCCATCAGAGTCAAAGCAAAGTAAGATAAAGGCCAGTATTTTATTTATGACTATCCCTAGAGCCTGGCTCTAGTGCTTAATATATGCTTCTTAGTAGGTGCTCAGTAAATGTTTTCTGAATCAATAAAGGCACAGATTTTATGCAAGTTTTACACATGGAAATCCAACGCAAAAGGCAGCTGAGGGACTTATACAAAGTCACAGCCCCGTTCAAAGAACTGAACTAAAGCCCGAGCCTCGTGAACCCTGGCCCTGCAGGAGACAGGCCACCAGATTTCACTGGTCCAAACTTCGCAGGCTGAACAAGCAGTGCAGTAGAGGAAGAACACTGACAAATGAAGGGAATCTGAACCAGAACTTTTGCTATAGCCCACATGAACAAGCACCACATTCCGCCACCTTCCAGCTGCTGTGTTCTCAGACATATGAACAAGCATCACATTCCGCGGCCTTCCAGCTGCTGTCTTCTCAGACCGGCTAGCTTCCCCAGCAGCCACAGGCCTGACTTCACAGGCTACACGCTATACCTTTCTCCTCTGTCACGTGTCGAAGTAACTTCTCAAGTTCAGGAAGTTTCAGCAACAAGATGCAATCCGGGAACACGTCATCCATCACAACTTGATCCAGGGGCTGAAACTTCCCCTGAAAAGACTGTAAGTCAGTCAGGAGGCAAGCACTCCAGTTAACAGACTCATACATTATTTTAAAAAAAGAGAGAAAAAGATACATAATTTCATAGCTGGAACTTTAAGTTCCACCTAAGAACTCCCTCTATGGGGACAAGCTCCAGAACTGACTCAGCTCCCTTTAGAAAGCTCTTGAAAGCACTGGGTATCCACTGACAGGTGGCAAGAAAGGCTTCAATTTAAATATTCTCTTTTTCCTAGATAGTAAGAATAATCCACAGGCTTCCCAAGTCTCACTGTCTTCAGATTCCTAGCTTAGTCTATTTTCTTCTGTGATCACCCGAAGTGTTAAATATTTAACTACTTTAAAACAATGATTTACTTATATGTAATGAACTATGCAGTCATACATAATCATTTCATAATAAACTAATATTTCCTTCTCCTTTTCGTTACCATGTATACACAAAAAGGTTCTGAAATAAGTTTGTTTGAACATAAAGTCAGTAACAGCTGGGAGAGCTAGACAGAATTATTTTTTACTGATCTTAAAATAAATTGTATACTAAAGAAAAAAAAGGTCACCATTTTAAAAGTGAATGAAAATGAAAGTGCTAGTCACTTAATTGTGTCCAATTCTTTGTGACCCCCATGACTGTCACCCACCAGGCATCTCCAGGCAAGACTAGAGTGGGCTGCCATTTCCTTATCTAGGGGATCTTCCTGACCCAGGGATCAAACCTGAATCTCTTGCACTGCAGGCAGTTTATTTACTGTTTGAGCCATCAGGGAAGTCCCAAGTGAAAATGTTAGCTGCTCAGTGGTATTTTTCTTAAATAGAGAGAGATCACATCTAAAATATAGGGGAGGAATATCTGAGTGCCTCATGGGCTATTTCAAGGGGCACTTAAAGTATCTGAGAAGAGACAGCAAAACAGTTTACAATGAAAGCCAACCACCACCATGAGCTTAATTCTGCATCTGCCAACCTGAGCCAGTCACAGCAGCCCCAGAGCCTCCCAGAGGGCCAAGGTGAGGATTAATTCACCAGTCAAGTCAGGTTCTTAATGGGAAACAGGGGAACAGTCCCCCTAAATGGGGGGAAGGCCTTTAAAGGTGCATCAGCTCAGGCACTGAGGCTGGTCGGTGGCTTCCTCCCTGCTGGTATACCCTAGAAAACACCAGGAATCAAAGCCCCCTGGAGTTGCCATCTTCTTCCCTGAACACTTCCAGGGCCTTCCTGGTGGTGACTTGAACCATTTCTGCTCCTCAGATATACATGGCTTACCAGCCTCACTGCTCTCATGCCCTAATTATACTGGTTATCACAGCAGCTTCCAGATAAGGGGAAACATGATTAAACTAAGGAACAAAACTTCACTAAACCACACTAAAGAACAGAGTAAAGATTCAGGAGAGGGTGAACAGTATGAGAAAACAAGGTACATGAGGAGAAAGCACAATTTCGAATTTTAAGTCAGTTTCATCACTCAGTATTTATTGCAAATTAAATTGATATAAATACAAAACAGGAGTTTTGGAAAATGGGTCTAAGTACTCAATGAAAACCCATCAGCTCTTAAACTATTGGCAAACATATTGAGTGCAAAAATAAGATGTGGCTAAGTGTTTAAATAACACTATTCCTTGATGTTATTTTGAAGGTTTTCAAGCTGTGGTTGGTGGCCCCTGGGAGTCCCCAGTACCCTTGCAGGGGGTCCACAAACTTCAAACTACTTTCATAATAATGCATAATGCTATCATGCTGTCTGCATTTTCACTGTGCTGACATTTGCACTGACGACTCCAATGCAAAGGTGGGGAAAACTGCTGGCTTTTCGGCACCAGTCACAGTGGTGCCGGCGAACTGCCCAGTGGTCACTGCGTTCTTCACTGCCATGGACAAGCAGTTATAAAAATGTCAGTTTACTTAAGGATTTCCTGGACCAAGCAGCAAAACAATTACTTTTATTTAAATCTTGACCCTGAGTGCAAGTCGGCTCAATGTTCTGTGTGATAAAAGTGAGGCGTGGCTAAAGCACTTCTGCTGTCGCTGAGGCTCAAGGAAACACACTATAACTGTCTGAGTTGTGAGCAGAACTAGCTGCCCTTTAGTAGGATTTTCACCTGAAAACATCACTATGGACTATGGCTATTCAGAGTTGAGTATTTGACAGAACATAAATGCAGTGAATCTGTCACTTAAAGGGAAAGACTGACAGTATTGTAGCCAATGAAAAAATTTGAACTTTAAACAAAAATTAGAATTTCAGAAAATTTGTATCTGCCACTATGACATGCTTCCCAGCATTCAAAGAGTTTTCTAAAGAGATCACTCAGTTCAGTTCAGTTGCTCAGTCGTGCCTGATTCTTTGTGGCCCCATGGACTGGAGGACACCAGGGCTCCCTGTCCATCACCAACTCCCGGAGCTCACTCAAACTCATGTCCATCGAGTTGGTGTTGCCATCTAACCATCTCATCCTGACATCCCCTTCTCCTGCCTTCAGTCTTTCCCAGCATCAGGGTCTTTTCCAATGAGTCAGTTCTTTGCATCAGGTGGCCAAAGGATTAGAGCTTCAGCTTCAACATCAGTCCTTCCAATGAATATTCAGGACTGATTTAATTTAGGATTGACTGGTTTGATCTCCTTGCAGTCCAAGGGACTCTCAAGAGTCTTCTCCAACACCACAGTTCAAACAGATCAATTCTTCAGTGTTCAGCTTTCTTTATAGTCCAACTCTCACATCCATATATGACTACTGGGAAAACCACAGCTTTGACTAGATGGACCTTTGTCAGCAAAGTAATGTCTCTGCTTTTTAATATGTTGTCTAGGTTGGTCAAAGCTTTTTTTCCAAGGAGCAAGCATCTTTTAATTTCATGGCTGCAATCACCATCTGCAGTGATTTTGGAGCCCCCCAAAATAGTCTATCACTGTTTCCACATCTATTTGCCATGAAGTAATGGGAACAGTTGCCATGATCTTAGTTTCTTGAATGTTGAGTTTTAAGTCAGTTTTTTCACTCGCCTCTTTCCCTTTCATCAAGAGGCTCGTCAGCTCCTCCAGTAATATTAAATTAACAAAGGTGTGGGTGTGCATGCGTCCATGTGTTCTGTGGACATTCGGAAGACCTGAAAAACTCAGTGAGACAATCCTTTCCAAATGGGCTTATGATTTTTATTTTAAAAATAAATGAATAAGACTATTTTTAAATTTCTCAGTTTTAATTTCTGATGTAGTCAATGAAACTGTACTGTTAGTACAGTTAGTACAGTACTGAGTGCAGTTGTGTCTGACTCTTTGTGACCCCATAAACTATAGCCCATCAGAGTGCTCTGTCCATGGGATTCTCCAGGCAAGAATATTGTAGCGGGTTGCTAATCCTTTTCCAGGGGGTCTTCCCGACCCAGGGATTGAACCTGGGTCTCCAGAACTGCGGGTGGATTCTTTACCATCTGAGCCCCTGGGAAGCCCAATGTAGTCAATATTGATAGATAAAACACACAGGAACAAAAAGCTCTTTGGGATCCTTAATAATTGTCAAGTGTAACAGTATCCTAGGACCAAAGTATTTCACAACCTCTGTTTGGAACTATTACTATTAATAAACTCTGTCTTTATAGTACAAAGGTAAATTTTACTGTCTGGGATTCCTTAAGTCCCGGCTATAGCTTCCCCATTAATGAGCTTTTTGCTGGACACACACTCCAGTGTACCTATTTCACAGTCTCTCACAAAGAAGAAAATGAAAGACAATAAATCTACTTTCTGCTTTTAAGGACTGAAGTCTTAACATCTGCACTGTATTTCAAAACGAATGAGGTTTTCATTGTTAGGCTTTGTCAAACAAGGAAGGGAGGTAACACAGAGGGGTAGGCGGTTCTCAGAAGTCTCTGGTGAACCAGTCCAAGGTCACGGTGCAGTGTCTCACGCCCACCGACCAGTGCTCCAATCCACACTGGCACACACGATGCAGGTGTACACCACCAACCAAGTTACATCTCAACTGTGGGGAATCTACACTGGGACCACTGTAAGGACAGAGAGGAAGTTAAACAACAAAAAAAGCTATTCTACTTCCCCAGTGTCAATATCTCAACCTGGGAAACTCACCTCTTTATCGGCCTTTATAAGGTAGTGGAGAAGCAGAAACAGAGGGTCCATAGGTGTGGCAAAGTGAAGAAGACCTCCTATAGATTAAAAAGAGAATTCAATGTTCTGGAAAGACAATTGAGTCATTTCGTCTTAATCCTAATGTGGAAACCATCCACTGAAAAATATATGTGAAATTCCAAATTCAGAAGCTCCCCCTATTCAGGCCCAAGAATCTCTCAAGGGCAGAACGTGGTCCCTGAGGTTCTACGCCAAAGAGCTTCAAATCCTGGTGTAGAGAGGGAAGCCAAGACACTGAACTGGATCTTCAACTTTCCATTTCTTCTTCAGAAATCATTTTTAACAGAGGCCCTCCTCTCCCCACCCCCCATTCCTCCCCCAGCCCCCCAAAATAGCAGGGTTGGGGAGAGAGAGGACAGAATGTGAACCAGGCAAATATTAGGAAACCACTGTAAGTCCATCTACAGAGCTGCAGTACAATGTAATTTTCTGTGCTTTTGAGGATGAAGCCATGGGAAAGTGATATCATTCCCTCTGTACGTGGCTCCTTCTATGTGCTCTGGGCTCACGGTCAATGACTCAAAGCTCAGAGGTTGTTACCCACCCCAGAGTAACCATCCCCCAAAGAAAAAATGCAGGTGGGTAGGTATCTAACAAAACTGAGCATAGGACACTGGGATCTCTGCAGTTAGATGAGTGATGCTCACCAGGCTAAAAGGAAAATAGGCAAATCAAACCAACTAGGCCTCCTGGACCTTACTGTTCTTTAGTCTATCATATCCCCTCCAAACATCCCAGAATCCTTCCAAGGAAGTGACACAGAAGAGCAATAAACAATTCATTTATCTCCATACTTACCAATTTGGTTTCAGGAAACATGTACCGATTTTTATTCTCTAACACTGCAACCCAACTATACAGCCAAGAAATTCTAACCCTAAGTTATATACGTGAATACATTTCATAGTATGTTTAAAAAAAAAAAATTAAGGATGTAATTTTATATGATGGCCCTAGTTAATGATTTTTTTTTTAAAGTAGAAGGAAGTTTATGAAAACAATCTATCAGAAACTCTAAGCCCACTTTATATGAGACATCTACTATATTCAGAAATTAGAAACAGGTTTCTCAATCTGAAAATAATATCCTAGTGGCCACTCTTAAAAACAGCTCCTTCTTCAAAGTTACATTTAAAAANNNNAGAGAAAAAGATACATAATTTCATAGCTGGAACTTTAAGTTCCACCTAAGAACTCCCTCTATGGGGACAAGCTCCAGAACTGACTCAGCTCCCTTTAGAAAGCTCTTGAAAGCACTGGGTATCCACTGACAGGTGGCAAGAAAGGCTTCAATTTAAATATTCTCTTTTTCCTAGATAGTAAGAATAATCCACAGGCTTCCCAAGTCTCACTGTCTTCAGATTCCTAGCTTAGTCTATTTTCTTCTGTGATCACCCGAAGTGTTAAATATTTAACTACTTTAAAACAATGATTTACTTATATGTAATGAACTATGCAGTCATACATAATCATTTCATAATAAACTAATATTTCCTTCTCCTTTTCGTTACCATGTATACACAAAAAGGTTCTGAAATAAGTTTGTTTGAACATAAAGTCAGTAACAGCTGGGAGAGCTAGACAGAATTATTTTTTACTGATCTTAAAATAAATTGTATACTAAAGAAAAAAAAGGTCACCATTTTAAAAGTGAATGAAAATGAAAGTGCTAGTCACTTAATTGTGTCCAATTCTTTGTGACCCCCATGACTGTCACCCACCAGGCATCTCCAGGCAAGACTAGAGTGGGCTGCCATTTCCTTATCTAGGGGATCTTCCTGACCCAGGGATCAAACCTGAATCTCTTGCACTGCAGGCAGTTTATTTACTGTTTGAGCCATCAGGGAAGTCCCAAGTGAAAATGTTAGCTGCTCAGTGGTATTTTTCTTAAATAGAGAGAGATCACATCTAAAATATAGGGGAGGAATATCTGAGTGCCTCATGGGCTATTTCAAGGGGCACTTAAAGTATCTGAGAAGAGACAGCAAAACAGTTTACAATGAAAGCCAACCACCACCATGAGCTTAATTCTGCATCTGCCAACCTGAGCCAGTCACAGCAGCCCCAGAGCCTCCCAGAGGGCCAAGGTGAGGATTAATTCACCAGTCAAGTCAGGTTCTTAATGGGAAACAGGGGAACAGTCCCCCTAAATGGGGGGAAGGCCTTTAAAGGTGCATCAGCTCAGGCACTGAGGCTGGTCGGTGGCTTCCTCCCTGCTGGTATACCCTAGAAAACACCAGGAATCAAAGCCCCCTGGAGTTGCCATCTTCTTCCCTGAACACTTCCAGGGCCTTCCTGGTGGTGACTTGAACCATTTCTGCTCCTCAGATATACATGGCTTACCAGCCTCACTGCTCTCATGCCCTAATTATACTGGTTATCACAGCAGCTTCCAGATAAGGGGAAACATGATTAAACTAAGGAACAAAACTTCACTAAACCACACTAAAGAACAGAGTAAAGATTCAGGAGAGGGTGAACAGTATGAGAAAACAAGGTACATGAGGAGAAAGCACAATTTCGAATTTTAAGTCAGTTTCATCACTCAGTATTTATTGCAAATTAAATTGATATAAATACAAAACAGGAGTTTTGGAAAATGGGTCTAAGTACTCAATGAAAACCCATCAGCTCTTAAACTATTGGCAAACATATTGAGTGCAAAAATAAGATGTGGCTAAGTGTTTAAATAACACTATTCCTTGATGTTATTTTGAAGGTTTTCAAGCTGTGGTTGGTGGCCCCTGGGAGTCCCCAGTACCCTTGCAGGGGGTCCACAAACTTCAAACTACTTTCATAATAATGCATAATGCTATCATGCTGTCTGCATTTTCACTGTGCTGACATTTGCACTGACGACTCCAATGCAAAGGTGGGGAAAACTGCTGGCTTTTCGGCACCAGTCACAGTGGTGCCGGCGAACTGCCCAGTGGTCACTGCGTTCTTCACTGCCATGGACAAGCAGTTATAAAAATGTCAGTTTACTTAAGGATTTCCTGGACCAAGCAGCAAAACAATTACTTTTATTTAAATCTTGACCCTGAGTGCAAGTCGGCTCAATGTTCTGTGTGATAAAAGTGAGGCGTGGCTAAAGCACTTCTGCTGTCGCTGAGGCTCAAGGAAACACACTGTAACTGTCTGAGTTGTGAGCAGAACTAGCTGCCCTTTAGTAGGATTTTCACCTGAAAACATCACTATGGACTATGGCTATTCAGAGTTGAGTATTTGACAGAACATAAATGCAGTGAATCTGTCACTTAAAGGGAAAGACTGACAGTATTGTAGCCAATGAAAAAATTTGAACTTTAAACAAAAATTAGAATTTCAGAAAATTTGTATCTGCCACTATGACATGCTTCCCAGCATTCAAAGAGTTTTCTAAAGAGATCACTCAGTTCAGTTCAGTTGCTCAGTCGTGCCTGATTCTTTGTGGCCCCATGGACTGGAGGACACCAGGGCTCCCTGTCCATCACCAACTCCCGGAGCTCACTCAAACTCATGTCCATCGAGTTGGTGTTGCCATCTAACCATCTCATCCTGACATCCCCTTCTCCTGCCTTCAGTCTTTCCCAGCATCAGGGTCTTTTCCAATGAGTCAGTTCTTTGCATCAGGTGGCCAAAGGATTAGAGCTTCAGCTTCAACATCAGTCCTTCCAATGAATATTCAGGACTGATTTAATTTAGGATTGACTGGTTTGATCTCCTTGCAGTCCAAGGGACTCTCAAGAGTCTTCTCCAACACCACAGTTCAAACAGATCAATTCTTCAGTGTTCAGCTTTCTTTATAGTCCAACTCTCACATCCATATATGACTACTGGGAAAACCACAGCTTTGACTAGATGGACCTTTGTCAGCAAAGTAATGTCTCTGCTTTTTAATATGTTGTCTAGGTTGGTCAAAGCTTTTTTTCCAAGGAGCAAGCATCTTTTAATTTCATGGCTGCAATCACCATCTGCAGTGATTTTGGAGCCCTCCAAAATAGTCTATCACTGTTTCCCCATCTATTTGCCATGAAGTAATGGGAACAGTTGCCATGATCTTAGTTTCTTGAATGTTGAGTTTTAAGTCAGTTTTTTCACTCGCCTCTTTCCCTTTCATCAAGAGGCTCGTCAGCTCCTCCAGTAATATTAAATTAACAAAGGTGTGGGTGTGCATGCGTCCATGTGTTCTGTGGACATTCGGAAGACCTGAAAAACTCAGTGAGACAATCCTTTCCAAATGGGCTTATGATTTTTATTTTAAAAATAAATGAATAAGACTATTTTTAAATTTCTCAGTTTTAATTTCTGATGTAGTCAATGAAACTGTACTGTTAGTACAGTTAGTACAGTACTGAGTGCAGTTGTGTCTGACTCTTTGTGACCCCATAAACTATAGCCCATCAGAGTGCTCTGTCCATGGGATTCTCCAGGCAAGAATATTGTAGCGGGTTGCTAATCCTTTTCCAGGGGGTCTTCCCGACCCAGGGATTGAACCTGGGTCTCCAGAACTGCGGGTGGATTCTTTACCATCTGAGCCCCTGGGAAGCCCAATGTAGTCAATATTGATAGATAAAACACACAGGAACAAAAAGCTCTTTGGGATCCTTAATAATTGTCAAGTGTAACAGTATCCTAGGACCAAAGTATTTCACAACCTCTGTTTGGAACTATTACTATTAATAAACTCTGTCTTTATAGTACAAAGGTAAATTTTACTGTCTGGGATTCCTTAAGTCCCGGCTATAGCTTCCCCATTAATGAGCTTTTTGCTGGACACACACTCCAGTGTACCTATTTCACAGTCTCTCACAAAGAAGAAAATGAAAGACAATAAATCTACTTTCTGCTTTTAAGGACTGAAGTCTTAACATCTGCACTGTATTTCAAAACGAATGAGGTTTTCATTGTTAGGCTTTGTCAAACAAGGAAGGGAGGTAACACAGAGGGGTAGGCGGTTCTCAGAAGTCTCTGGTGAACCAGTCCAAGGTCACGGTGCAGTGTCTCACGCCCACCGACCAGTGCTCCAATCCACACTGGCACACACGATGCAGGTGTACACCACCAACCAAGTTACATCTCAACTGTGGGGAATCTACACTGGGACCACTGTAAGGACAGAGAGGAAGTTAAACAACAAAAAAAGCTATTCTACTTCCCCAGTGTCAATATCTCAACCTGGGAAACTCACCTCTTTATCGGCCTTTATAAGGTAGTGGAGAAGCAGAAACAGAGGGTCCATAGGTGTGGCAAAGTGAAGAAGACCTCCTATAGATTAAAAAGAGAATTCAATGTTCTGGAAAGACAATTGAGTCATTTCGTCTTAATCCTAATGTGGAAACCATCCACTGAAAAATATATGTGAAATTCCAAATTCAGAAGCTCCCCCTATTCAGGCCCAAGAATCTCTCAAGGGCAGAACGTGGTCCCTGAGGTTCTACGCCAAAGAGCTTCAAATCCTGGTGTAGAGAGGGAAGCCAAGACACTGAACTGGATCTTCAACTTTCCATTTCTTCTTCAGAAATCATTTTTAACAGAGGCCCTCCTCTCCCCACCCCCCATTCCTCCCCCAGCCCCCCAAAATAGCAGGGTTGGGGAGAGAGAGGACAGAATGTGAACCAGGCAAATATTAGGAAACCACTGTAAGTCCATCTACAGAGCTGCAGTACAATGTAATTTTCTGTGCTTTTGAGGATGAAGCCATGGGAAAGTGATATCATTCCCTCTGTACGTGGCTCCTTCTATGTGCTCTGGGCTCACGGTCAATGACTCAAAGCTCAGAGGTTGTTACCCACCCCAGAGTAACCATCCCCCAAAGAAAAAATGCAGGTGGGTAGGTATCTAACAAAACTGAGCATAGGACACTGGGATCTCTGCAGTTAGATGAGTGATGCTCACCAGGCTAAAAGGAAAATAGGCAAATCAAACCAACTAGGCCTCCTGGACCTTACTGTTCTTTAGTCTATCATATCCCCTCCAAACATCCCAGAATCCTTCCAAGGAAGTGACACAGAAGAGCAATAAACAATTCATTTATCTCCATACTTACCAATTTGGTTTCAGGAAACATGTACCGATTTTTATTCTCTAACACTGCAACCCAACTATACAGCCAAGAAATTCTAACCCTAAGTTATATACGTGAATACATTTCATAGTATGTTTAAAAAAAAAAAAATTAAGGATGTAATTTTATATGATGGCCCTAGTTAATGATTTTTTTTTAAAGTAGAAGGAAGTTTATGAAAACAATCTATCAGAAACTCTAAGCCCACTTTATATGAGACATCTACTATATTCAGAAATTAGAAACAGGTTTCTCAATCTGAAAATAATATCCTAGTGGCCACTCTTAAAAACAGCTCCTTCTTCAAAGTTACATTTAAAAAGAAGACTATGAAAAAAAACAGGTACCTCTGCCGGAGAACCAAAAACTAAAAAAAAAAGAAAAAAAAAAAAGTCTATTAAAACAAACAAACAAACAAATACCAACTCAGACAGTTCAGAAAGGCTGGTCACTGCCTCTGAATGTTTTCCAGTTTCATCTGGATATTACTGTGTCTATGTGGCTAAACCCAAAGGCAAGTATATTACACTAGAAGTTGGAACTCTTATGTACTATCAAATGAAAAATAAAAGGGAACAATAAAAAGGAATGTATACTTGGCACCTACCACAGTGTACCATTGCCTTTTGGCAACTGAAAACCACTTCAAATGTTCTCATCCACACAGGTATATGAAATTCACTGCCAGTAATAAACCCTTCTTCTGGATGCCTTACAAGAAAGGTCAAGAGGCCTTTCAACCTTAGTGCTAACTTAGGAAGCAACAGAAACAAGACAAAGGAACAGCGGGAACTGAGATGGCCTCAACCACCCCAGGACACCCCCCTCTCCCTACTCCTGGCACCCCAGAACTGGCAGGGCTACATTTGGTATCCTGTCTCCTTCAGAGTCCACAATGACCCAAACAAAGGAAAACGGAGAGAAACTGGGTGTTGGTGTGTGTGTTGGGGTGTAGGGTGAAAGTGAGAGTCATTCAGTCCTGTCTGACTCTTTGTGACGCCTTGGACTATACAGTCCATGGAATTCTCCAGGCCAGAATATTGAAGTGGGTAGCCTTTCCTTTCTCCTGGGATCTTCCCAAACCAGGGATTGAACCCAGGGCTCCCGCATTGCAGGTGGATTCTTTACCAGCTGAGCCACAAGGGAAGCACAGGGGATAGGGAGGGTGGCGGGTTGCAATGGTAATTTATATGACAAAACATTCAAAAATATCTTTGTTCTATTCTATTCTACTTTATTGATAGAAGCTATATCAGTATCTATTTACAATGGAAGTAAGATGTTAAGAAATTTGAAGACTCTCAAAAGGGGATAAAAGAGCAAAGAGTTTTAGTCAACACAATGTGTACTCCATAGTACAAAAGTCATCTTACTTCTGACTCAGGGTGTGACAGTGTTTTAGGAGAAAAAAAATCAGAGTTGTTATTAATAGCTAAAAATTTCCTGACACCTAAGACACAAAGTTGTTGATCTAAACTTGTTCAAACCATCTTTCCTTTCTCCTTGATTAAACCCTGCTCTGATGCCTGCAACAAAAAAACAACTATAGACTAGACTCCAAGCCAGGCAGACTGACTCAAGAATTCCATGCGTGAAGGATGGCAGAGTCAGTGTATATGTTTAGTTAATGGAAATATATACACCAGTCACTTACCTGATTGAACTGATTCATTTATAAACCAAGAATGGTTTTTTTCCTTGAAAACTTTTATTTCAAACAGCTGCGGTAGACACATGTTGAACAAGTAAATGGCTCCTTCCCCTGGTAAGACAAATCTGTTTTTTATTTGTAAGTTTTCACACACACACACACACACAGACTCAAAAGACTAATAGTTCTGAGAAATGTTCCTAATATGAACATAAACATACATATACAGTCCATACCAAGTTACTCCAAGGAAAGCTTGTAGCTATTACACACAAATGCTTGTTTTCCCAACTCTGTAATCCTCACTGAACTTAGACCAATAAATACAAAAGGGCAAATCATTTATCTTAACTGCTCCAAAGCCTCTCATTGAGTCCTCCATCACTCCTAAGCCACCCAAACCCAAATGGCTCGGCCAACTGAGTTGGCCTGTCAGGGGGTTGCAGCCTCTCACACTGAGGGACAAGACGGGGTCCGCACACCCTAGAGGGGAGGCCCCTGGGAGGAAGGCCAGGGCCCACAGCAGCAGCACACTTTCAGCCGTGAGGAGTGAGGAGAGCCATGCCCAACTAGATGAAAATCTCCCTTTCCTCAGAGTCCTGAAAGAAGGACCAGTAGAAGGGGTGAGGACTGCCCTCATCTGCGTGCATCTGAATGAAATCCCTTCAATGCCGGAATTTCCTTCCAAACAGCACAGTAGGGGCCCTAAATTAGAATCTATCTCAACTACATCTGGGCGTGTGCCCTCAGGGAAGCGCTACCACCCTTTCTGTACCTGTTTCCACGCCTGTAACGTGGGAGCAGTACTGAACTGCCTCATCAGAGATTTTTTAAGGATTAAAAAGAGAATATGGACACGTAAAGCGCCTAGCACAGCACATTAGTTAGTGCTCAGCAAAGGTTAGCCTATATCTTTCTAAAGTCAGTAAAGCAAAGGGCTGTCCATGGACATTCAGCATTTTCCAGGAAGCCTGGCTTTTATTTGTATTTTACCTTTGTTAAATGCTTTACTGGTTATCTAAGACTTCTCTTGCAAAAACACTTCACACCTCATCTTACATTTACGCATACTAAGGAATTCCACATAATACAGCTGACCGATTACATCCAATTTCGTTTCGAGGAAAAGAAAACTGGAATTTCTGCCTCTCTTGCTACTTCTATTTACGTGTCCTTCCAACAACAGTAACAACGCGGCACCACTGTCACTATTCAGTATGACAGTCCCCAGGAGGACGACCTAGTCTGCTAAATATCAGACAGCTATTTAAAACCTTGTAAAACTAAGAAGAACCTTATAAATCTCATAAAATAAACGGATGGAAAAACAATTTCACAAAGATAAATAATGTCATCAATATCACCATACATTTAGTGTATCTTAATACTTTTGCCTAAAAATGATAAAACGAAGGAAAATACACTGAGTGTAGAGTTAAAATTATTCCTGATAAAATGTGTATTTCCTCAAAGTACAATGTTTTTTAATGCAAAAAAAAAATCACCCTCGACAGGAAATATATATATATACACACACTACTTTTTGGTCTGAACAAAATAAGGGAAATACAGCTAAAAATGAAAGTATTCAAAACCTTGGCATGTCCAGTAAAAGCCTCCCCTGCCCCTTTTTTAAACTCGGGTTATTTATTTTACTTTATAACATGAGTATAAATGGAATCTTATATTGGATAACTACTTTAAGAAAAGCTGGCTTTAAAAGGCCAAGGAAAACTCATCTGTTTTCAGAGAGAAATCAAACACGCTATGTTTGTGTGTTTTGCCAGCATTTTTGATGAATAAACAGTTCTATGGATTAAAATTACGAAGAAACTTTAAAAAATGTTCAGGTCAAGTGAATTATCTTAGAAGACTGGTTATGTCATTAGCTCGCTTGTGCCATCATGTAATAGTGTTCTACCTTTGAAAGCTAGACAGGGAGAAAAAACATGAGAAGACAAGTAAATGTACACACTTTTCAGCCACAACGTTTTAGAAATGTCCAAGTTATCAGAGGAGAAGGGAGGAGAGGGGCACTCACCTGAGCACGGGCTAGCCAGCTTCACAAACACAAGCCCACTTTTCGTCTTCTCTGAAGCGCCCTTCAAATACTCTGGAAAGAGACGTGGGGTAGAGTCAGCAGCCCGCCGCTTTGTTGCTCACTTTGCTCCTTCTCCTCCTTTGCTTCATATGGCTTTTCTTTCTAAAAATCTTAGCTCTGTTCTACTGCTTATAAACTATGTGATCTTGTGCAAATTACCAATTTCTCTGGGAAGCGCAGTGGAATCTAAGGTAGTTTTAATTTACTTCTTGGAGAAGAGACGAGGAGCAGGACTCAGATGGCCAGCTTAAACCTTGGCTCTGTCACCTCAGGCAAGATTCCTCCTGTCCTGTCCCAGGTGTCACATTCATAAAATGATGACGGTGGACGGACGCCTGCCGTTCCAGGGATTAAGTGAGCTAATCTGCTGAAAGTTCTTAACATATTCAGACAAACAGAAACCCATAATAAATGATAGCTTTTATTACTTTATTTTATTGTTACTATTATTATGAAATAGAACATTTAAGAGATAAATATTCCCTAGAAATTTATGTTTTTTGCCCCTAATTATGATTACCTAACTCACGTTCTCTACTTTTTTAGTAGGATATTTATATTTACTACCTTATTAGGAGTCTTTATATGGTAAGGATATAAACTCAGTTTTTAGTGATCTTTTTAGGGGGCAGGGGAAGGGGCTGTGTGGTGTGGCTTGCAAGATCTGTTCCCTGAGCGGGATTTGGCCTGGGCCAGAGCAGCAGAAGTTTCCATCCTAGCCAGTAGGCCACCAGGGAGCTCCCTGTTTTTAATGATTATTTTGCCACTTAGGAGATAAGAAAGTCTTTGTGTATCTTATCAATATTTTCCTTCATGGTTATCCCTTTTGCGTCATACTTAGAAAGTCCTTCTCTTCCTCAAGACCAATTGCCCTTATTTTCTTCTAATGCTTTTAAATTATATTTAACCTATTTGGAATACATCCCCTATAAAATAAGAGGAGGAGATTTCCAACTTTCACTTTTGCAGTGAGCTGTCCGCTTGTCTCCACATCATCTACTGAGTGCGCACGTGCTAAGTCGCTTCAGTCATGCCCAACTCTTTGGGCCCCTCGTGGACTGTAGCCCACCAGCGCTCCTCTTCCATGGGATTTTCCAGGCAGGAATACCAGAGTAGGTGGTATTCACACCCACTGAATAACCTATTCCTACTGAATAACCTAAGCTAAATGTTAAGACACATTTATAAGTCTGTTTGTGGACACTGTGCTTTTGAGCCACGAATCTGTGGCTGTATTCGCATCAGTATTTCAATATCTTAATTAATATACTTTAAAAGACATTTTAACATCTGTTGCGCTAAATCCTCTCATTGCTTTCTCTACAATATTTTAATGTCAAAGTTTAAATCACTTAGATTAAAACATAAAAACCATGACAATTTTATTTATAGCATCCTCACATATTTTCAGTGGCGTATTTAAACCCATTGAACGAATCTCTCTCCAGAAGGAACCAAGGGAGCCTGATTAACAAGGGAGCAATAACCTGCCAAAGAGTAAATCAGAGAGCTGTGGGGAAGGAGAGGGACTCACAGTCATGTTTACTTTCTACAGCCCCCTCTTTATTCCACTTCAGATTGTCATAAACTTAAACATAGCAAACATGTTTAGAAACTGGCTTACGCATAAATGGTCTAAAAACAACTTTTTCTCAATAGTGACAAATATACAAACAACAACAACAACAACAACAGAAAACTCCTAATTTTGAGACTTTTACTTGCAACCAAATGGAATAAAAGAAACCCAATTTAACAACCAAAAACAAAAATGAAAAGGACAAAAACAGGCAAAACAACTATTTTCAATACACTGAGGATGAGGCGATAGAGGAGAGTGATGTCTGAGAGATGAGAAACAAATGAGGGGAGCCTGTCGCCCCAGCTTACTGCCATGAGAGCGCCTCCAGGCCGCGGTGCAGGATGGGAGATCCCGGCTGAAGCCTGGCGGACTCCCTGAGCTGAAGAGATGGGGTGGAGGGTTCTCAGGACGCCACGGCTAGAGTTCCCAAGTCAGCAAAGGAGCGAGCTACAAGCAGAGAAAACCCCTGAGGCCTGCAAAGGGTACACAGCTCGAACATTCAACAGAGCACTGCTCGGCTCATGCACGGATCTGCCAAAGGGTGGGAGAAAAACCGGCCGAACAGATTAGAGGGAACGGTGCCCCAGATTCACACGGGGCCCTGCACCGGGCCTATTCCCAGGCAGACTGGAGAACCTTACAATTCAGAAGACACTGGGCACAGCACTCCAAAGGGTCCTGCCTCGGTGGTAAGGGGCCAAGAGCCCTTGACGAAATGCTGCCAGTCCCACCGAGCGAATTCTAAAAGCAGGACCTAAGAGAACCAACTGTTTCAACTATCTCCACTGTGTCCCAGAATGAAGCTTGAGGTTATTTAAGGAATACAAATACATTCATCTGGCAAAAAAAGGTAAAAGTCACAATGTCTGGTGTCTAATCAAATATTACTAGGCATTCAAAGAAGCAAAAAATGTGACAATGAGAAAAGAAATAAAGAAATCAATTACTGAGAGGGGGTGCTGATGTTAGATACAGATGTTAGAATGTAGAGATAAAAGAATTAAAAACAGTATTCCTCATATACTAGAAAAGTAGAGACATGGAAGATTTTTTTAAGACCCAAGTGGAGATGAAAAATATACCAGATGTAATTAATGGCAAAAGAAAAGGTTAATAAACTTGAAGAAGACACAGCAACAGAAACTATCTAAAATGAAAACACAGGAAAAAAAAAAAACAACTAAAAATAAAATATTAGCAAACTGTGGGACAAGTTCAAGCATCCTAATAAAAAATGTGCGATTGGAGCTCCTGAAAGAGAAGAGGGGAGAAACAAGAAACTTGGAGAAAGTACGGCAGCATATTTTTGAATTTGATGAAAACTATAAACCTAAACATTCAAGAATTTCAATAAACCCAAAGCAAAAGAAACAGGAATAAAACTATGTATCAGAATCAACAGTTCAAAACCAGTAATAAAGAAAACATCTTAAAAGCAGAGAGAAAACAATGACACTATGTACTGAGGCAACAAAGCTTAAAATGAGCAAACTTCGTATTGGAAACAATGTAAAGCAGAGGATAATGGAGAAATGCCTTTAAAATACTAAAAGAACACATGATGAAACCACAGAAAATACCCTTGAAAAGTGGAGGTGGTCAACAGAATCTTTCAGACATACAAAGGCTGGAAAAAATAATCACCAACGGACCCACACAACAAGGAATGCTAAGGGAAGTTCTGCTAGAAGGAACAGGAAACCCCAGGAAAATAGGAATCTAAACAAAGGAATGAGAAACACTGGTAATGGTGACTGCAGAGGTCAATAACTTTTTTTATTATTTAAATCTCTTTAAAGATCACTGGCTAAACAAAAATAACAATTAGTGCAGCAGGGTTTATAATCTATGCATAAATGAAATATATGACAATAATAGCATAAAGACCAGGAAGGGAGAAATGAAAACACATCACTGTACGTTTTTTTGTACTATATGTGGGGTGGTGTTACATCACTTGAAGGTAGATGTAATCATTTAAATATGTGGACAGTAAACCCAAAAGCACCAGTAAAAACTATAAAACAAAAAAATGCTATCACTAAAAAGACAACAATGGAGATGAAACCAATTCATAAAAAGCACTGAATTCAAAAGAAGGCAGAAAGGGAGTTAAAGCAGTACAAAGAACAGATGAAACAAATGAAAACAAATAGCAAAATGACCAACTCAAACCTAACCACATCGGTAATCACATTCAAGGTAAGTGGAGTGAACATTCCATTGAAAGGGCAGAAATTGTCAGACTAGATAAACAAGCAAGATAAAATTATATGCTCCCTATAAGAAACACATTTTATATATAAAGACACATGTTGATTAAAAGGAAGAAGAATGAGTGTGGTTATCATGCTAAACTAATTAAAGAAGAGATGCAATGGCTCTGTTAATAACAGACAGAAGATATGGCCAGGGATAAAGAAGGCTATTTCATAATGATGGAAGGATCAGGAGGATACCCTAGATGTTTCCAGTTACACACACGGAGGGCTTTAAGATACCCAGAGCAAAAACTGATAGAACCATTTGCCCTACCTCTAATCCTGGGCAACCGCTAATCCGTTCTCCATCTCGAAAACGCTGTCATTTTGAGAATGCTATGTAAACGGAACCATGCAGATTCAATTTTAAGAAATCTTTTAAGGCTTTCTTTTCTGCAGCTTACAAAAACGTAAAGGATGAGGGTTAGCACTGTTAACGACGTTTCCAGGAGACTAGAGCAGGTCGTGGTCTCCTCTCCTTCCCCCTCCTGCCTGCTGTTTCTCACTTCCCCAGCGTCACATTTCCTCATTCTGTCTTAAGGCAGAGAAAAGGTGATCTCTCTTTTTCAGCAAGACAGACTATTTTATTTTGGTATGACAGTAAATATTTCAGCTTTAACTTGGCAGATTATTATTGACTCTTGTTTCTTTCTGTTTTTCAATGGAAAACTTTGCTTCTAGTGATGCCTGCCAGTTCTCCACCTTTCCCTTTCCCTCCCAGAGCTTAAAATAATCAAACTTTACAAATATCCAAAATCTTAAAAAGATATTTTTAATAACCATTCAAGGGAAGCAGTGTTTCTATTTTTCCCAGGAAGAGCAGTAAGTCCAGAGGATTAGCCATAGCCTAACATGTCAGACTATAAGAACTCTGGAATTACTAAGTACAAATAAATACTGACATTAATGTGTTCTGCTGCCAGAGTTCTCTGAAATATGCTTTAAGATATATTAATGTAGATAACAGTGAAATGTCTATGTAATGGGGAAAAAAGTCATTTTTTCTCATACAGAGCCAACAAAACAACTTGTTATTGGATGTAATCTTTCAACACAGAATTCCAAGTAAGATGCTATACTTTTTAACTAAAATACAGAATGCATTTCAAAATTCATCTCTCCTGTTCAATCTACTCATTTATTTGTTAATTACTGGTTAGTAAAAACAGACCCAGGTCCTGTCCATAGGGAGTGTTTGAATGTCCTATGGAAGAAACATATCTTGAATCAAATAATCACACAAATGTAGACTGCAAACATAACAACTGCTGAGAAGAAGAAATACATGGACTATGAGATCTTATGACAGGATATAACACAGATAAGGAGGTCTGGGAAGGAAGGCTTCCTGTGTGTAGCACTGGTTGAGTCTTTTGCTTTGATGCCTAACAGTTCAAAGGAAGTATATATTCACTTTACCAGTCAGACACTCCGTTGGCTTTTGGGCCAAATCCAGTGTATAGGCAAGTTTTGTTTGACATACACACTAAAAAAATTTTTCCTTGAATTAGGTGCCAATATTTGGAAATCAGTTAATTTTACATCAGATATAGTCTCCCCATATTAGGCAAAGATTTTGCCTTGTACTATCAGAACACCTGGTAACAAGGATTTTGTTAAATGGCAGCTACCAGTATCTAGTTTCCCTTAGTCCTCCAAGGCATCTGTACACTCATCTCGTGGCTGGATGCTTATCAAACGCCACGTCTTTGCTCACTAAACTGCATTATTCTCATTTTCTAGATTTTAGGTACCTACAGCAAAAATCAGATGCTGACTAAACAACCATTTAGTAATAAATACTATCCTCTTATTGAAACCTATTCTATTGCCAATTTGACTATCCGAGGCACTGAGGATAGAGCCGTGAGTAAAACAAACCCCTCTGAGAAAAACTGCATTTCAGACGCCCCTTCATCTTCCCGTCTGCTGCTTCTTCACCCGAGTCCCTCAAGCCTCTGCCCTGTCTCATAATCCAGTCCTACAGGGCAGGGAGTAGGACTCAGATCTGAGAGGCCCCATGTCCAGAAGTGCACTGTCAAACACAAATAAAATGTGACCCATAAATATGAGCCACCAATGCAATTAAAAATTCTCTAGAAGCCACATTAAAAACACGTAAAATAAATTTTCAGTGATATATTTAACCCAATGTATCGAAAATATCTTTACTTCAATACATAAAAAATATGAAATATGTTAGCTGTGGGGTTTTTTATGGATGCCCTTTAACAGACCAAGAAAGTTTCCTATTCCTAATTTTTTGAGTGTTTGTAATCATGAAAAGAGTATTTTCTTGAATATTTTTCCTATGGCTACTGAGATGATTATGTGGTTTGGGGCCTTTTTTTTTTTCTTTCTGAAATAGTATATTACATTAAGTGATTTTGGTATGTTGAATCAACCTTATATTCCTAGGACAAATCCTACTTGGTCACGATGTATAATCCTTTTTACACACTCCTGGATTTGATCTGTTACTTTTTGAGAATTTTTGCATCTATGTTCGTAAGGGATACTCTGTAGTTTTCTTATGACATCTTTGTCTGGTTTTGGTATGAGGGTTATACTGGCCTCACAGAGTGAATTGAGAAGTAGTTTCTCTTTATCCGTTTTTGGAGAAAAGTTGGTATTAATTTGTTCAGTGTTTAGGTTTTACCAGTGAAGCACTCTGGGACTGGGGTTTTTGCTACTGAATAGGTTTAATTTACTAATCTAATCTCTTTACCTTGTGTGTGTGTGTGTGTGTGTGTGTGTGTGTGTGTGTGTCTGGGACTGGGGTTTTTGCTACTGAATAGGTTTAATTTACTAATCTAATCTCTTTACCTTGTGTGTGTGTGTGTGTGTGTGTGTGTGTGTGTGTGTGTCTGGGACTGGGGTTTTTGCTACTGAATAGGTTTAATTTACTAATCTAATCTCTTTACCTTGTGTGTGTGTGTGTGTGTGTGTGTGTGTGTGTGTGTGTCTGGGACTGGGGTTTTTGCTACTGAATAGGTTTAATTTACTAATCTAATCTCTTTACCTTGTGTGTGTGTGTGTGTGTGTGTGTGTGTGTGTGTGTGTCTGGGACTGGGGTTTTTGCTACTGAATAGGTTTAATTTACTAATCTAATCTCTTTACCTTGTGTGTGTGTGTGTGTGTGTGTGTGTGTGTGTGTGTGTCTGGGACTGGGGTTTTTGCTACTGAATAGGTTTAATTTACTAATCTAATCTCTTTACCTTGTGTGTGTGTGTGTGTGTGTGTGTGTGTGTGTGTGTGTCTGGGACTGGGGTTTTTGCTACTGAATAGGTTTAATTTACTAATCTAATCTCTTTACCTTGTGTGTGTGTGTGTGTGTGTGTGTGTGTGTGTGTGTGTCTGGGACTGGGGTTTTTGCTACTGAATAGGTTTAATTTACTAATCTAATCTCTTTACCTTGTGTGTGTGTGTGTGTGTGTGTGTGTGTGTGTGTGTGTCTGGGACTGGGGTTTTTGCTACTGAATAGGTTTAATTTACTCATCTAATCTCTTTACCTGGTGTGTGTGTGTGTGTCTGTGTGTGTCTGTGTAATGTCACTTTAGTCATGTCCAACTTCTGGCGACCTTATGGACCATAGCCCACGAGGTTCCTCTGTCCATGGGCTTCTCCAGGCAAGAACACAGGAGTGGGCTGCCACGCTCCCCTCCAGCGGATCTTCCCGACCCAGCGATTACCTGGTCTCTGCTGTGTCTGCAATGGCAGCTGGGTTCTCTACCAGTAGCGCCACCTGGGAGGCCCCTTCACCTGCTCTGTGTGCTCAGCCGCTCAGTTGTGTCGGACTCTTTGTGACCCCATGGACTGTAGCCCGCCAGGCTCCACTGTCCATGGGATTCTCCAGGCAAGGACAGTGGAGTGGGTTGCTATTTCTTATTCCAGGGGATCTTCCCGACTCAGGGATCGAACCCATATCACTTGAATCTTCTGCACTGGCAGGTGATTCTTTACCACTAGTACCACCTGGGAAGCCCTTTATCTGCTACACGTCTGTTCAAATTGTCTATTTCTTGAGTCCATTTTTGTAGGTGATGCTTTTCTAGGAATTTATCTATTTCATCTAAATTATCTACTTTGTTGGTTGTTCACAGAATTCCCTTATGTTCCTTTTTTTATTTCTATAAGATCAGTAATGGTGCACTTTCATTCTTGATTTTACTGATCAACAGTAATTTTAATTTTCTTTTTCTTGGTCAGTCTAGCTAAAGATTTGCAAAATTTTGCTGGTCTTTTCAAAAGGGCCACTTTTGTTTTCATTGATTTTTTTTTTCTGTGTTGTTTTTCTCTAATCTTTATTTCTTCCCCTCCATTACTTTGGCCACCTGATGCGAAGAGCTGACTCATTTGAAAAGACCCTAATGCTGGGAAAGATTGAGGGCAGGAGGAGAAGCGGATGATGGAGGATGAGATGGTTGGATGGCATCATTGACTCAATGGACATGGGTTTGAGTGGACTCCAGGAGTTGGGGATGGACAGAGAGGCCTGGCGTGCTGTGGTTCATGGGGTCGCAAAGAGTTGGACACGACTGAGCGACTGAACTGAACTGAATGCTTGGGTGTCAGTTTGTTCTTCTTTTTCTAGTTCCTTGGGATGAAAGATTAGGTTACTGACTTGAGATCTTTCTTCTTTTTTGATATAGGCATGTACAGCTAAATATTTTGCTCTGAACACTGCTTTACTTGCATTCCTATGTCACTGTGCTTCATTTTCTTTCATTTCAAAGTACTTTCTAGTTTCCTTTGTAATTTCTCCCTTGATTCACTGATTTTTAGAAGCATGCAAACTTAAAATTTCCACATATTTGTGATTTCCCCACATTTTCTTCTATTAATTGCCTATGTTACTTCGCTATCTGTAGAAAGCACAGGCTGTACAATTTCAGTCCTCTGAAATTCATTGAGGTTTGTTTTACGGTCTCGAATATGGTCTGTTCTGGAGAATGTTGTTGAATGAGCACTCTATAGATGTCTCTTAGGGTCTTACTGGTTTATAGAGCTGGCCAAGTCTTCTATTTCCTCAGTGATCTTCCTCCTAGTTGTTTTGTCCATATTGCAATGGATGATTGAAATCTCCCACTATTACTGTTCAAATTTCCAAATCACCCTTCAATTCTGTCAGTTTTTGGTCTGTGCATTTTGGGGCTCTGTCATTAGGTCATATGTTTATAATTGTTATAGCTTCCTAATTATCATTACAATGCACCCCTCTTTCTGTCCAATAACAACGCTTTAAAGTCTATATCATCTGATATTAGTACAGCCACTTCAGTTCCCCACTGGTTACCATCTACACAGTATATCCTTTTTATCCATTTACTTTCAACCTGTTTGTGTCTTTGACTTTCAAGTGTGTGACCTGTAGATAGCACACAGTTGGATCATGTTCCTCCCTCACCGTTCTGTCAGTCTCTACCTTTTTAATAGAAATGTTTAACACATTTACCACCTGCAAGAGTCTGCTGGTGGGCAAGGACAGCTAAAGTGGCTATACTAACAGCTTTTCAAAGTCTTTTATGGAGATTTTATTCTCATATCTTCCTTTTAAGTTTTGGGTCAGGTTCTTATTTCCACAACTACTACTGACCCCTCAGCAGCTGAGTATCAGTTGCCACTGATTGTTTTTGACAAAGGCCCTGAGGACAGGGTTTTCCTGAAGATCAAGTTCTGCGCTCCTGTCAGGTCAAGTGACAACAATGAAACGGGGCTTTTCCAGGGAGCTGGACAACAGGTCAAACTGGGACAATGCTTTCAGAATGGGCCTTTTTTTTTTTTTTGAGGTGCCCCAAACAAGCCCTGCCCATCCAGTGGCTGCAAGCCTGCTGGTTTTCAAGGTTACTGCAGACCTGAGCAAAGAGAGATGGGAGCAGTTCAAGTTGCAATGCCACAAACCCTGCTCAATGAGATTCAGCAGTTTTTCTTGAATAAATACTCCTCAGATTGTTGGAAGCCTTTGGCGAATTTCAAGAGTTCTGAAATAGCTGATTTTGGCCATCTCTGCCAATGTTTTCACTGCTTTTAAGGAGGGATGGATCTACCACCATCAGATTGTGAAGGCTTGGTATGAAAAAACAACCCTTATTGCTACAGCGCTCAGCTGATAATTTTGTGTGTGTGTCTGAAGCACACAAAGTTACTTTTGACTCTAAAATAAAGGCTCTGTCAAAGATGCAGAGTTTAAAAATTTTCATTTAAATTAGGAAAATCCTGGGTCATCCCATAGGCTAGTCCCTTACCTATCAAGCTTGAAATCTCTGTTTCTTCCTTTAACTTTTCTGTGTACCTTCAGCACAGCTGAAAGACAGCTAAATTAATTAAGGAAGAAAAAAATCTGCTTTTAGACTAGTCAGAAAGAATCAGAAAAGTAGAAGAAGTGTAAAGAAGGGTTTTCCTCTATAAACTATTTTTAATTGATATCTATTTCTTTAATCATGTCAGCACAGAAAGAACACAATTTCTTGAGTCAGACAGATCCATAATCTATTCCCAGCTCCTCTTTTTACTCAGCAATGTAGCTTTGGACAAGATATTCAATCTTTTGTACCTCACTTATTTCATTTACAAAATGGGCACAATAATTATTTTATAGGTTTTTGTTAGGCTTAACTAAACGTGAAAGTGCCTATAACATGCAATAAGCACTCAATTAAGAATCAGTTTCCTTGCTCTTAACTCTGTGGAAATATTAAGAGTGTGCTAGAAATATTCAGGTCAAAATATAAAAGTCAAGAATCCAAGTACAGAAATGACCAAAGGGCCTAACAATTAACTTTCCAAGAGCAGGCTAAATTAGTACCAGTAGAGGCATATCTTAGAGATATTGTGGATTCAGTTCTAGACCACTGTAAAAAAGTGAATATCGCAATTAAGTGAGTCACACAAATTTTTTGGTTTCCCAGTGCACATAAAAGGTATGTCTATTAAGTGTATAATAGCATTATACCCAAAAAAGTATAATTTAAAAATATTTTATTGCTAAAAAAGCTATCGTTTGCTCTTTCAGTCATAATCTTTTTGCAACAGTAATATCAAAGATCACTGATCAACATTAACAAATATAACAATAATGAAAAAGTTTGAAATACTCTAAAAATTACCAAATGTGACACAGAGGCATGAACTGAACAAATGTTGTTGGAAAAGTGGTGCCAATAGACTTACCCAAAGCAGAGTTGCCACAAACTGTTAATTAAAAAGAAAGAAAAGAAATGCAGCAACTGCAAAGCACAGAAAGGAAAACGCAATAAAATTATGCCTTATAGTCTTCGCTGCTGGCTCAATGGTAAAGAATCTGCCTGCAAATGCAGGAGACCCAGGAGATTCGGGTTCAGTCCCTGGGTGGGGACGATCCCCTGGAGAAGGAAATGGCAACCCACTCCAGTATTTTTGTCTGGAGAACTCCACGGACAGAGGAGCCTGGTGGACTACAGTACGTGGGGTCACAAAAGAGTTGGACACAACTTAGCAACAAACACATATTCAAGAAACCAGAATGCAAAGCATTTTATGTGCAAAAATTAGGATAACACATATTAAATACTCAGCAGTTTCTGGTACATTCAATGTGCTTGATAAATGTTACATGAATGTGTTGTTTGATTTTTAGTAAAAATTTCTCGGTAAGAAATGATAAATTTTTTATATTTAATGAGCCAAACTTCATTTATATGGAATATTTACACATGTGAAACACCTTCTAAAACTGTGCTGAGTAAAATAAGACTTCACATTATATGTTTTAAAAAGTAAGCTTTACTCTTTCTTTTTTTGACTGTTTTCCTTTACATAAGAGGTGACATCATAAGTCATGCTGGCTAAAACTGTTTTCACAAAAACAAGAAATTCAGACAAATCAGAAGCAGGTACTGAGTTTTCTGTGCCACTTTCGAGTCAATAGTATCTTAAACGTCTCCATTATCTCAAGCCCTGCCACTTAACTTTCCTGTGTCACCAGTTCCACATAGTTTCCTTATGGTCTCCGTCTTCTCTGTAAAGATACAACTTTATGTCTCACTGGTCACCATCAGCTCTACCAGCAAACCTTCCATCTGTTTACCATCCCGATCTGAACCCCTCAACAAAGAGGGAACTCTGATTGCTACTTTCCTGACCTGTGAACTTTAGAGAAAACACACAGTGACACAGAAACAACTGTGTACAGTAAGTGTAAAATAACAGCTCATTTGTATACAGCATTTATACCAAACAACATCCTTTATATATATATGCTGCTAAGTCACTTTAGTCGTGTCCGACTCTGTGTGACCCCATAGACGTCAGCCCACCAGGCTCCCTCGTCCCTGGGACTCATAAACATGGGCTTCCCTGGTGGCTCAGCAGTAAAGAATCTGCCCGCAATGCAGGCGCTGCTGGAGCTGCGATTTCAATCTCTGGGTCAGGGCACGGCAACCCACTCCAGTGTTCTTCCCTGGAGACTCTCAGGGACAGAGGAGCCTGGTGGGCTACAGTCCATGGGGTCGGACACAACTGAAGCGACTGAGCACGGAGCTAGGCATACACACATAAACATAATATACCTCCACGAGGTAGGTACAACGTTAACTTCCAATTTTTTAATGAAAAATTTGACTGAAGTTAAGAAACCTGTCCAAGGTCATAGAGCTATACAGAGAGCCAATATTTAAATCAGGCAACAAAAATTTTAAACTATGATGCTTTAGAGAAACTCTTAATCTGAAGACTCTTCCTTCTTAACTCAGGAAATGAGACGGAAGCTCTGAAGCACAATAATTATCTTGGTATAACTGCTCTCCTGTGACACTCACAGCTCAAAGCCCTATCCTGTCCTTCTTAGAGTCTTCTTGTTGAATCAGCTGCCCTCACTCCAAGCCAGCCTGTACCTCACAATGCCAGGGGTGAAGCGAAAGGAAGAGGAAGGAGGGGGAGCTAAGGAAAAGGAGAAAGAGAAAAAAACAGGATCAAAAAATATATAAAAGAAGGATGAGAGAAATCTATTGTGAGATACAAGAAACATTGGTGATAAAAACAGTTAAGTGAAGTTTGGTAAAAAAAAAAAAAGAAAGTAAAGAAACTGATCTTCCTATTACAATATCCTATGCATAGCTGTATACAGCCCTGCCCCCATTACCCATGACATTTTAATGCTTAAAAATTAGTGTACAGCACATAATCAAAAGCACAGACTTAACCACTCAGTAATTTTTAATGAATATGTGTAGATGGTGATTTTAGAGGGTAAGAAAAGAACAGTACATGACAAAACATGTTCATTAGGAAGAAAACAAAGTTCAATATTTACAAGAGGTAACTGACATTGCTTTAAATAAGTGAAAGCAAATTCAGTAGATAACAGTAAATACAAAATATAAAATAATTCAATGTATCAAATCAAGGTATTTTTCAGTTACATGATTATGTTCCTCTCTAAATATTTAATCTATAATAAAACCATCCAGTGATTGTGAAAGGTTACTTGTAAAGTATTACACAAGCCAAAATGGAACATTATTTTTCATCTGCAAATATTTATCAACTAGTTTTTAAACCTGGTAGCTCTTTCTTATCCCCCTCCTGGTTAAGACAAGTTTCTTCATACCATTCAAAGACTCGAAACAGGGGAAAAGAGAAGAGCCACCTTTTTGCCAAGTGTTCTCATGACTTGGAAGCCATGGGCGTTTGTTTCTGACCCTGTCTCATTTTTGGCACATGGCAGATAAGCGCTGAGAAACACACACTCACTGTTACACGGAGAAGAAGGAACAGACATCAAAGCACCACTCATTTTATTTTTAGATACCATATCAAGGCTATTCAGGTTTCTTAAGAAGATCCAGCAGGGGAAAAAAAAAAAGATTATCATTCTCCTGCTCATGTAATGCTGTGCTCTAAACCAGGTCTCAGTTCGTTTTTAGACTCCATCCATTAGAATATACTCAGATCCGCTGGCTCCTTCTGCCTGATAGCCAGGGATATCTCCTTGGGAAGGCTTTGCTAGGACACAAGTATAAGGCATGCAAGACAAATCAGCACGGTTTTCAAGCTACTTGCTGCTTCCAGGAATGCTAATTTCAGTAACAACATACGCCTTCCCTTTCCAAGATGTCAGCACTATTATCAAAGAGATCTGGGTCATTTTCCCTGCTTTGAAGCTCTCAGCTTGCTCAAGCACTACAGGAGGCAAACCAAGAAAAGCTGGAGTGGCATGGACTAGGGAAACAATTTCCCAGTAACGGGTTCCTCTAAGAATAACTTTTCATTTTGAAGTTTTGAAGAAAAAATAAAAGTGCCAAGACCTCCTGAGCCAAGAGCATAAGAGATAAAATCTCTTCTCTTTTAAGGCTGACCACAGTGGCCATGTTTCTAGGAATGGCTTGTGCACTTAAGAAACCAATGCAGAACTCCAGGTTTGCAGCCACTCAAAGCCACAAAGGTCAGCAACATAAGGAGATGGAGCTGAGGCCTTGAAATACGTGGGACGCAGGAGAATCCTGGAGAGGTAGAAAGGATAGACCTGGCTGGGATGTCCAATAACAGCGCTGGTTCATGGAAAGGAGGTGAGTCTGGCTCCCGGTCATCACACTGACAATGGAGGGCACTCAGCTTGGCCCTCCCACCGCCCCCATGGGGGAGAGGACCATCAGCTGCAGGCAGAGTGGCCTTGCACACAGAGCAGGGGGCCTGGAGGACCTGGGGGAGCTGGCGGTCTCTGCCCCTTAACTCCTATTGAGCGTTGGGCAGATTATTTGACTTCTTGAAGTCTTTAAAATGGGGAAAGCCTCTGTGGACTACTTCCCATGGTTGCTGTGAGGGTCAAATACAATAACATATACTAGCGTGTATTACAACAGTGTAAGAGATGGAAGATATGGGCCTAGCAGATGGGTTTCCTAAAAATGATATAAACCTTGGCAAAGCAAGGAGAGCTGGACACAACTAAAGTGACTGGGCACGCAGGCACTGCCGTACCTCTATGCCATTCAAAGACCACCAATTACCAGGACAGGCCAGGTCACGTGTGGCTGGGGCTCCTGGCTGGAGCTGGGTCTCACTGCTGAGTGAAGGCAGGGGCTGGCTCTTGGGTCATCCGCCCTGCACTTTTTCCTCCTTCCGGACAAAGGGGACACCTTCTGCACCCTCTGTGGTCCTCCTCTCTCACCTACGCTACTCATGGACTCACAGCTCCTCAGTTACAACTCACGGGGGGTGGAGGCTGGGTTACAGGCAGTCACAGGGAACTGGTCAGAAGGCTGTCTTGAAGACAGACAGCTAAGAGAAGGGGGCAGCTTCTGCCAGCAGACACCAAGAGGTTTGAGGCCTGGATGCAGGGTGTGTGCAGCCTGTTTCACACGGACTGGAGGAAGTTGGTTTAAGATGACGAAGTGACCGCTGAGACAGGCAGACACCCTGGACCTCCTGGTGCTGGGGCGCCCTACTCCCAAGGTCTCAGAGCTCTCCACCACCCCGCCACCCTGCCCCACACAACCGGCCCTTGCCAAGTACATGTGGCCCTGCTAAGGAAGTCCTGAAGAAGCGTTAAGTCAGGTTTTCTAACACACCATCAAGGATGTGTTGGTCCCACACGAAAGAAAGAGTAATTTCCAGACTAAGGTAGACCCATGGTCCATTCGAACAAAGCGTCCTACTTATGGCAAACACACCAGGGTCGTTTGCAGGAAACCACACTTGTCTTCAAGAATTCAAGCTCAAATGGCTTCCAAAACATCCTAGCCTGGCTGTATATTCACTACAGGTCCAGGAATTTATCTTCACCCTTCTGGCATCTGACTGAATTTTCTGTCTTTGTCCACTCGTAAAGATAAGCCATTCCTAACATGTACTGCCTACCCTGCGAAGTGACAATTCTTATTTGGTTGATTTCTTACAGTATAAATAGACTCGTCACAAGCCTCTTCAATGCTCAAAGTATGACCTACAGATTCTCTTTGTCAGCTTATTCATGTCACGGAGTTTCTGTCTTTCTCAAAAAAAGGAGAAAAAAATTTTGGCCCCCTAGAAGATGCCATGGAGAAGAGAATGGCAATCCACCTCAGTATTCTTGCCTGGAGAATCCCATGGACAGAGAAGCCTGGTGGGCTATAGTCCACACACACAGCTCTGCATTAATTCGTCTAACCATCTTTCCCTAATTCTATGTAGAAGTATAGTACGCAGAGCCACATAGTACTCTTGTGTAACCTCAATGTCCCTGAGTGTTTTAGTCACTGTCCTAGCAAATAAGAGTAAACAGTGAAATAAAAGCAGGAATAGAAAACTGAGAAAAAAAAATACTACTGGGATTTATTCTATGACACCAACAACACAAAAAGGTTAGAAAAAATATTCCTAAAATTGTTATTTTTGAGTGGCTGGATGATGGACAAATCCCTTTTTTCTGTATATTTTTCTGCATTTTAAAATTTCTACACTGGCTATGTACCATCCTAACTTAAAAAATGTTACTGAAAAAAAACACTGGAGAACAATGTGTTAACTGAAGATTTAAATGGTCAAAACTGAGGTTAAATGAGCAGCTGGAGATGGCAGAGAGCCCCGTCAAAAGCTGCGGGAACATCAGGCCCTCACAGGGGGATCGGCTCTGGCTGGAGAGCCTTCAGTGGTCCGGATCCTTGCAGGCTCAGGACGCAGAAAATGGGCTCAGAGCGGGTCAGAACCTTTCACCAGAGGGCGGCTCACTCCACTTCAGCAAACAGCCACACCTAGAACAGAAAGGCCCTTCCTTTTAAAGGTATTTTAAAAGTACATATGAAGGACCTCAGAACAAAAAAGGCTGGAAGGGTCTGGTGGCATGTGTGCTTTCTGAGGCAAGCCTACCACTGAGGAACTAACGGGGCCACCGGGGAGAAAGGGCCTGGATCCTCCCCAGCTACAGGCATGCACTGGGCATCCAACACATACTCATATATCAGTGATAATGAACTGAACAACCACGATGAAATGTGTAGGTGGTGGGAGAGGTACGACTGAGTTGCACACTAACAGTGGGAGAGGCCCAGAAGGCAGGCTTCCTGCAGGAGGTGATACCTGCGCTGGGTTAAAGAGAGATTTCTTCAACATTTCTTTGCCAGGCAAAGTATGTGAAAAAGAGTGCGTAGGGGTCCAGGCAGGCACAAATCATGGGCACTCAAATAAAGAGAAGCTGTCTAACTCCAAAGCAGTGCTAAGTATTTCACTGAGGAATCCAGTAAATAGTAAGAGTAAATAGTGAAATCAAGGCAGAGACAGAAAAAAGAACATGGGAATTCATTTTGTGTTACATACAAATGGCTTAGCTTCAGGGAAGACAAAGGCGAACCAAGCCTTGAACAAAGGGTAGAATTTGGATGGAAGGGGAAAGGGAAGAAAAAGGACAGTATCAGCAAAGACAAAGGCTGTAGGGAGAAATAGAATGAAGGACATTTGTTCTTTCAGCAAATGTTCATTGCATGCCTCCTCTGTCCCAGATCTGGGGGCTAAGAGGTTGGGGTGCAAGAGGGGGCTGACATTTAATTCAAGCCAACAGACAACAACCCCGTGAGACCAGTACTATTCTCCCCACTGCAGAGATGAGGAAATGGAAGCTTTACAACGAGCAGTTTTTCCAAGGACACAGAGCTCATAAGTAGTATACATTTACTTTTAGGTGTGTTTTTATCATAGCCAGGCTTTCGAGAACGTTGATGAGCTGTTTGTTTCTTAAAACATCATGGTTAACGCTCAGAGCATAGCGGGGGAACCAAGCAGTCCCTATTCTGCTATCCAAGTGGAAAAAAAAATCATGAGCATGTCTTACTTTCCTTTTATGAATTCTTTTCTGCCCTGGAGGATAAATATGTGGGAGTCTTGAGTCCTGACTTACAAACATCCAAGGCCTTTTGGAACAATTGCGAGCAGGACCAGATCAAGCTCTGGAAACCGCCGGATTATACTGACTAGCAACTGATTGAGTCCATTCACTCCAGAACGTGCTCAGAGAGCAAGGGGAGCGTGTCCAGTGAGCGGTCATCTGAGAAAGGTCAGCTGGGTTAACTCCAAAAACGTTTCATAAAGACAAAACCAGATTGAGGATTTGTATGGAAAATGTAAAAAACACTCTGCTGGAAAACTCAAGAGACTCCCTCACGGCCATCGGCCTTACTATTCAGTAGACGACACATCTTCCAGGAAGCTGAACTGAATGATTCGGAGTTGTCGAAAGTCAGCACATGACCCGCCAGGTTCCCTGTCTCTGGCCAACTTAACGCAGGTTACCCCCAGTTGATCAAGCTCTTCTGGAAGTAGAGAAGCTTTCAGCCCACAAGGTGTAATTCTAAGCACAGACATACATACATGCAAACGGTATTGACAAAGAACAAAATAACGTGCTAACCATATGCCTTTAGGTAAAAAGAGGAAAAAAGTTTTATTTTTTTTACGGTCATTGGAAAGTCATTTGGGTCTTTAGTAATTCTTTCTTTACCACATTAAACTTTTACTTTTCAAACAAGAGGTGTTTCTTGTGCGCCTATTAAAAAAAAAAGCCGCGAGTCTCTAATCAAATGTAACATTAATGTAAATTTTCCTCATTATTAAATAAGAAATTCGTTTCTCCTTTTTAATTTCTTTTTTAATCCATTAATTAGAATATAGCTCTAAAGCCTGCAGTCATACAAATCTATTTTTGTGTTTCTTCTGGAGAGACAAATCTGATATTACTATGTGTGATTAACATGGCACCTCACACGCAAGGGTCGTTTCTGTACTTGGAATGTCTAAGGCAGGCAGGCCTGGAATAATCTCCCAGACAGCACTCTGTCTGCACTCCGCCTCCAAAAGCTGGCAATGCTAATGCGATCTGTGGGGGAAAAATACCAAATACCTAAAATACTTTAAAACGTGTATTTCCATAAAGGGAAATAAACTTTATTGCAGAATTTGTCTACAGTTGAAGATGTTTAATCTAAAGTCCAGTTTGACCTGAAAGTGAAAGTGTTAGCCGCTCAGTCACGTCTGACTCTTTATAACCCCATGGACTGTAACCTGCCAGGCTCCTCTGTCCATAAGATTTTCCAGGGAAGAATACTGGAGTGGGTTGCCATTCTGTTCTCCAGGGGATCTTCCTGGACCAAAGATCAAACCCAGGTCTCCCACATTATAGGCAGATTCTTCACCATCTGAACTACCAGGGAAGCCCTAGTTTGACCTGGACTCTCCAACCAGGCAGTGGCTGACTAAGGCATGATTTCAGCGTAATCCCTGAGATCATTTCTGTACTTTCTTTTTCCCTCATGTAACCTTAGGGTTTCCTAACCCTTTCATGTTTCCTTGGGGATGGCTAAGTAACAGAGTTCAGCCACAGGAGCAGTCTACCCAGTCCTCTCTCCTGCATTCACTGAATCCGTTCCTGCTGGCATCCACTCCAACTTATTAGGACCGACAAGCATACAAAACTTGGACTAGAGAAAAATATTAAAAATATAACTTAAAACAAATACTTTTAGGGCAGCAAAGAGAGATGGAAACTTCTACCTTATTCCAAAAAAGTAGAGATGTTCACGGTCTCTTATAGCAACTAAAAGTGCAAACCAGCTAGTGTTCCAGGCCATGTGGGAGAAATGTTGAAGACCAACCCAAACTGCAAGAAACGCTTACCTTGCTGAAACAGGAGGCCGTTCTGTTTCCACTGGCCTATAAAAATCAAGGCCCCACGTCTGACTACCTCACAAGTATCCCTTCCAAGTTTCAGCTCTTGTTTTTCTGGGATATTGGACTTCTCGGACAAACTGAAAACTAGCAGCAGAGAGACCTAACTAGTACTTTTTAATATGTCCTTTACTGTATCCTTTAAGATATAATACAGCCATATGGCAAGGTATGGGCTTCCCCGCTGACTCAGTGGTAAAGAATCCACCTGCAATGCAGGAGATCCGGTAGGAGCCATGGGTTTGATCCCTGGTTCAGGAAGGTCCCCTGGAGAAGGGAAAGGCAACCCACTCCAGTATTCTTGCCTGGAAAGCCCGGACAGAGGAGTCTGGGAGGCTACAGTCCACGGGGTCACAAAGAGTCAAACATGACTTAGCAACCAAACAACCAACAGTGGTAGGGTATGGTTCTCCTCCACTCAAATGCACAACTTACTGGGGCAGACTTTCCATCTACTGTAAAAAAAACATGAAGTCTGTGAAGATGGGTCTCATACCCTGTACTTACATGTATTTCCATGACTGTGCGAATTCTGACCCACCATAAAGACAGCTAAACCTGAGGCTGGCTGTTTCTATCTCCCAATCCAGCTCCCTAGGGCTGGGCTACTGCAGTGGTTTCTAGTGGAATCTCTGACCGGCAGTATTGGCATCACTGGTAACTTGTTAGAAATGTGCATTCTGCCCCCAGACCTATTGAGTCAGAGACTCTCCGGGGCTCAGTTCCTCAGGTGACTGATGCCCCCAAGTTTGAGAAGTACAGCTGCACAGAGGTAAATCACACCACTGGCACCTGTAACTCCCAGAGCCTGCAGGTGGCAGTCAAGGCCAGTTAGAAGAATAACACGCACTGGAAGCTCAAGTTCTAAGTGTTACAGAGCCAGCCTGCCTGACCACACTGTTCAACAGTTTCTTAACAGCTGGCTCAGCCTCCTCCAATGAGTTTGAAGGTCACAGTACGTCCCAGCTTTGAACAGGAACTGGACTGAAATTCTTGTGGTCCGAAAGAAGACACATTGACCGTACGAATTTCAGGGATGCAATCAATATTTAATTATCTTAAAGATTTTGTGCTTAATACTATGAGGATACAGACATACTTGAAGAATGAAAATTTCACTACTTACTAAATAGAACAAGAAATTCAAATTATTCTCAGCCATTATGTGTATCTAAATTATTTTTATGCACTCTGAATCATTAGAGTTCCCACCATTAAAATCTCATTGAGATAACATGGTAACAGTGAGAAATTTTCTACTGTAAAGCATGTATCAGGCATCCCTTTACTATTTACTAGACTCAATGAAAACCCTGAATTTTGCATTAATTTTCCTTATACAAACTACGAACATCTCCAGTGAGGATGTGGAGCAACGGGAACTCACACACAGCTGGGGAAATAAACTGGTACAACCACTTTGGAAAACTGTTGAACAGTGTCTACCAAAGCTAAATACACAATATACAGGGCCAGCAATTCTACTCCTGGGTTTGCACCACAGAGAAACAATCACATCCTGCTACTGAAAGCCTCATAAAAGTGTTTGTAGAAGTGTAACTCGTAATATGGAGAAGGCAATGGCAACCCACCCCAGTACTCTTGCCTGGAAAATCCCATGGATGGAGGGGCCTGGTGGGCTGCAGTCCATGAGGTCAAAAAGAGTCAGACACGACTGAGCGACTTCACTTTCACTTTTCACTTTCATGCACTGGAGAAGGATATGGCAACCCACTCCAGTGTTCTTGCCTGGAGAATCCCAGGGACAGAGGAGCCTGGTGGGCTGCCGTCTATGGGGTTGCAGAGTCGGACATGACTGAAGTGACTTAGCAGCAGCAGCAGCAACTCATAATAGTTACAATCAGGAAAAAATAATCCAAATATCCATCCTCAGTAGGGGAAAAAAATAATATGACTATGCATACAATAAAATAGACACAGCAAGAAAAACACAAATGAACCAACAATCCTGACCACTGCTACAGACTACAGATGAGCCTCATAGATGTAACGCTGAGTAAAAGAGGCAAGGGATTAAGGATCACAGGCTTGACCAAACAGGCAGAACAAATATCTGGTGACAGAGGTCAGCACAGAGGTTACCGAGGCCATCTAGACAGGCCAGAGGAGCTCACAGGATGAGTTCTAGGTCCGGATGTGTGGAATGGTGACAGGGGTGTATACATATGAAAAGTTCATTAACTTGCATACTTAAAACTTTTACACTTTATGCATATGGGTTTCCCAGGTGGCTCAGCAGTAAAGAATCTGCCTGCCAGTGCAGGAGAGGCAGGTATGATCTGCGTCTGGGTCGGGAAGATCCCCTAGAGGAGGAAATGGTAACCCACTCCAGTATTCTCGTCTGGGAAATCCCATGGACAGAGGAGCCTGGTGGGCTATACAGCTCATGGGGTCACAAAGAGTCGCACCAGCCATGACCAAATGATTAAACAACAATGTATATGTTATATTTCTTTATAAAGGAACAACAATATGTGTTATATTTCTTTACAAAGAGAAGAAAAGTTAAACACACACAAAATACCCTTGACAGATTATCCTGTAATAATTTTCAATATCTATCATAAAAATCTTCCCTGATGGCTCAGAAGGTAAAGAATCGGCCTCCAATGTAGGAGACATAAAAAGATTCAGGTTTCATCCCTGGGTCAGGAAGATCCCCTGAAGAAGGAAAGGACTGCTGCTGCTACTGCTAAGTCACTTCAGTCGTTTTGTTCGACTCTGTGGGACCCCATAGAAGGCAGCCCACCAGGCTTCCCCGTCCCTGGGATTCTCCAGGCAAGAACACTGGAGTGGGTTGCCATTTCCTTCTCCAATGCATGAAAGTGAAAAGTGAAAGTGAAGTCGCTCAGTCATGTCCGACTTTGCAACCCCATGGACTGCAGCCCACCAGGCCCCTCCATCCATGGGATTTTCCAGGCAAGAGTACTGGAATGGGTTGCCGTTGCCTTCTCCGAAGGAAATGACTACCCACTCTAGTATTCTTGCCTGAAAAACCCCATGGACAGAGGAGCCTAGTGGGCTATAGTCCAAGGGATCACAGAGTCGGACACGACTGAGCAACTAAGCACACATAAAAATCTAAATTACTGGGCAAGTACATCTGACATCAGAGTATCATTTAGTCCAAAAATACTGCATTTGCTGAGCCACATCTCAAAATTAGATACAGAGAACAATGGGCTTTCCTATATTCAATTATGCCATCAAATCAATGTATCCTCCTATGAAAAGGCCAAAACTTTCTGGCTTGCACTCCCTGGTCCCAAACTCCATTTATTCTGCCACTTCATGCCATCATAAGCGGCAACTGATGTCCATCATCCCTAGCCCCTGCAGGCCTGGATGTGTTCACCATCCCGGGGAGGCTGACAAGGCTGGCTCCAGTCCTTAGCTACCTGCCTGAATCTCTCCGAATCACCCTTATCCTAACCCCCGCCACCATGCAGCCTCACAAATCAAGGCCTGTCCCAGTGCAGGGAAAGTGTTAAGACAGCACAGCCTTCACGTCAATGCGGACCTATTGGATTCTAGGTTCCGATCTAGTAGGGCTCAGACGCTAAGACAACTGTCGACTAGGACATACCAAATTACACCCCAAGAGCAGACAGGTGCAGCCCTCCCCGCTGGCCCCCAGGTCCTGAACCCGCGCCGCCCTCCCCAAGCCTGCGCCGCTCCCTCCAGGCCACCCGATCCACAAAGAACCCGAACTGGGAAAATCCACTCGGTCTGATTCTGCGCTTCCGGCTCAGGTTTAAAAAAAAAAAAAAGCGCAACCGAGGAGGAACCACGTGTTCCGGGTGACACTCAGGTCCCCCACGCGCGGCCGCGGGGGCAGGGCCGGGGTCGGCGGCCTCTAGACTCGGCGCTGACTCAGGAATAGTCAGGGTTCGTGCGCGCGCGCGAGGGACCGCGGGCCGGAGGGGGCGCGCCCCGTCGCCGAGAACCCGCCCGGCGCGCTCTCGGGCCAGCCTGCCCAGAGCAGGAGCCCGGGCCGCGCGCGCGCGCCGCCGCCCCGGGGCCGGCGTGGTTACCTGGGAGCAGGAACACGTGCTGCCAGACGCGAGCCCCGTCCCCGCCGTCCGCGCCGCGCGCCATGCCGCTCGTCCGCTCCCGGCGGCCGCGGGCCTCAGCCCTCGGAGCGCGGGCTCGGCGAGAGGCCGGTGGCAAATGGCGGGAGAAGGGTCGATTCCAGGAATGCGGCGGGGCCCGGGGCGCGCGGCCGGCCGGGCGAACGTCGTCTCGTTTCCGGAGTCCGCCAGCGGCCCGGATTTCAGAGTTTAAATTGAGCGCCGGGCCCAGGCTGCCGGCCCCCTGGCTCGTCGCCCGCCGGCAGGGAAAGGTCGCGGCCTCTCCCCCCTCCGCGGTTCGGCCAATGGTAGCTGCTCACCCGCGGCGCCCCGTGACGCGGCCCGGGGGCGGGGTCGCCTGCGCCCGGAGGCTCCGGGTCCGCGCTCCCAGCGGCCTTCCGCGCGCGCGGCGGCGCGCGGCCCCGAGGAGATGGCGGCGAGGCCGGGTCCCTGGGCAGTGGGGCACCCAGAGGCTTGACGCTCGCCGCCCCACTAGGCTGGCGCACGCGCGCACACCTGGCCGGACGCAAAGCCTGGCGCAAATTCCTCCTGAGGACGAGAACCGTCACACCCGAATCTTCCTGCCGCTGTTCCTCGTCAACGTTTCTGGATAGCGCTTGCATCTTGCGTTGGAATTACTGCCAGAATCTGGTGTGCTTTGTGATTCATGACAAAATGCATGCAAAGCAGACCTCAAATTGGGGTTAGTCCTCATTGTTTTGGAAGACGTTGATTTGTAGCGAGTTACAAGTCAAGACTTTTTAAAAGCGATGTTTACAAAGTCAGAGTCATGATATTTACGTATTTAAACTTCTCAAAAGTAAAGTTTTAATTGTACACGGTTTTAGAAAAGGTACCAAGTGTGTGTCTCATACTTAAGATAAGTTTGACACCCTGCTACCCCAGACCCCCAGCCCCCTCCCCCAGGGTAATTACTGTTATCAGTCTCTTATCTGTTCTTCCAGAATTTTTCCATTCACAAACAAGTTCCTGTGTCTTACTCTTACTTTGCACAAACGAAAGAGTAATATACATAACTCTTAAGGCACTTAACGGTTTTTGTTTAATCTTGAAGATAGATAAATGCTGCAGCACTAGATCATCTCGGCCTTCTGAAAAGATTCTCTGTTTCAGTCCTATTTCCCACCAGGGCAGACAAATGCAACTGAAGGTGACTGCAGGAAACACCCGGCAGAGAGGAAGCCTTTCTGGTAGAGGAGGGGCACCCGGAGGCCAGCTCTGGGACAGGCAGCAGAGAGGTATTGCTCTACAGCTATTTTCCTCCTCCGCTGATCCTTCCTAGCCATTGGCTGTTTGAATATGTGTTTCTATGTGGTTGTTTTCACAGTCAGTTCAGTTCAGTTCAGTTGCTCAGTCGTATCCGACTCTTCGACCCCATGAATTGTAGCACTCCAGGCCTCCCTGGCCATCACCAACTCCCAGAGTTCACTCAGACTCACCTCCATCGAGTCAGTGATGCCATCCAGCCATCTCATCCTCTGTCGTCCCCTTCTCCTCCTGCCCCCAATCCCTCCCAGCATCAGAGTCTTTTCCAATGAGTCATCTCTTCGCATGAGGTGGCCAAAGTATTGGAGTGTCAGTTTTAGCATCAGTCCTTCCTAAGAACACCCAGGACTGATCTCCTTTAGAATGGACAGTACAAAACTATTTTTGTCTGCTTTTCTCCCTTAACATTGCCATAAACACCTTCCCCATGGCATCCAGAACCATCTTTGGAGACAGGATATTTCACACTGCTAATGTACCATGGTTACTCACCCATTCCTTAACCTGCAATATTTAGGTTATTTCAAACTGTTATTCTAAACAATGCTATGAAGTGAAGTCGCTCAGCCATGTCCGACTCTNCCTTAACATTGCCATAAACACCTTCCCCATGGCATCCAGAACCATCTTTGGAGACAGGATATTTCACACTGCTAATGTACCATGGTTACTCACCCATTCCTTAACCTGCAATATTTAGGTTATTTCAAACTGTTATTCTAAACAATGCTATGAAGTGAAGTCGCTCAGCCATGTCCGACTCTTTGCGACCCCGTGGACTGTAGCCTGCCAGGCTCCTCTGTCCATGGGATTCTCCAAGCAAGAATACTGGAGTGGGTTACCATTTCCTTCTCCAGGGGATCTTCCCGACCCAGGGATCAAACCCGGTTCTCCCGCATTGGAGGCAGACACTTTAACCTCTGAGCCACCAGGGAAGCCCATCAAACAATGCTATAATGTATACTATATATGGACTATGCAGTGGGAGTGTGTGCTAAGTCATTTCAGAAGTGTCCAACTCTTTGCGACCCCATAGACTATAGTCCACCAGGCTCCTCTATCCATGGGATTCTCCAGGCAAGAATACTGGAGTGGGTTGCCATGCCCTCCTCCAGGAGATCTTCCTGACTCAGGGACCAATCTTGAGTCTCCTACACTGCAAGCAGATTCTTTACCCATTGGGCCAAGCAATGAACTAGAAGTATACATAGTGAACTAATGTATACATGGCAACGTGGATGCTTCATATCAAGAGGGAAAAAGAGAAGTAGGAAAAGATTTAGGGCAGAAAAAAATATCGGTAAATTAAAAATACATAAAACAATATATCTTTTAAAAGGATACATGCACATTTAAGGCTATATATCAAACACATAAGAAATGGGTGTCTTTAAATGGCAAAAGAATGGGATAAGGAATGAGAAGGCAAAATATATCAAAAGAGGGGTTGGAGGAGCACGTGGATGACTGTCATTATGTCCTGTGAATGAGAATATAATTCACTGTAGGTCCAGGTATGAAAACTTTCTTCTTTTTTAATGTGCTAAAACAAACATCTCTATGCAATTTCATGTATCCATCAAAAAATTCGTTAAGTACCTTCTTAGAACCCTTGCTGTCTTGGACAACAAGGAGATCAAACCAGTCAATCCTAAAATAAACCCTGAATAATCACTAGATTATTCTGAGGTGGCTCAGATGGTAAAGTGTCTGCCCGCAATGCAGGAGACCCGGGTTTGGTCCCTGGGTTGGGAAGATCCCCTGGAGAAGGAAATGGCAACCCACCCCAGTACTCTTGCCTGGAAAATTCTATGGACGGAGGAGCCTGGTAGGCTAGAGTCCATTGGGCGGCAAAGAGTCGGACAAGACTGAGCAACTTCACATTCACGTGCCAATCATTGGAAGGACTGATGATGAAGCTGAAGGTCCACTAATTTGGCCTCCTGATGCGAAGAGATGACTCATTAGAAAAGACCCTGATGCTGGGAAAGACTGAGGGCAGGAGAAGAAGAGGGCATCAGAAGATGAGATGGTTGGATGCCAAGGACATTATCAGTTCAGACTCTGTGTGCTGAGGGAGGCCTGGTGTGCCGCAGTCCATGGGGTGGTGAAGAGTCTGACACAACTGGGTGACCTTGGAAGTGGTGATATTCCAGACGGGCTCCAGAGTCCTACCGTCCTCAGGGTAGGAAAAAAAGTCTAAGGACCTAAGCTTGGAACACATGGCCCATGAGATCTGGTCCTCATGTGCCCCTCCCATCAGCTTCCACTGCCTCCCTTCCTCCCCACCTTGACCACAGTCTGGCAGGTCCTAAGAAACTGCTCTCTGTCAGCACTTGACACTATGTCCCTAATGTTGGAACTGCGCTGCTCTCAACTATGGACTAAATCTTCCCTGGTGGCTCAGATGGTAAAGAGTCTGTCTGCAATGCAGGAGCCCCAGGTTCAATCCCTGGGTGGGGAAGATCCCCTGGAGAAGGAAATGGTAACCTGCTCCAGTATTCTTGCCTGGAGAATCCCATGGACAGAGAGGAGCCTGGTGGGCTACAGTCCATGAGGTCGCAAAGGGTCAGACATGACTGAGTCACACACACACACACACACACACACACACACACACACACAACTATGGACTAAGCTCTCAACTCCACCTTTTCTCTCATTCTCCACTTAGCCTGGACCCTTACCCATCAGGCTCACTTCTCATTAGGACTCCTCTTCCTCTCCCCAAACACCCTCCCCAGGAATGAGTGAGATGCCTCCTTACAAGGGAGTGAGCCTGATTTTCAGTCAATTCCTTGAGGAAGGACAGCATCTAATAATTCAACAATTTATCCTCAAAAAAAGAGAGGGAGATGACTTTCACTGCATACTAACTGTGACAAGCATGGCAGTGAACATGTAACTGATTCTTTCAGTCCTCCCAGCAGTCTTAAGGGGAAGGAGCACTGTGCTCCCACATTTTACAGAGAAAGAATGCAAACTTTAACGAGGTCAACTAATTACCCAGCAGTGGCAGAGCAGGAATTCCAACTCAGACATTGGACTCTTGGCCTCCCCTCTCTCCCTCCTTAGTGTCCCAGTGCCTGGAACAAAGCTGTATGGGCACATGGCATATACCCCACAAATATTTTCTAAGTAAACATGCATGTGGGTAGATAGGCAGTTATCGTAAAAGTCAGTGTGGCATTCCTAAGTTTTATAAGCAAGAACAAAGTGATTATATTTAGTATATCATAAAATATTCCATAAATTAATTTTTGTACTAGTTATACTGACACACAAAGAGACCAACAGGTCATTCTCCAAGGAGTAAGAAGGGAATAGTAACATTAATACATCTGAGTAGAAAAAAAAAAACTTCTAAATACCAGAAATAAGAAATGTTTGTTTTCTAGTGGAAGGAAAAAATGAACTGGGGAAAAAAATTTTAAAGACAGTTCAGAGTCCAGTGACCTCAAGCAATGGTTAGTGGTGATCAGAACACAGAGTCTGAACTGATAATGAAATAAAATTCTTTTCCTCTTATAAATTATTAAACACTTATGAGAATTCTTCTTTCAAAACAAAATGAGAATGAAAATCCTAGTTTATCATCACTTTTATCCTGAGAAAGGATTGTTGCTGTGTTTTTGTCCTGTTGCCAAGCATTCATCTAGGGATATCAAGGAAGGCAACGTGGTACCCAAGCCAAAGATGGGGAGGAGAAGGGCATCAGTTCTCGAAAGGGCCAACCGTTTAGATGGGAGACCAAGGAGTAGTACTGAGCTGTTCTTTCTGGGGATAATATTTCCTCTTATATTCACTCTCTTATCCAACCCAACAGGATCGTACTTGTTGCAAAAGGCTGCATATCTTATATGCAAATACCTGCATATAAAACTGAGATCTGCCAGTTACAGAACAAGAATGACTGAAGCTATTGAGAGAGAAAGAACAGCAGCCTCACCATTCAGAAGCTGCCCCTGCCTGGAATCCATGACTCTCCCAGGACCATGCCAGCCTCAGACAAGGCTGCCCTGAGACCACAATAAAATGAGAGAGTAAGGCCGCTTCACGATTTGGGCGAAGCAAAGACAAAAACAGGTCGCTGCACTGGGTGACCTGCAAAATACTGAAACCTCCTCTCCTAGCCAAAACGAGTGACTGCTACTTCTTTGCAGTTACAGCTTCATCCTCGCCCAGCTTCCCCTCCTTGTAGAGGAGCCACCAATGGTAGATCTGCCCTGCCTTCTCATAGCACCAGAGCCAGAGTGGATCCCTGTGTCCTTAGACCCTCCCCAGGTCACCCAGCCAGAGCCCAACGCTCCCAAGCTTCCTCCCAGCCCCCTCCTACTCAACACCCCTTGCCAGAGTCCAGCTCCAGCAGCAGGGATTCAACCTGAAGGGGTGGGCGGTGTCGGCTAGAGAAACTGAGGCAGCCTCTCAGTTTTCTTGGACTGCCTGTTTATTTCAAGCTTATGATTCTCTTTTCACAAAAGCATTAGGTCAGAGGTTTGATATTTTTAGTTCCCACTGATCCAGATTTATTTTTCTCCAAAAATCATTGTTGCCCCTCAAAAGGAGTTCCTTCCTCAGCGATTCTCTTCTCTACTTCTCATGTGTCCTTGTGAATACACTGTAACTCATGCTAATGTCTGGGCTGCATACCACATTCCCTCAGTTTATTTCTTATCTTTCTAAGTCCTGTTTGTCCCTAGTATCCTAAGTTCACTATTTCTTAGAAAGGGCTTCTAGCTAATAATATCTCTAAAGTCCCTAATTTTTATAAGCTATAGTAGAATACTGTAACATTATAGCAATCCTTAAATCTTTAGCTTCTAACTATTTTAATTATTCCTAAGCCCTAAATTCAGCAAACTCCTTTGCCATAAACACTTTTCTCACAAATGGGCTTCAGATAGCAATCCCTCCCATGGACTGAAGCTGTGGCCTGTGTGCTCACCCTGGAACACTCTTTTGTAAAAGTCCTTGAACAAATGTCAGTGATTAACTTTATGAATTATTCTTTGAGCACAGTTGCAGAAGGTTTTATGCCTTCTCCTGCTCCTCTCAAAAACAATAAGCACCTTAATATTCTCTTCAGTCAATTCAGCCGAGGAGAGGAAAACACAAGTCAGAATCACAAAGCCTAACTCCTTCATTCTGGGTCTGTGCCTACAGAACAAAGGGAGGGGGTTTAGGGCCGTGCCTCTATTTTGTCAGTGATGCCTAACGCGGCTCCCGACAACCCTTGACTTCCCATGGCCTGTGCTCTGCCTCCTGCAATTGAATATTGGATCTGCTTGATCAACCTCAGGTTGTTCTTGCGCTAAACTTGGGCTTGACACCGTGTTTATACATTTCCTCTCCATGTTTGCGTACCCTTACATATATTTATGTAAAATTAAGGTAGTATGAAAATTCAGGCAATTTAAGCTCCAAAATGTACTTTTGCAACCTAAAGAGCTAGGCTGCCACGCTCAAGTGAAGCAGTAGGTCAGTTGCACAGTCGTGTCTGACTCATTGTGAGCCCATGGACTGTAGCCCGCCAGGCTCTTCCATCTAAGGCATTCTCCAGGCAAGAACACTGGAGTGGGTTGCCATTTCCTACTCCTCAAGTGAAGCAGACAGTCGAATAATTTCTGACAGCCTAAGCAATCACTTCAGAAAATTTCAGTAACTTGATGTTCTATTTATTCCCACTTTGCTTTTATATGTGCTTTTAATATTTTATATAGTATAGAGTTTTTGAGATGTATCTTTTAAGTTATGAGTTATCTGACAAGGAGAAATGGAGAAATGCCAAAATGTTGGCTATTTTTTAGTTAAATATTAATTTTCAAAAGCAGAATACAAACTAGTATATAGGGCATGATTACAACTAAGAAGAATGATAAAAATGAAAGATTGGTGACTAACATCTAACCATAGTTGTCCTTTAATCATTTTTTTCTACTTTGATATATTTTCAAAAATTGTTCAGTTAATATTTTTAATTTGATAATAGCAATATAATTCATTTCTAGTTTTTGTTGTTTTTTTTTTAAAACTCTGTGCTTCCTCCTAGCTACCAAAACAGTAACATTCTGGTTCTCATGTGGTTAGTTCTGATAACTTTTACTGATGATCTCATAATCAAGAGGCTTAATGGAAATCAATCCTGAATATTCATTGGAAGGACTGATGCTGAAGCTGAAGCTCCAATACTTTGGCCACAGGATGTGAAGAGCTTACTCATTAGAAAAAAACTCTGGTGCTGGTAAAGATTGAAGGCAGGAGGAGGAGAAGGGGACGACAGAGAACGATATGGTTGGATGGCATCATAGACTCAATGGACATGAGTTTAAGCTCCAGGAGATGGTGAAGAACAGGGAAGCCTGGCATGCTGCAGCCCATGGGGTCACAAAGAGTCAGACACGACTGAGCGGCTGAACATTAAAAAGATACACATTCATTTATAACATCTAAGCAGTACATTTCTGCTGTTCTCTCCCTACAAATAAAATACTCTTCAAATAGTAATGTGATACTTTATTAATTCATTCTGTCAAACTAGCAAAAAATAGGAAATGCAATTGCTAAATATGGCTGATCTGTTGTAAAAGATTAACAATGTTCTTAGTAACGTGAATTCCACCTGATTTTTTTCAAAAGAAAAATAAGTAACGGTTGACTATTTAAGGGAGAACTGCTGCCTCTTCAACAGAATAATATTCAACTTCATATTGACTTTAGTAGTTAAATTGACCATGTAACGTTCCTGAAAATTAGAGTCTTCTTCATTAGTTTATTAAGTATTCCTAATTCTTTAAGGAAATGGTAACCCACTCCAGTACTCTTGCCTGGGAAATCCCTTGGGCAGAGAAGCCTAGTGGGCTACAGTCCATGGGGCCACAAAAGAGTCAGAAACAACTTAGTGACTAAACAACAGTTCTTTAAGAGTGTCATAAAGCAATTGTTCTTTAAAAGTGCTTACAAACTTCAGTGTTCAGAAAGTTTTGATAAAAGGCAGGAAATGACCTAATAATGGAATAACAATCTCCTGGTTAGGGGCTTCCCCAGTGGTTCAGCTGGTAAAGAATCCGCCTGCAATGCAGGAGACCTGGGTTCAGTTCCTGGGTTGGGAAGACCCCCTGGACAAGGGAATGGCTATCCACTCCAATATTCTTGCTTGGAGAATGCCATGGACAGAGGAGCCTGGCAAGCTACAGTCCATGGGGTCGCAAAAGTGCTGGACATGACTGAGCGACTAAGCACGCATGCCACCTCCTGGTTACTCTGATGCTTGGTCCTTCTCATTCTCTCTCTCTCTCCCTGCATGGGCAAATCTAAATTAATTCTATAATATTACTGATACCTACTCTGTTTCAGTCACTGTTCTGGTGCCTTGGGCTATATCAGTAAATAAATTAAAATGCCGGTCCTCCTGGATTTTACATCTAGTGGAGGGAGACAGACAAGCAACACACATAATAAATAGATTTTATAGTGCAATAGAAGGGGGCTAGTCCTCTGTAGGAAAGACGTACAGCAGGGCAAGGGGCTCATGAGGACCAAGAGGGGTGCAGTTTTAAATAAAGCGGTCAGTGTCAGCCTCATTAAGAAGGTAAACTTTGAGCAAAGACCTGAAGGAGAAAAGGAAGTTCGGTGTGTATATATCCGAGGGAAGGGGAGGCATAGGGAACAACCAGTGCAAAACCTCCAGCCTCCAGCTTTTATGGCATATTACAGGATAGCAAACAAGGCTGTGTGGCTTGACCAAAATGAGCAAGAGGAAGAGAAGCAGGAGACAAGTATGGAGAAGTAAGGACCTTACATGCCATAAGGAAAGAAAGAAAGTGAAGTCGCTCAGTCACATCCAACCCTTTGGGACCCCATGGACTGCAGCCTACCAGGGTCCTCCGTCCATGGGATTTTCCAGGCAAGAGTAATGGAGTGGGGTGCCACTTCCTCCTCCTGGGGATCTTCCCGACCCAAGGATCGAACTTGGGTCAGGCAGAAACTTTACCATCTGAGCCACCAGGGAAGCCCTTATATGCCATGGGAAGAGGTAAAATGGGATTCTCCAGAGGGCTGACCAAGGAAAGCTAAAAGAGTGTAAGAAAGGATAAGAAAAGGGAAAAACGGAGAACAATCAAGAATAGTTGCAACTAAAAACATGACAGAAAAGCCCAGTGTTGCTCAAAATGTTTCCTCTGTCATCCACAATAAGAAATATATTTTACAGCATGACCCCATCATCACATAAAAGGCATACATATAAATAAAAGTTACACAAACCAAAACTTACACACATCAGTGTTCAGAGGACTCTAAATCTAGGCTATTGGGTTTCTTTTCCTTATTCAATGCTGGTAACATCGACTAAGTTGATTTTACAACGAAGTAATGGGCTGTGATGTACAGTTAAAAGAGCATGGCTAATGGGTAATGTGATCGTTCTGGCTACACCCTAACATGTGGATGACATAATCAACATCTTTGTCAACTCTGAGTGAGCTTTGGCTAAACACACATAAGGCCTAATGACTTTCAACAGGGAACCACCGTTAGCTCATTAATCAAAAGCCAATGTATATATAAGATACTCTCTGCTTTCATGACAGTGGTAGTCATATAAAAATATTGTGTGGGCTGGGTCACTATTAGGAAATGTAAAATATGTGAAGTTTGGGCACATCATTTCTGACAAGCAGCCAATATTTATGGTAGCTGACTAAAGAGACTCTACTTCAAACAAACAAATGTTTAATGTTTCCATAAAAGTGTAGACATGACCCTAATTAGTAAATTTGCTAATAGATTTCTGTTCATTATCTCCAGACTAATGTTTAGATATAGTTGTTTTAGAAAACAGTGCAAATTTTAGAACTAGATCTCAAAAATCTTTTTAAAGTTTTTCAAAATGTTTGAGAACAGCTTGGTTTTATGAATATATAAAGACTGGTACTTTTCTGAACCGTTAAATTGCCCTTTCAAAACTCAGAATTCATTTTCAACAAGGTTGTACTTTTAAATGTGTGTGTGTATATATATATATAAATTTTTTTTTTTTTGCCACTGCAAAAAGTTCTTAGATTTGTCATTGGATAGGTTCAAGTTTTATCATACACTGGATATGTCCCCTCCAATCCACTGACCACACAGCAAGAGTGGCCAATTTTTTCCACAGTGTTACCCAATGGATTTTTCTGCAATGATGGGAATGCTCTATAGCTGTTTTTATCTGTTAGAGTAGCCACTAGCCACTTACGCTTTTGAGCACTGATGTGGATGGTGTGGAAACCTGAACAAATCACTGCCTTGCCTAAACCTCTTCAGCGGTTTCCAACAACGTTTCAAAATTTAAATCCTCAGCTTGGCATTCAAACCAAGATGAACTGACCCCAGCCCACCACTGTGTGTGTGTGTGTGTGTGTGTGTGTGTGTGTGTGTGTGTGTGTGTTTGTGTGTGTTAGTAGCTCAGTCATGTATGGCTCTTTGTGACCCCATGGACTGTAGCCCACCAGGCTCCTCTGTCCATGGAATTCTCCAGGCAAGAATACTGGAGAGAGTTGCCATGCCCTCCTCCAGCGGTTCTTCCCGAGCCAGAGACTGAACCCAGGTCTCCTGCACTGCAGGCAGACTCTTCACCGTCTGAGCCACGAGGGAAGCCACTGCCTACTACCAGGTCCCTGCCACTCCAGTCTCTTGGTCTTCTTTCTGCCTCTGCAGCATGTCATGCTCCTTCCAGCCTCAAAAATCAGGCACAGGGTGTTTCCTCTGCCAGGAGATTGTTTCCACTCCCATCCAACACTTCTCTCATGTCCTCCTTTCCTGGACAAAGCCAACTCATTTCTTAGGTCTCCTTCTCTTCGCGGCTCATGTGTTCATTCACTCATTTAGCAAGTGTGTGGAGTTCCATCTGCGAGCCAGGCATTGTGCTAGATGTTGGGGAGGGTCAGCAAAGATGACAGGACAAGAGACAGGCTCTGTGTCCTTGTGGAACTCTTAGTCTAGTTAGGACGACAGACTGTCTAAAAACACCCAAATGAGAGTAAGTTGGGATAGCATCTTAAGTCAGGGGTCTGAGCTGGACCACAGAATAGTCGCTGGTAGGGAGAGGATTCTTGGAGAATATGACAGTTTCACTGAGACCCTGAAGGAAGAAAGGAGCCACATATGAAGAAGAGGAAGAGGGTGCTGGAGGGCCCTTGTCACAGCACAAATTAAACTTGTCCCTGTGATGACATATTTCCTTGAGGTGTGTAAGGTCCCTGAGGGCAGGGACCCACCTATCTTGTCTTATTTCCTCACAGCACAGAGTCTGGTGCATAATCAATGCTCAGTAAATTCTTGTTAGTGGATGAGTAAGCAAATTTTCTGAAGTCTAAAAATTAGAATACTTGCTGTAGAATAATTATGAAAGGAAAATTCATCAGTGTGTATTAATTATTATTTCTTTTGGCTAATAAATATAGTTTTATCTAAAGGTTTTAAACTTTTCAAGGACAACCTATTGAATCCAAATAATAATTTCTCAAGAATCAAGAATTTGTTGATAATCTATGAATGCTTAGAATGTCTTGGTGAAGTGACTACTCATTGATTTTCATCTTCTGTGCCCAGATTCCTGCTAGTTATTAAATTATTTACTAAATTAAGCCCACTGAGGCCATGCCTCTCATTCAACCTCCAGATCTCCTCTCAGCTAGGCCAATAAGGAGTGAGTCAGGGCACACTGCACACTGGGTTCATACTTCAAGTCTCCACCTACACTATTCCAAACAGATAGCATTTATAGATATTATGTAAAGACTGAAAAGGTACAGCTCATGTTGTAAAAAAGATAGCCTGATAAATACATTAAAAACAAATCAGTTTTAGGGTGTGGACATGGTTTTCAGCAAAGAAAGCCCTTGTCTCTATTTCTATCAATCCTTAGGGTTGTGATAAAGGAAACAGACTTCGGAATGTTTCTATGTTGAAGGAAATAAACTTCAACAAACAGTTGAAGTCAGAGAGATTTAGATTAGACATAAGAAATAATTTCAGATCTCTGTAAGACTTTCAGGACTGCCTGGGGATTTTGAGAATAAGAGATTTGCTGAAACAGCTTAGATTCTAGCCTACTTGGAACTAGAAGGGATTACCAATGTCACAGCTGTCCTCTGAAATTTGAGATTCTGTCCACCAACTCTATAGGTCTGATCTTTAAGATCTAGTCTTTACTGATCTTTACTGATCTACTCAGAATCTGCAACAAAGAGAGAAGGACACTGAGGAAGAGAACAAGAAAGTTTGGCCATCAGTCTTCATAAGAGCTTATAACATAAGAGATGCTAGTGGTACCTGAGCAGGACCCAGGCAACCAAGGCTCTGGGGGCCAGTGATGCAGGGGAAGGTGCCTCTTCACCTGTATTCTAGGTTATTTCTTTCCATTATCAACAAGCATTTGTAGAGGATCATGCACATTCTACACTGTATAAGGTGCGCTGCAGAATGAATAGAGGAAAGAATACCATCATTGCTTATTCTTAAAATGTGTACAATCAAATTTGAAAAGGCCCACACATAAGAAATAATTAGAAAAACATAACACAGCAATGGATAAGGCTGAGCCACAGCAAAGCGTGTGGGCTCACCCACACGCAATGAAGAGGGGGTTATGAGGATTCTTGGGGGATGGATGGAACTTGAACAGCTGTAGAAGGGTGGAGGGCATTTCAGATGTTTGCTAAATGGGGGCTAAAATCGGATTGAGTATCAGAGTATGTTGCTGAATCTGTCTATAGTGCAGATATGTTGGAGAGCACGGGAGGTGGCGAAGTGGAATAATTGATTAGTGGTATGTGGTCACAGAATGCTTTGATAATCAGCCAGAGAATTCTAGACTTGAGGAGGGAGGGAAAGAAGGAAAGAAGCAGTGTGTGTTCTTGAGTAGGTCAGAGATATATTGTAAACCACGTTTCCAGATTTGTTTGGTAGCAATTTTTTACAATCAAGTACTTCATATGGATTAGGTATAAAATCGGAGAAGGCCATGGCAACCCACTCTAGGACTCTTGTCTGGAAAATCCCATGGACGGAGGAGCCTGGTAGACTGCAGTCCATGGGGTCCCTAGGAGTCGGACACGACTGAAGCGACTCAGCAGCAGCAGCAGCAGCAGCAGCAGCAGCTATAAAATGGGATTCCCAGGTGGCTCAGCCGTAAAGAATTTGCCTGCCGTGCAGGAGACACAGGGGCCACTGGTCAATCCCTAGGTCAGGAAGACCCCCTGGAGGAGGGCATGGTAACCCACTCCAGCATTCTTGCCTGGAGAGACCCATGGACAGAGCCTGGCGGGTGCAGCCCACAGGGTCGCAAAGAGTCAGACACAACAGAGGCGACTGAGTATGAGCACAAGGCATGCGATGAAAGGTCCACATGCAGAAAATTAAAAGTCCACTTCTGTTTTTCTGTTAAAATAGAAAATTTTTGTTGTTAAATGACCTCTCAATTAATTTAAAACACACCTATGGAAAGAGGGCAAGCGTAACTGGACCAACCTTATCATCAATCAGACGCCATTTGCGGAGCTTAGACCTGGAGCTTAGAGCCCTTCTGAGTGGTTGGTTCTTTTTTAGATTTTCACTGTACCTGAGCCCTATTTCAAGAAAAATAGCAAAAATCATGTAAGCAGCTAATTTGGCCGATACGAAAAATTCAGACTTCTTAAATATAGAATTTCAACAATTTTATTCCAAATCGCCAGCATAACACATGTGTTGCGCTCACAGGCCATTGGGGAAGGGCACTGGGGTTGCCCTGGCAGGTTGCATGTCTGCCTCAGGCAGAGCCCTGAATTGAGGGCAGGGATGCGAGGTCAGTCCCAGCTCAGGTTTTCCTCCATTGTTCTCCTGAGTCTAGCCCCTTCCTCAGTCCAGGTTTCTTCTAAAATTGAGGGATGTGGAGATAGATAAACTAAGAAAGTGGGTTTTAGCACAAATGAATAAAAAATACATTTATGTAACAAGTGTTCTAGCTGGAGCCTGTGTACTGTGCTCACTCAGTCATGTCCAACTCTGCAATTGTATGGACTGTAGCCCTCCAGGCTCCTCTGTCCAGGGGATTCTCTAGGCAAGAATACTGGAGTGGGTTGCAATACCCTCCTCCAGGGGATCTTCCCGACCTAAGGATTAAACCCAAGTTTCCGGCGTTGCAGGAGGATTCCTTACTGTCTGAGCCACCCCTTCCTCACTACAGGTTTCATCTAAAATTGAAGGGTGTGAAGATAAACTAAGGAAGTAGGTTTTAGCAAGGAGATCAAATCAGTCAGTCCTAAAGGAAATCAGTCCTGAATATTCACTGGAAGGACTGATGCTGAAGCTGAAAGTCCAATACTTTGGCCACCTGATGCGAAAAACTGACTCGTTAGAAAAGACCCTGATGCTGGGAAAGATTGAAGGCATGAGGAAAAAGGGACAACAGAGGATGAGATGGGTGGATGGCATCACCGACTCAATGGACATGAGTTTGAGTAAACTCTGGGAGTGGGTGATGGACAGGAAGCCTGGCGTGCTGCAGTCCATGGGGTAGCAAAGAGTCAGACACGACTGATTAACTGAACTGAACTGAATAAAAAATACATGTATTTATGTAACAAAGGTTCTAGTTTGAGCCTAGCCTGATATATTTTACAGTTTACCTGAACATACTTGGCGGGTGGGTAGGAAATCTAGTTGCATGAGGATAGAACTCTCTTGGGAGATAAACCCATTTTTAGAAAGCCAAGCACATGCTTGGTTCACAACCAGATCTCTAGCCCTGGAGAACAGAGAAGGCATGAGTACACACTCTGTGGTTCACAGCGTCTTGCCCCAGCCCTCATGAACTGGAGGTTGAATTCTAAGAAAACTTCAGAGACATTGGAGTACAAATGGCTCAGAAGACCCCTTAAATCAGTTAAGTATTTTCAACTACAGGGAATTAAAATCCCTGACTCAGGTTGGCATAAACACTAAGAAAATTTCTTTGTATAACTAGATCCCAAAGGCAGGACTTCCCTGGTGGCTCAGACAGTAAAGAATCTGTTTGCAATTTGGGAGACCCAGGTTCCATCCCTGGGTCAGGAAGATCCCCNAGCTGTAGAAGGGTGGAGGGCATTTCAGATGTTTGCTAAATGGGGGCTAAAATCGGATTGAGTATCAGAGTATGTTGCTGAATCTGTCTATAGTGCAGATATGTTGGAGAGCACGGGAGGTGGCGAAGTGGAATAATTGATTAGTGGTATGTGGTCACAGAATGCTTTGATAATCAGCCAGAGAATTCTAGACTTGAGGAGGGAGGGAAAGAAGGAAAGAAGCAGTGTGTGTTCTTGAGTAGGTCAGAGATATATTGTAAACCACGTTTCCAGATTTGTTTGGTAGCAATTTTTTACAATCAAGTACTTCATATGGATTAGGTATAAAATCGGAGAAGGCCATGGCAACCCACTCTAGGACTCTTGTCTGGAAAATCCCATGGACGGAGGAGCCTGGTAGACTGCAGTCCATGGGGTCCCTAGGAGTCGGACACGACTGAAGCGACTCAGCAGCAGCAGCAGCAGCAGCAGCAGCAGCTATAAAATGGGATTCCCAGGTGGCTCAGCCGTAAAGAATTTGCCTGCCGTGCAGGAGACACAGGGGCCACTGGTCAATCCCTAGGTCAGGAAGACCCCCTGGAGGAGGGCATGGTAACCCACTCCAGCATTCTTGCCTGGAGAGACCCATGGACAGAGCCTGGCGGGTGCAGCCCACAGGGTCGCAAAGAGTCAGACACAACAGAGGCGACTGAGCATGAGCACAAGGCATGCGATGAAAGGTCCACATGCAGAAAATTAAAAGTCCACTTCTGTTTTTCTGTTAAAATAGAAAATTTTTGTTGTTAAATGACCTCTCAATTAATTTAAAACACACCTATGGAAAGAGGGCAAGCGTAACTGGACCAACCTTATCATCAATCAGACGCCATTTGCGGAGCTTAGACCTGGAGCTTAGAGCCCTTCTGAGTGGTTGGTTCTTTTTTAGATTTTCACTGTACCTGAGCCCTATTTCAAGAAAAATAGCAAAAATCATGTAAGCAGCTAATTTGGCCGATACGAAAAATTCAGACTTCTTAAATATAGAATTTCAACAATTTTATTCCAAATCGCCAGCATAACACATGTGTTGCGCTCACAGGCCATTGGGGAAGGGCACTGGGGTTGCCCTGGCAGGTTGCATGTCTGCCTCAGGCAGAGCCCTGAATTGAGGGCAGGGATGCGAGGTCAGTCCCAGCTCAGGTTTTCCTCCATTGTTCTCCTGAGTCTAGCCCCTTCCTCAGTCCAGGTTTCTTCTAAAATTGAGGGATGTGGAGATAGATAAACTAAGAAAGTGGGTTTTAGCACAAATGAATAAAAAATACATTTATGTAACAAGTGTTCTAGCTGGAGCCTGTGTACTGTGCTCACTCAGTCATGTCCAACTCTGCAATTGTATGGACTGTAGCCCTCCAGGCTCCTCTGTCCAGGGGATTCTCTAGGCAAGAATACTGGAGTGGGTTGCAATACCCTCCTCCAGGGGATCTTCCCGACCTAAGGATTAAACCCAAGTTTCCGGCGTTGCAGGAGGATTCCTTACTGTCTGAGCCACCCCTTCCTCACTACAGGTTTCATCTAAAATTGAAGGGTGTGAAGATAAACTAAGGAAGTAGGTTTTAGCAAGGAGATCAAATCAGTCAGTCCTAAAGGAAATCAGTCCTGAATATTCACTGGAAGGACTGATGCTGAAGCTGAAAGTCCAATACTTTGGCCACCTGATGCGAAAAACTGACTCCTTAGAAAAGACCCTGATGCTGGGAAAGATTGAAGGCATGAGGAAAAAGGGACAACAGAGGATGAGATGGGTGGATGGCATCACCGACTCAATGGACATGAGTTTGAGTAAACTCTGGGAGTGGGTGATGGACAGGAAGCCTGGCGTGCTGCAGTCCATGGGGTAGCAAAGAGTCAGACACGACTGATTAACTGAACTGAACTGAATAAAAAATACATGTATTTATGTAACAAAGGTTCTAGTTTGAGCCTAGCCTGATATATTTTACAGTTTACCTGAACATACTTGGCGGGTGGGTAGGAAATCTAGTTGCATGAGGATAGAACTCTCTTGGGAGATAAACCCATTTTTAGAAAGCCAAGCACATGCTTGGTTCACAACCAGATCTCTAGCCCTGGAGAACAGAGAAGGCATGAGTACACACTCTGTGGTTCACAGCGTCTTGCCCCAGCCCTCATGAACTGGAGGTTGAATTCTAAGAAAACTTCAGAGACATTGGAGTACAAATGGCTCAGAAGACCCCTTAAATCAGTTAAGTATTTTCAACTACAGGGAATTAAAATCCCTGACTCAGGTTGGCATAAACACTAAGAAAATTTCTTTGTATAACTAGATCCCAAAGGCAGGACTTCCCTGGTGGCTCAGACAGTAAAGAATCTGTTTGCAATTTGGGAGACCCAGGTTCCATCCCTGGGTCAGGAAGATCCCCTGGAGAAGGGAATGGCAACCCACCCCAGTATTCTTGCTTGGAGAATTCCATGGACAGAGGCAGGTTACAGTCCATGGGGTCACAAAAGAGTCAATATGACTGGGCGACTGACGCTTTCACTTTCACAAAGGTAAAGGAGCATCACTTTCCTCCTAGGACTGTTTTTTTTTCGTGCTCACAGTTTGGCTGCCAGTGGCAATGGGAGCTATGCACTTCCTGGTTTAGACTGAAGCATGAAATATTAATAGAAGTCCTTCTTTCTTCCTTGCCTATATCATCTCAGATCATATGCCCATGCTTGGCCCAGTGACAGTGGCTGGGGCACTGCCATTGACTTGAATGAATCTGGTTCTATCCTTAGGGATCTAGGTGGTCATTAAATCCTGAGATGTGTGAAAGGGAGAGTGGGTTTCTGAAAAGTGTTTGGTTCTGTAAGGTACTAACGAATATTCTGCAGGCAGTGGACATTGTGCATGACCCTGATCCAGTGTCTGAAGAGATGGGGAGCAGAGAACAACAACTCCTAAATGGGTGAAAAACCTGTTAGGGTCCCAGAACACAGGGATGTTGACAAGTATGGGTGTCGGTGATAGCTTTGTAAGACTTGAAAGGCCATATCTCCCTCAAATGTCCATATGTAGTTTGGGGAATTTTTGGTGGTTAATATTCTTTAATATGAATTGACTTTCTCATTCACTGCTATTGATTTGGGCAGAAATTGGATGTTCCATGCAGCCAGAAGGAAGGAGCCTACATGAAGTTATCAACTATCCATGAAGACTGGAGACTATACCAAAAAGTACGAATGATGGCTGGAATTTGAGATGAGTGAAAATTCAAGAAGTGCACTTGGACAGGCCTCTGGGGAACTGGCTAAAGCAAGAATGGAAGATATTTATAACAATGGTTCTTCCTTGATTCATAGTATAATTATACTTCACATCATGAATCCAGCTTATTTCTTGATAGGTGGATTTGAACTACAGAAATTCTAGCTCAGCTTTAACCTCTGCTGATGGCATCATTTTAATGTTAATGCCTATTGTTATATGCCTCTTTCCTTTACCAGCAAGACCTCCTTGAGCTTATTAAAGGAGCCGTGTTCCCTACCTCTTTCAAAGCATCTACTTTGCACGTAAACAGGGAGCTTGGCTGCGGTGTAACTGAATTTCTAGGCACAGAAGTGTGGTTTCCTGATAAAGAAAATGAAACTGTCCTGAGTCCTTACGAATCTGACATGCATGCTAACTTTTTTTTTAAACTGTACATCAGACACCGAACAATCCTATTCTATTCCAAAGGAAAAAAGAGTTAAACTTATGCTACATGCCTATAAGGCATTTTAAAGTTAATCAGGCCTTTTGGGTCTAATTTAATTTGTGTAAGATTGCTATTGATGATTAGAATAGTTATTTAAGATTTTTGTTAACAGTCTATTATGGGGACTTAATGGAAATACTCCAAAGGCAGTCTGTTCGCTTTCCCCTGTCAAATTCAGGTTACAGAGCCTTCACAGATGTTGTAAGCAGACATCAATATGAAAAGGGGATAGAATACAAATTAAAATTATAAGTGTACTTAAACTGCCAGTGTTGACCTTTGGTTAAAAACATCTGTCACATAAAAGCAAACATTCAGAGCTATTGTGTCTTGTAACAATTGTCTTTATTTTTCATATCTTTGGCATTTTCATCATTTAGTGTTACTGTTCCCTTTGGAATTTTTCTTATGAATGATGGCTTTCTTTAACATCACTGATTTCTCTACACAAACAGCGTTTGTAAGGCTTTGGCACCAAAACTACAAGGCGAGTGAATCCTAAGTATGGCTGGAATCCCAAGGGTCTCATAGAATCGAAAAGTCCACGGACTGCTGCAAAGCCCTTGAATAAAGTGGGTGTATTTCGCTTGTTCGGGCCATATTAAACCAAACTAGCACTTTGATTTCCCCTACAAGGTTGTTTTTCATCAATTACATTTATATCATGTACATCATGTACACCTACCATTCTTACAGACATAAAATGACCACGAGAAACACTTTGGTCCAGTTCTCCCTTTAGAACAATCAAGGACATTTCAGGATGTTCTTAAGAACATCTTAAGATGCTTGTTATCATCAAACTTTTTTTTTTTTTTTCAGATTAAACGTTTCACTTCTGATATTCCTTTGTCCCATAGCTTTAAGGTTTTTTTTTATTCTGTTTCCATTTTCAGGCTTTGTGTTTCAAAACCACAACCCTTGTAATTCATCTTTCTGTTCTTGCTTTTCTCTTTCGTCTCCTAGATTTCCTCTCCCCTCCTTTACTCTTTCTCCTTTTATAGAATGAGAGATACTAGGAAGGGGAATACGTGTCACATGAACTGCTGCTGAGCATCCACTTACCATCAGGAAGCACAGGAGACTGTGAGCACGTCCCCAGCACCTCTTCCACTGTCCAGGAACACTCCTGGCTTCTCCAGTGGTGGGCGAGGCTAGTTGCTATGCAGGGCAGCATAGATGCCAAAGGCTGCAGGAAAATAATTTGAAAATAACTGTCACTCATTGAGTGAGGAGTGGTTGTACCAAAATGCTAATCTTTACTTATTTTTGATCTAAGCTTAATGATGATAGGCTATAATATTTCAATTTATACATTACAGTCAGGTGTATCTGCCTGCTCTAATGATTAAGGACTTTAAAACTCATGTGGAAAGTATTATCTTGATAGGTATTGGCTGTAGGGTTACCCTAAGTACTCTTATCCTAAAATGATTTTTTTAAGTGTATTTATTCATAAGGTAGAACATAACATTAAGAGTATCCCTACACCTTATTTTAGAAAAGGAATCTCTGTTTTATAGTATTTTATTAAATGGATAATTGGCACTCAGATGTGGAACTGCCAGGTTGTAGGTTATGTGTGCCTTCAAATTTATTGTTGTAGTTGTTATTTAGTCGCCAAGTCATGTCTGACTCTTTGTGACCCCATGGTCTGTGGCCTACCGGGCTCCTCTGTCCATGGGATTCTCTAGGCAAGAGTATAGAGTGGGTTGCCAGTTCCTTCTCCAGGGATTGAACCCATGTCTCCTGGAATGGCAGGGCAATTTTTAGTTACTGAGCCATTGGCAGTACTAAATTTTTCAAAGTGATTATAGCAGTTCACTCTCTAATCAATGATTTTTCAGAGTTCTTTTTCTCTCATGTCCTTATCAATATTCTGTGTAGTCAGATTAAAATATTTTCCTTGCCAAGCCAGTGAGAATAAGCGGCCATCTCAATGTTCCTTTATTTTTAAGTTCTCTGATTACTGGTGAGACTAACTATCTTTTCACATGCTTACTGGTTATTCAAGTTTATTCGTCTATAAATTGTCTACTCACATTCTTTGCCCAGTTTTTCTATTGTCACTTTTTCTTATGGATTTCTTGGAATTCTTTACATAATAGTAGTCGTCTGCTGTGTGCTGTGCAAATATTCTACCGTGTATGTGGCTTTTCTACCTTGTGTAAGGTATTGTGTGAGGATTTTTTTTTAAGTTTAAGATATTTAAATTTACTATTTTTTATAGTTTATGTTCTTGAATCTTATATAGTAATAACTATATTACACTACCATAAAGATATTATTTTCTATTTTTTCTAAACTTTTACAATATTGCATTTTTTTTTAATTTAGGTTTTTCATCTATCTGAGCTGCCAAATTTCCCAAGACTACTAATTATAATGCTGCTTCTGTCATATGCCAAATGTATGCATCTAAGTTAAGTGAGCAGGCTTCTCTTTCCTTGGTATCCTGAGGTTTCACGGAGATGTGTCCAACTATGGTCCTCTGACTTTCATTCAAGAGTGAGGGCAAAACAGACTTTCAGAGCAACAAAGCCTGAAAAATCGACTAGGTCCTTGTAAGAGCTACTGAATTATGTTCTATAGGAAAGAGAATACTGAAACCAGATGAGAGAATTGGGAGGTAAGAAGCAGTACATCTTTGCTTTATTTGGCAAAGATGCAAATAAAACAAAATGAGCTCTGACTACCAAACAGTAATCATTATACATGTTGGCTATTCTGAGGGTTATTTAACAGCCAATTTCTTCTTAACTGTATCATAAAAGGGAAGAAAGGGAAAGGCGGAGAAAAACCACAAAAAGAGTATATAGAAGACAGAAGATTTTTGAGATATCTGTGCAGTTAAGAACAGTTTTGTGGGGCACTCAGCGCAAGCGGCTGCAACGGCCAGGCGGGCTGGCGCACTCAGCATGGCCGAGAGGAGCTACCCCACGTCGGAGGACAGAGACAGCGGCATAGAGCATCAAGCTGTGACGGCACAGGAACTGCTGAGAGGAGCCACCCCGCGTCCGAGGTCAGGGTTGGGGGCCGGGAAGAGCACCCCACGTCCGAGGCCAGGGTTGAGGGCCAGGAGGAGCCACCCTACATCCGAGGTCAGGGGCTGCGGCCAGGAGGAGCCACTCTGTACCCGAGGCCAGGGTTGGGGACTGGGAGGAGCCACCCCGCGTCCAAGGCCAGGGTGGGGGCTGGGAAGAGCCACCCACGTCTAAGGAGAGGAGGCTGCGCTGGCGCAGGAGGGCCTAGAGGAGCTATCCCACGTTGGAGGTCAGGAAGGGCGGCGATGAGGAGACACCCTTCATCCAAGGTAAGGAGCAGAGGCTGCGCTTGGCTGGAGCAGCCTTGAAGAGATACCCCACGCTCAAGAGAGAAGAAATCCAGCTCCACCCACCAGAACTCCAAAACAAGCCTCCCTAACCAAGAAACCTTGTCAAGCCACTGATACAATCCCGCCTACAGGGAAGAAACTCCATAATAAAGAGAACTCCACAAATTCCCAGAATATAGAAAGGCCACAACAAACGCAGCAATATAACCAAGATGAAGAGACAGAGGAATACCCAGCAGGTAAAGGAACAGGAGAAATGCCCACTAAACCAAACAAAAGAGGAAGAGATAGGGAATCTACCTGAGAAAGAATTCNAAAAGTTTCTCATACCCTTTCTCTTTCTCTTCTTTTGGGACGCCTATAATTCGAATGCTGGTGCATTTGATATTGTCCCAGAGGGCTCTGGGACTATCCTCAGTTCTTTTCATTCTTTTTACTTTATTCTGTTCTTCAGAAGCTATTTGCACTATTGTATCTTCCAGCTCACTGATTCGTTCTTCTGCTTCAGATATTCTGCTATTGATTCCTTCTAGAGTATTTTTAGTTTCAGTAATTGTGTTGTTTGTGTATGTTTCGTCTGTAATGCTAGGTCTTTGTTAATTGATTCTTGCATTTTTTCCATTCTGTTTTCAAGGCTTTTGATCATCTTTACTATCATTATTATGAATTCTTTTTTAGATAGTTTGCCTATTTCCTCTTCATTTATTTGGACTTCTGTGTTTCTAGTTTGTTCCTTCATTTGTGTAGTATTTCTCTGCCTTATTATTATTATTTTTTAAAACTTATTGTTGGCACTCAGCTCAAGTGGCTGCAATGGCCGGACAGGCCGGTGCACTCAGCGCAAGTGGCTGCGACGGCTGGGCGGGCCGGCACACTCAGTGCGGCCAAGAGGAGCTACCCCACGTCGGAGGACAGAGACAGCAGCTGAGAGTGCCAGGCTGTGGCGGTCTAGGAGCAGCTGAGAGGAGCCACCCCACTTCCGAGCTCAGGGGCAGAGGCCGAGAGTGCCAAGCTGCGACGGCACAGGAACAGCTGAGAGGAGCCACCCCACTTCCCACTCAGCATGGCCGAGAGGAGCTACCCCACGTCGGAGGACAGAGACAGCAGCTGAGAGTGCTGGGCTGTCACGGCGCAGGAACAGCTGAGAGGAGCCACCCCACTTCCGAGGTCAGGGGCAGCGGCCAAGAGTGCCAGGCTGCGATGGCACAGGAACAGCTGAGAGGAGCCACCCCGCATCCGAGGTCAGGGTTAGGGGCCGGGAGGAGCCATCCCACGTCCGAGGCCAGGATCGGGGGCCAGGAGGAGCCACCCTACATCCCAGGCCAGGATCGAGGGCCGGGAGGAGCCACCCTATGTCCCAGGCCAGGGTCCGGAGCTGGGAAGAGCAGCTGATTGATTAGCACTCAGCATGGGTGGCTGCGACAACTGGTGCACTCAGCGTGGCCGAGGGGAATTACCCCACGTCCAGGGTCAGGGGCAGTGGCTGAGAGTGCCGGGCTTGACACCACAGGAACAGCTGGGAGGAGCCACCCTGTGTCCGAGGTCAGGGTCGGGGACCGGGAGGATCAACTCCTGTCCAAGGAGCGGTGGCTGCGCAGGCGCGGGAGGGCCTGGNGGCCGAGGGGAATTACCCCACGTCCAGGGTCAGGGGCAGTGGCTGAGAGTGCCGGGCTTGACACCACAGGAACAGCTGGGAGGAGCCACCCTGTGTCCGAGGTCAGGGTCGGGGACCGGGAGGATCAACTCCTGTCCAAGGAGCGGTGGCTGCGCAGGCGCGGGAGGGCCTGGAGGAGCTGTCCCACACTGAAGGTCGGGAGGGTCGGTGGTGAGGAGATGCCCTTCCTCCAGGGTGGGGAGTGGAGGCTGCACTTTGCTGGGGCAGCCATGAAGAGAAACCCCATGCTCAAGAGAGAAGAAATCCAGCTCCACCCACCAAAACTCCGAAACAAGCCTCCCTAACCAAGAAATCTTGACAAGCCACTGATACAACACTGCCTACAGGGAAGAATATCCATAATAAAGAGAACTCCACAAATTCCCAGAATATAGAAAAGCCACAACAAATGCAGCAATATAACCNGGAGCTCATCAAATACCTCCATACCTACACTGAAACCAAGCACCACCCAAGGGCCAACAAGTTCCAGAGTAAGGCATACCATGCAAATTCTCCAGCAACACAGGAACACAGCCTGAGCTTCAAAATACAGGCTGCCCAAAGTTACTCCAAAACCACTGACATCTCATAACTCATAACTGGACATTTCATTGCACTCCAGAGAGAAGAAGTCCAGCTCCACCCACCAGAACACTGACACAAGCTTCCTTAACCAGGAAACCTTGACAAGCCACCCATATGACCCCACCCACAGTGAGGAAACTCCACAATAAAGAGAACTCCATAAACTGCCAGAATACAGCAGGGCCACCCCAAATGCAGCAATATAANGGACATTTCATTGCACTCCAGAGAGAAGAAGTCCAGCTCCACCCACCAGAACACTGACACAAGCTTCCTTAACCAGGAAACCTTGACAAGCCACCCATATGACCCCACCCACAGTGAGGAAACTCCACAATAAAGAGAACTCCATAAACTGCCAGAATACAGCAGGGCCACCCCAAATGCAGCAATATAAACAAGATGAAGAGACAGAGGAATACCCAGCAGGTAAAGGAACAGGATAAATTCCCACCAAACCAAACCAAAGAGGAAGAGATAGGCAATCTACCTGAAAAAGAATTCTGAATAATGATAGTGAAAATCATCCAAAATCTTGAAATAAAAATGGAATCACAGATAAATAGCCTGGAGACAAGGATTGAGAAGATGCAAAAAAGGTTTAACAAGGACCACAAATAGTAGAATAACGGAGGCAGAAAATAGGATTAGTGAAGTAGAAGATAGAATGGTAGAAATAAATGAATCAGAGAGGAAAAAAGAAAAACAAATTGAAAGAAATGAGGACAATCTCAGAGACCTCCAGGACAATATTAAATGTTCCAACATTCGAATTATAGGAGTCCCAGAAGAAGACAAAAAGAAAGACCATGAGAAAATACTTGAGGAGATAATAGTTGAAAACTTCCCTAAAATGGGGAAGGAAATAATCACCCAAGTCCAAGAAACCCAGAGAGTCCCAAACAGATTAAACCCAAGGTGAAACACCCCAAGACACATATTAATAAAATTAACAAAGATCAAACACAAAGAACAACTATTAAAAGCAGCAGGGAAAAACAATAAATAACACACAAGGAGATTCCCATAAGGAGAACAGCTGATCTTTCAATAGAAACTCTTCATGCCAGGAGGGAATGGCAAGATACACTTAAAGTGATGAAAAAAAAAAAATAACCTATAGCCCAGATTACTGTACCCAGTAAGGATCTCATTCAAATATGAAGGCGGAATCAAAACCTTTACAGAGAAGCAAAAGCAGAGAGAATTCAGCACCACAAAACCAGTTCTCCAACAAATGCTAAAGGATATTCTATAGATAGGAAACACAAAAAGAGAATATAAACTTGAACCCAGAACAATAAAGTAAATGGCAACAGGACCATACTTATCAATAGTTACCTTAAACGTAAATGGGTTGAATGCCCCAACCAAAAGACAAAGACTGTCTGAATGGATACAAAAAGAAGACCCCTGTATATGTTGTCTACAAGAGACCCACCTCAAAACAAGGGACACACACAGACTGAAAGTGAATGGCTGGAAAAAGATATTCCATGCAAATAGAGACCAAAAGAAAGCAGGAGTAGCTATACTCATATCAGATAAAATAGACTTTAAAACAAAGGCTGTGAAAAGAGATAAAGGAGGCCACTACATAATAATCAAAGGATCAATTCAAGAAGAAGACATAACAATTATAAATATATATGCACCCAACATAGGAGCACCAAAATATGTAAGACAAATGCTAACAAGTATGAAAGGGGAAATTAACAATAACACAATAATAGTGGGAGATTTTAATACCCCATTCACACCTATGGATAGATCAACTAAACAGAAAATTAACAAAGAAACAGAAACTTTAAATGATACAATAGACCAGTTAGACCTAATTGATATTTATAGGACATTTCACCCCAAAACAATGAATTTCACCTTTTTCTCAAGTGCACACAAAACCTTCTCCAGAATAGATCACATTCTGGGCCATAAATCTAGACTTGGTAAATTCAAAAAAATTGAAATTCCAAGCATCTTTTCTGACCATAATGAAGTAAGAATCAATCCCTCCCAGGATCAGAGTCTTCTCCAATGAGTCAACTCTTTGCATGAGGTGGCCAAAGTACTGGAACTTGAGCTTTAGCATCATTCCTTCCAAAGAAACCCCAGGGCTGATCTCCTTCAGAATGGACTGGTTGGATCTCCTTGCAGTCCAAGGGACTCTCAAGAGTCTTCTCCAACACCACAGTTCAAAAGNGTGTTGGAAAGGATGTGGAAAAAGTGCAACTGCTCATATATTGCTGGTAGGAAAGGAAAATGGCCCAATCACTTCAGAAAACTTCTCATGGTTTCTTAAAAATGTAGAACATACATTTACCTTATGACTCATTCATTCTACTCTGTGATAGTTAATTTTATGTGTCAACTTGATAGGGTCTCTGGAAGCCCAGATATTTGGTCAAATATTATTCTGGGTGTGTTGGTAAAGGTGTTTCTTGATGAGACAAATGTTTGAATCAGTAGAGTAAAGATTGCCCTCTGCGTTAAGGGTGGGCTCACCCAATCTGTTGAGGGCCTGAATAGAACTAAATGACTGAGGAAGGATGAATTCACTCTTTCTGTCTGGCTGTCTTTGAGCTAGAACATTAGTCTTCTCCTGCCCTTAGACTTGGACTCAGACTGGAATTTATACCATTGCCTCTTCTGGTTCTCAGACTTTTGAACTCACACTGGAACTATACCAATAGTTCTTTTGGGTCTCCAGCTGACTTAACTGCAGATTTTAGGAATTCTCAGCCCCCACAGTCAAGGGAGCCAATTCCTTATAGTAAATCCTTTCTGTCTCTCTATCTACCCCTCTATATATCTATCTGTGTAATATAGATTTATTAGATATATTCTCTTGGTTCTTTTTCTCTGGAGAACCCAGACTAATACAGACTCCCAGGTGTTTAGCCAAGAAAAATGAATATGTTATGTCTACACAGATACTATGTACAAATGATAAAAGCAGACTTATCTGTAATAGTAAAAAACCTAGAAATAAGTCAAATATTTTCAAGTGAATATATAAACAACATTTCTTATATATATGCAATTAAATACTATAGCAATAAAAAAGGAACTCTTTCTATACACACCACATGGATGAATCTCAAAACCATAATGATGAGCAAAATAAGCTAAATACTAAAGACTAAATACTCTATAATTCCATTTATATAAAGTTCTCAAATAAGATAACAAAAATTGATGAATGGAGGGAGTGTTGAACTGTAAAGTGACATGACCAAACTTCTGCGGGTGCTGGGAGTGTCTTCTGTTCTGATTATGGTGCCAGTTTAACAGAGAGGTACATCTGTCAAATGCACTAAACTGTACACTTCAAATGGATGTGGTTTACTGTATATAGTAACTTAATTTTCAGTGAAGTCATTTTTAATTTGGATAATGCCTTTATCATTATGCAAGTGCATAGAAAATGGTTTGGACATTTGTACAGGAAAACAGACTGGGCACTTTACATTTTTATTCTATACAGTTTCAGATTTTTAAAATGTACTATAAAATATATTTGTTATAAGTATTAAAATATAAAATAAGAATGAATAGTTTTATAACAAAAATTGAGGGACGTACAGAAAACTTAAAAAAAAATTACAGATTATCCATAATCTCATCACTCAGAAAGAGTCTTCTTAACATTTTGGTTCAATTTAAACTAGAATCATGTGTGTATATTTTTGGGAGCATGGCTGCACAGATGCACATAAAATTGAGCTCATTCTGCATGTAATTTTTGCATTCTCCTTTTTTTATTGAATATTATATCATAAGCATTTCCAAATGTCTTTAGCTATTGTTTGAAAACATGATTTTTATAGAAGCAGAGTGTTCCACTATATGGAAGCACCATAATTTATTTAACCAATTCATTATTGTTGGATATGTGGATTATTTCTCATTTTATTATAAATAATGCCCCATAAATATACTTATATGTTAATCTTTTAGGCATCTCTGTGTATTGTCTCAAAATAGATTCCTGGAGGCAGAATTATTATATCTAAAGCAATAAAGACACTCCTTATTTTGCATAGTTCTGATATGAATGAGTTTCAATTAAACATGGCACCATGCAAGGAGAGGGCTGCCTATACTTGTAAGGGTACTGATGTACAAAGCCACGTTGCTTTTCCAAAAATTGTGCCAGTTTACATTTCTACCATCAACCCATGTTACAACCCAGGCAAACCTGGATAACATCACTTATATAAATCTTTGCTAACTTGAGCGGCAAAAGCATAGTATCTAATTTGTAATTTATTTTTCTTTCATTATTGGAATGGGTTAACTTCTTTCATATGCTTATTAATCATTTGTATTTCTCCTTTTGTGAACTGTTTAAATTTTGAAGCAAAATGCTCTGCAAGGGCAAATTAAAATTTTAAAATAAATTTTATATCTCTATAGTAATCCCTCTACTCTCTATAAAACCTTCAAATCTTCATACTCACCACAGCACAATATTAAAAACATAGCTTGTATGGTATCAACAAGAATTAAAGCAGTGACTAAATAATCCATAGCAAACAAATACTGCCAAAATAGAAATAAGTGAAAAAGAAATGTAAATCTCAATATCTTCCTTCAGTTTAATCTCAAAGCTTTCAACTCCATAAGGTTTGGGTGGACTCAGAATTCTAAATCAAACTATTCCTTAGACGTAATTTTCCATTTCCTATAAAAATAAGCTACACTGTGTTTCATGCTATAGTTGTTGGAAATACACATTTTAGGCTAATAGTCTAACTATTATATAGTCTGTCCTCCTTCCTAGGTGGCGCTAGTGGTAAAGAATCGGCCTGTCAATGCAGGAGACGGGGGTGAGGGGGGGTGTGGTTTGAACCCTGGGCTGAGAAGATCCCTTGGAGGAGGAAATGGTAACACGCTCCAGTATGCTTGCCTGGAGAATTCCGTGGACAGAGGAGCCTGGTGGGCTACAGCCCATGGAGTTGCAGAGTCAGACATAACTGAAGTGATGTAGCAGCAGCAGCAAGACGAGTAAGAGGGAACCCTTAAAACTGCCGGCTTCGGGGATGGGGTGCAATTATGATACTGAAAATGCTCCTTATCTGTGGGTTCTTCATCTACAGATTCAACCAACTATAAGGTCAAAAATATCTAGAAAAAAAATTCCAGAAAGTTCCAAAAAGCAAAACTTGAATTTGCCACACTGGCAATCATTCATATGGCATCTACATTGTATTTACAATTATGTATATAGCATTTACATGGTAGTAGGTATTTTATATAATCTAGAGATGATTTAAGATATATGAGAGGGTGTGTGTACATTATATGCAAATACCACACCACTGTACATGGAGTATCTGTGGACATCTGCATGTAACTCTTTACTATCAATGTAATAAAGACCTGTTTGAACTTGTGAAATTTGTCATTAAGGAAGCATCTGAAGCATATCTGTCAAGATAATAAACAGATAAAATCAAGGCAAATGCTCTTCCAGCATGAGGGCTCAGCACAGGGTCAGGTGAGCAATAGATAGGACGCTTAATTCATTACATTAAGAGAGTAAATGCTAACCAAATAAATACTCTTCCCACTTTCTTAGGATTTCTTTTTCATTTACAAAGAGACGAATTTACATATAATGCACAGGATTCCAATGTTCAGCTGAATAAGTTCTGACAATTACTTACTCCTGTATCATCACCGTCTGAAACAAATTATACAATATTATCATCACCCCAGAGAGTTTTTCTCCTCTCCAATTAATAATTCATCCCAAATCCAGAGGCAACCAATTCTTGGATCTAATCACCATAGTTACTTGTTTATTTATTTATTTGTTTACTGTTCACCAGCTTCATATAAATGGAATCAACAGTGTGCATTCTTTTGTACAGAAATTATTTTGTTCAATATAATATTTTTAAGATTCACTCATGTTTCTATGAGTATCATTCATTACTTTTTTTCTGCTGAGTATACATTGTATTGGGCATCTCTGTGGGCTCAGTGGCAAAGAATCTGCCGGCCAAACAGGAGACACAAGTTCAGTCCCTGGCTTGGGAAGATTCCCTGAAGAAGGAAATGGCAACCCACTCCAGTTCTTGCTTGGGAAATTCCATCAACAGAGGTGCCTAGTGGGCTATAGCCCATGGGGTCACAAAAAGAATCAGACACAATTTAGCCACGAAACAACAATACACTGTATTACTGTAGGGATATATTGCAATTTGTTTTTCCATTCTCCTCTTGATAAACATTAGGTTATTTTTTTCAACTTGGGGCCATCATGGATAAGGCTGCTATGAACATTATTGCACAAATCTTTTTGTAAACCTCGTTTTCATTTTTCTTAGGCAAACTCCTACAAGTAGAATTGCTGGGTTACGGTGAAAATGTAAGTTTAACTTTATAAGAAGTTTCCAAACACTTCTCCAAGCTGGTTATGCCATTTTAGACCCACACCAGAAGTGCATGAGAGTTCTCGTTGCTTCACATTCTAGCCAACACTTACTGTCGGTCCTTTTTATTTTTGCCAGACTAGTGGGCATATAGGGTGTCTCACTGTGTTTGTTTGTGTCTGATGGGGATATAAAGTGTAATGAATTTTGATGATTTTATAAATAAAGTAATCACCATGTATAACAACATATAAAACATTTCTATTAACCCCAGAAATTTCCCTTGTACCCCTTTCAATTAGTTCTCTCCTTTCACACAGATAACTATTTTCTGACTTCTATTATCATAGCTTAGTTTTGGCTGTGCTAATAATTGACATTCAAGCTAGGCTTCAACAGTACGTGAACTGAGAACTTCCAGATGTACAAGCCAGATTTAGAAAAGGCAGAGGAACCAGAGATCAAACTGCCAATAGCTGTTGGATCACAGAACAAGCAAGAGAATTCCAGAAAAACATCTCCTTCTGTTTCATTGACTATGCTAAAGCCTTTGACTGTTTGGATCACAACAAACTGGAAAATTCTTAAAGAGATGGGAATAACAGACCACTTACCGCCTCCTGAGAAACCTGTATGCAGGTCAAGAAGAAACAGTTAGAATGGACATGAAACACGAGACTGTTCAAAACTGGGAAAGGAATAAATCAAGGCTGTATGTTGTCATCCTGCTTATTTAACTTATATGCAGAGTACATCAAGGGAAATGCCAGGCTGGATGAAGCACAAGCTGGAATCAAGATTGCTGGGAGAAATAACAACCTCAGATATGACCAAATATCAACAACCACATATGACACCACCCTAATGGCAGAAACCAAAGAGGAAATAAAGAACCTCTTGAGGAAGGTGGAAGAGGAGAGTGGAAAAGTTGGCTTAAAACTCAACATTCAAAAAACTAAGATCATGGTATCCAGTCCCATTGCTTCGTGGTAAATAGATGAGGAAAAAAAATGGAAACAATGACAGACTTTATTTTCTTGGGCTCCAAAATCACTGCGGATGGTGACTGCAGCCAAGATATTAAAAGATGTTTGCTCCTTGGAAGAAAAGCTATGACAAACCTAGACAGCATATTAAAAAGCAGAGACATCACTTTGCCGACAAAAGTCCATATAATCAAAGCAATGGTTTTCTCAGTAGTCATGTACAGATATGAGTTGGACCATAAAGAAGGCTGAGCACTGAAGAATTGATGCTTTTGAATTGTGGTGCTGGAAAAGACTCTCAAGAGTCCCTTGAACAGCAAGGAAATCAAACCAGTAATCATAAAGGAAATCAACCCTGAGTATTCATTGGAAGGACTGATGCTAAAGCTGAAGCTCCAATACTTTGACCACCAATGTGAAGAGCCGACTCGTTGGAAAAGATTCTGATGCTGGGAGGGCAGAAGAAGGGGACGACAGAGGATGAGATGGTTGGGTGGTATCACTGACTCAATGGACATGAGTTTGAGCAAGCTCTGAGAGATGAAGGACAGGGGAGCCTGGTGTGCTGCAGTCCACAGGGTCGCAAAGAGCTGGACATGACCTTGAGACTGAACTGAATGATTAAAATGAATGGAATCATATAGTGTATTATCTATTTATGTGTGAAACATGGCCACAAACTTAGCAGCCTAAATGACACATCTTTATTATCTTGAAGTTTCTATAGATCAGAAATCTGGCATGGCATAGCTTCTCTGCCCATTTTCTCACAAGGCCAAAATCAAGCATTGGCTGAGGGGAGGGTCTCATGTGGGGTTCAAGGTCATCTTCTAAGCACTGATTGTTGGCAGAATCCATTTTTTTCTCACACTTTCCACATGGCCTTCTCCATCCTCAAGCTAATGTGAGTTCTTTTTAAGCTTCAGTAACTCTCACTTCCCCTTCAGCCTCTGCTTTCAAGGATTCATATGATTAAGTGGAGCCCCCACCCCCCAGAATAATCCTGAATAATCTATTTTAACTGATAAGTAACCTGCATCACATCTTCAAAGTCTCTTTTTCTATGTCATGTAACATATTTATAGGAATAACAGCATGATGAAAGTCATGAGGCCAAAATTTTGCTACCTGCGGTAAAGATTCTTTTTCTTTTTTAATTCACTTAATGCAATCAATTTAGTATCCGTAAGTTCCAGGCATGTTTTGCTATTATCAATCATTTTAAATTTTTTTCTTGGAAAATATTCTACTCTGTGAATATATGATCATTTGTTTATCTACTTTCCTGTTTGACTGATGTGTGTGTTTTTCCAGTTTTTGGCTATTCTGAGTATGAATCTTATGAATATTGTTTTACAAGTCCTTTAGTTAACATGTTTGAACGTCTCTTGCTAAGTACCTAGGAATGTAATTGCTGAGTCATAGGGGACATGTATGTTTAATTTGATAAGAAGCTGCCAAATAGTTCTCCACGTTGCTTGTGCCATGTTTTTACTCTCCCACCAGCGATGTATGCGTTTCAATTGCTCCACGTCCTCCCTACATTTGTTGTCATCAGTCTTCTTATTTTAAAGCCACTCTGCTGACTGAAATTGCAGCACATTGTGGTTTTAATTTGTCTCTTCAGATAACTAATGATGTGCAGCTACTTTCCCTGTTTGTTGACTATTCATATACCTTCTCTTGTGAAATGTCTGTACAAATTTTTGCTCATTAAAAACAGGATTTTTTTTCAATTGTCAATTGTGTATATTAAGATATAGCCTTTTGTCAGATGTTAATATTTATCGTAAATATTTTCTCCAGTTTGTGATTTGGCAAATCATTTTCTCAATAAAATTACATTTATTAAAAAGATTTCCATTTCCCCTATTCATTGATTTTTGGCAAAAATTATCTGGATAGATCAGTTCAGTTCAGTTTAGTCACTCAGGCGTGTCCAACTCTTTGCGAACCCATGGACTGCAGCACGCCAGGTCTCCCTGTCCATCACCAACTCCCAGAGTTCACTCAAACTCATGTCCATTGAGTCGGTGATGCCATCCAACCATCTCATCCTCTGTCGTCCCCTTCTCCTCCTGCCTTCAGTCTTTCCCAGCATCAGGGTCTTTTTAAATGACTCAGCTCTTCGCATCAGGTGGCCAAAGTATTGGAGTTTCAGCTTCAGCATCAGTCCTTCCAATGAATATTTAGGACTGATCCCCTTTGGGATGGACTGGTTGGATCTCCTTGCAGTCCAAGGGACTCTCAAGAGTCTTCTCCAACACCACAGTTCAAAAGCAGCAATTCTTCGGTGCGGTGCTCAGCTTTCTTTATAGTCCAACTCTCACATCCATACATGACTACTGGAAAAACCATAGCCTTGAATAGATGAACCTTATCTGGATAGATAGATAATAAAGTTCTCTAGCTCCATTCTCCTTTTTTCAGAATAATTCTCACTATTCTAAATCTTTTACAAGTATTCTAGCACCATTTGTTGAAATGATTTTCTTTTCCTATTAAACTGCCTTATCAGTTTCATCAAAAATTGATTGACATTTTTGGACTCTATTCTGTTTCATTGATCTATTTGTTTTGCTTATTCCAGCAACAGACTATCTTGACTACTATGGTTTATAAAAAGTCTTGAAATCAACTTTGTTCTTCTTAAGTTGTTTTGACTATTTTAGGCCTTTGCATTTCCATATGAATTTTGTTGTCAGTTTGTCATCTTATACCAAAAAGTCTTCTGAAATTCTGAATGAGATAATGTTGAATCTGTATATCCATTTAGGAAGAATCGACACCTTAATATTGAATGCGTTTGATCAATGAACATGGAGTATCTCTCTATTTATTTTGATCTTTAATTTCTCTCAGCAATTTCTTACTATTTTCAGCATACAAGTATTGTGCATATTTTGTCATATGTATCCCTGTTTCTTACTTTTTGATGTGTTATAAATGGAACTTCTTTAAAGTTTAAATTTCAAATTTTTTGCTAATACATAGAAATACAATTCATTTTTTAATACTGAGCTCCTGCAAACATGCTATGTTTGTTGGTTCCAGTGATTTTTTAAAATAAATTCTCATTGGATTTTCTACATAAATAACCATGTTGAATGCAGAAAAAAGGTCGTTTTTCTTTTCTTCTTTCCCATTTGGATGCCTAATTTATTTTTCTTTTCTTTTTTCCACTGGCTAGAATCTGCTAGAACACAGTTGAATAAAAATGGTGATGGTGAATATTCTTTCCTTGTCCTAAATCTCAGGAGAAAAGCATTCAGTCTTTTACCGTTTGTATGGTATAGCTGTATGTTTTCCAAGGATGTGCTTTTCCAGATCAGGGAAGTTTGTTTCCATTTCTAGTTTGCAGCAAGTTTTTACGAGGAAGAGATGCTGTGTTTTGTCAAATGCCTTTCTGTATCTATAGATATGATTTCTCTTTTTCAGTGTGTTTCACTGAATAATTCTCAAATATTAAATCAATCTTATATTACTAAATAAATCTTAATTGACCATGATGTATTAAATTTTTATATATTGTTGGATTCAATTTGCTAAAATTTTATCAGCATTTTGGGGGCTTGTGTTTGAAGGACACAGGTCTATAGTCTTCCTTCATTGTCTTTTGTAGGTTTGATGTTAGGATAATACACCATTCTTTTACAGATTCTTTTCTCATATATGTTATCACAGAATACTGAACAGAGTTCCCTGTGCTATGCAGTAGGTCTTTGTTGGTTCTCTTACATATAGTAGTGTGTCTTCATCCCAAGTTTCTGATTTATCACTCTGATTTATTATCTTTTCATATACCCATTGGACCATTGATTTTCTGTATATCCTTTGCCTATATTTAATTAAAATCTCTCTCATAAAAAAGTTTATAATTATTCTTTACATATTCATATATTAATCCTGTATCTTATGTTTCAGAATATTTTCTGCACTAGTTTTTAAATGTTATTTATGATGTCTTTCCTCAAATTTATATTTAATAAATTTAAATATTTAAATATTTTATATAATAAAACGTATCAGTTTTTCCTTTATGATGTATACATATCATATTGTGTTTAGAAATGCCTTTCCCACTCAATAATTATAAACATTCAAATAGTATTTTCTAACTAAAGTATTTAGCACTTTATTATTTATGCTTGCATATGAAGTTGGAACAGATCTAACTTTGTTTTTATCCAAATGGATGATAGCCAGTTGCCATACCACTACCTTTACTGAGATGCCATAAATGAAATTATACTTATATATAGATTATGCTTCTAGTGTGTGTATACACACACACACACACACACTGTTTTGACTATTGATCTGTATGTCCATTTTCAGTACCATTACCACACTTTTAAAATTAGTATAGCTTATGGCACATTTTGATATGTGGCAGAGAAAGTTCCTCCTAATAGTTGCCATTTGAAAAATTTCTTGACTATCTTGATGCTTTCTCTTCTAGACCAACTTGAGAAGATCAATTGGGAATGAGCTTGCTTAGTTTCATATAGATTATGTTGAGGTTTTACTGGAATTGCATGGGGTTTCTAGATTAACTTAGAGAAAATTGATAGTTTACAAATATGGACTGTTTAATCAGAAATAGAATATTTTTCTCCATTTATTTACATCTTCTTTTATAGTTTGAGGTAATTTTGTTTTACATGGGGTTTTTATCATAAGCCTTGAAAATGTCTGCTGCTGCTGCTGCTAAGTCACTTCAGTCGTGTCTGACTCTGTGCGACCCCATAGATGGCAGCCCACCAGGCTCCCCTGTCCCTGGGATTCTCCAGGCAAGAACACTGCAGTGGGTTGCCATTTCCTTCTCCAATGCACAAAAGTGAAAAGTGAAAGTGAAGTTGCTCCGTCGTGTCCGATTCTGCGACCCCATGGACTGCAGCCTACCAGGCTCCTCTGTCCATGGGATTTTCCAGGCAAGAATACTGGAGTGGGTTGCCATTGCCTTCTGTTTAGTATATTTCCAGCTATTTTATATGCTTGTTGTTATTAAGAATTGGGCCATTTTCCCCTTGACATTTCTAATCGGCCATTGTGGTGCATAGGGAAGTGAATCAGGCTTTATATGTTTATTATATATGTATCTAAAGTCAATTCTTCTTTCTTCGTATAGTTTTTCTGTTAATTTTTAAAAATTCTCTAGGCAGATGTTTTGATCATCTATTAGAGCCCAATCTGTTAGCTTCCATACTACATTACTTTCCCTTCCCTTATGAGTGTTAAATTTGGGAACTTAAAATATTAGCATGGACATTTATAGGAGCTAAAAACCTTTAATGTAAAACACAGTGTAAATTTCAGTAAATAAGAGATTTTACCTTGATGCTGGGAAAGATTGAGGTCAGGAGGAGAACAGGGTGACAGAGTATGAAACGGTTGGATGGCATCATCAACTCAATGGACATGAGTTTGAGCAAACTCCGGGAGACAGTGAAGGACAGAGGAGCCTGGCGTGCTNAAAAAGGGTGATCATGAAGAATGATGAAGGTGGTGACTTTTTTTTTCCATTAAGATTAAAGAATCTGGAATTAAAAAAAGAACCTGGAATTTAGTTCGATTTAAGCACTCCCCATGTTTATCCCTTCTCAGTTGTTATTACTATTTCTCTCCCAGTATTACAAGTCACATCTACACATAAAATTGAAATATTGAATTGGCCAAAAAGTCTGTTTGAGTTTTTCCATTACATCTTACAGAAAAACCCAAACGAAATTTGTGGCCAAGCCAATAATTCAGGAACTAAAGCATGTTTTAAATTCTTCCCGCAAAGAGAAAGGCTATTTTCAGGGGTGACATCTTATAATCAGAAATACAGAGGAAAACACAGCAGGGCGGTCTGGTTGGAACCATGTGCAAGCAGCAAGAAAATCCATGGCTGTCCTCTTACCTTTAAGCAGGAAACCATCCATTGAAAGCACAAGAATTAAGAAAAGTTATAGTGACTCTTTTATTTATNAGGCTATTTTCAGGGGTGACATCTTATAATCAGAAATACAGAGGAAAACACAGCAGGGCGGTCTGGTTGGAACCATGTGCAAGCAGCAAGAAAATCCATGGCTGTCCTCTTACCTTTAAGCAGGAAACCATCCATTGAAAGCACAAGAATTAAGAAAAGTTATAGTGACTCTTTTATTTATTTATTTTTATATTGACTCTTTCAAAATCCACTTTTGAATTTATTTTTTGCCAACATCAAGAATTCTCCCTGGACATCAAATTAAGACAGAACCAAGTAAAACGATGTATGTGTCCAGAAGGAATGGGATTCTGTGTTTTCTATGTTGAGGAGGTGAATTTCGTATCAGATTATGTCAGCACAAGCAGGTGGGGTTCAACATTTTTTGACTTCTCTTTTCCCTCCTTTTGCTAGACTTCCCTATTTTTCTACACTTAGTTTTACTAAGCTTCACTTAGTTTCACCAGCTTAACAGGGCCTGGGCAGGCAGCACATATAAGACGTCCCGAAAACACATTGCCCTGTGTAAACAATTGTTTTTGGCAACTCAGAGGTTTCGTGGCAGCACTGCATTTTTTTTTTTTAAATCAAATGTTTAGGCCAAAGTTAGAATCGCATGTGCATTTTTATGACTTGGCATATTCAAACATTACAATTGTGTGTTTAAAAAGGGAATTTGATCTTTTTTGCTCTTTCTTCTTTGGGCTTCCATTTTTTCCCTAGTTCCATTGTTTTCTCTTTTATAATACATTTTCATATCTTGGTATATCGCTACAGCATCTGTTTCTCCTCAATCATGATTTTCATTCAAGAATAATAACTCTTTAGTCTTTTTTGGACACATTTTGTTTTGCCCCCACATATGAACTCCACTGGAGTGTGCTGAAGGTTAATGGCCCCATTTCTGGAATTTTCTTGGATCCCTTTTGGAGAAAACTGCCAAAGTATATCAAGAGGGCTCAGATGTATCTGGGCTCTGCCAAGGCCTTTGAGAAAGGCTCCACATAACTGCACCTTCTTCCAGCTCCCTTCTGTTCTCACTGTGCCTGGCTTCCTCATGGTTCCACATAAGGGATCATATCTGTTGTTCATGTGGAAAAAGAACCTTTGTAATAAAAGAAGCATCAGAATACTCATTCACCTAACAACCCTCAACCTTGTCTATTAATGGGTAGAAAAACGCTTATTACTTCCCTGAGTTTCTCTATCCTGTCCCCTTTTCCATCCCACATCACCATGAGTCAGGAATGTCTCCACTAGTCATTTCCCAATGCTCTTTTCTGTCTTTAGGAATGACCAGAGTTGTTCAGATTGTCTTTCCCCACAACTGTTGAGGTAGTAGAGAGATGAGCTAAGTGAATCAGCACTGCTGGAAATGGCTGGAGGGACCTTTTAGCAGGGTTTTGCCCAAGAAACACTGGATCCTAGGATCACTCCATTAACTTATCTACCCTGTAATATAGTTCAAGCAATTTGCTTCAGTTGTGACTTTCTGCTGCAAGAGGCAGTAAACTAACCTAAAGCAAATTCAAGCAAAAAGAGATTTCAGTGGTTTGTATAACTGAACAAAGAGAGCTGGGGCCATATAGTTGCAATCTAATTAAACATTGCCTCTTCCTATCTCCCCCCTGCTGCTAAGTCGTTTCAGTCATGTCAGACTCTGTGCCACCCCATGGACTATAGCCCGCCAGGCTCCTCTGTCCTTGGGATTTTCCAGGCAAGAATACTGGAGTGGGTTGCCATGCCCTTCTCCAGGGGATCTTCCCAACCCAGGGATCGAACCCATGTCTCTTATGTCTCCTGCATTGGCAGGTGGGCTTTTTTTTTTTAACCACTAGTGCCACCTGGGAAGCCTTCCATGAAATTAAAAGACACTTGCTCCTTGGAAGAAAAGCTATGACAAATCTAGACAGCACAGATATTAAAAAGCAGAGACATTACTTTGCTGACAAAGGTCCCTGTAGTCAAAGCCAAGGTTTTTCCAGTAACCATATATGGACGTGTGAGTCGGACCATAAAGAAGGCTGAGTGCCAAAGATTAATGCTTTTAAAGTGGCATTGGAGAAGACTCTTGAGAGTTCCTTGGTCTGCAAGGAGATCCAACCAGTCCATCCTAAAGGACTGAATATTCACTCACAGGACTGATGCTGAAGCTGAAGCTCCAATACTTTGGCCACCTGATGTGAAGAAACAACTCATTAAAAAAGACCCTGATGCTGGGCAAAATTGAAGGCAGGAGGAGAAGGGGATGACAGTAGATGAGATGGTTGGATGGCATCACCGGCTCAATGTGTCTGAGCAAGTTCCAGTAGATGGTAAAGGACAGGGAAGTCTGATGTGTTGCAGTCCATGGGTTTGCAAAGAGTTGGACATGACTGAGCAACGCAACAAATAACTGAAAAGCTCAGAGATGGGGCTCTCCTCTTATGCAGCACAACATGGGGCTCAGATGGTGTTCTAAGACCACAAGTCTCTCTCTCCAGATCTCTTGGCTTTGCTGTCTTTAGTGTTGCTCATTCACAGGCAGACTCTCTCCTCAGACTCACAAGATGGCTGCAGAAGCTCCAGAAATTACATCTTGGCTTCACATCCACAAGGGGTCACTGCAGTCAACCATTTGATATTACGAGTGCCAGCCTCAGAAAGTTGGATTTCCAGTGTTTCGGGAAAGAGGAGGACCCCTGGACATCTGATATGCCTGAAGATTACTCAACCCTGGAGCCATCCTATCTTAAGACTTGTGATCTGAGACAGTAACTTATTGATTAAACTATTTTATATGGAGCTTTCTTGTTACAGGGGAATTCATCTTTTTTGCTATTTTATCTTTTGGCCTGGACTTTATTCTAGTTCTATTATTCTCTCTTATATGGTACGTTCAGCTGAAAGCATTCTAAATGATACTGTCAAGGCTCCTGTTATGTCATGTGCCCATTCCTGACCATTCACAGTGGGAACTTGGATTGATGTGTGATTGGCCTCAGCCTGGATGCTCCAGCCCACTTGTATGGAATGGGTTCATCCCACCTGATGACATGGACTGAGCCTAGAGGAGAAAGACTAGCTCCTGGGAAATTAGAGTATGGTTTATATAAAACAGTGAAATAGATACTGTGAAGCAAAAATACCAGGTGTCCAGTCCTTCATCCTTTTGGATGTGACTTTTATTGTCCAGTGGCCTTAAATTGTTCATACAGAGAGTAGGGACTGTGTAATTAGTTACCTGGTCTGGTAGCCCAGCCTATATAACTTTGGAAGTGTTTTAGATTAAAGGTAGATCTGCTTTGCTATGGACTCACCTCAGTAGTTTATGGATCCTTTTCCTCAGTTGGGGCCTCATATCATCAGCTATTTCAAGGTCATGGCAAAGGAAAAGGTGTCATGGCCAAGACAGACAAAGCTTTGAATTTCTAGATAATCCAGTGCTCTCTAATGGATACGAGAAAACATTGGCAGCTAATGAAGCCTCATGTATCATCCTATGCCAGGCCCCATGGTTTTCTGGTCCCATCTCTCTTACCTCTGGCAGTTCAGTTGGTGTTATGGCTCTCAGAGTCAGCCTGGTATCTTGAACAGTGGGGCCTCTGGTCAGTCTGCATTGGGTGATTTCAATTCTGCAGTTGACTGGAATTCCATCTGTCAAGAAGCTTTCACAGTCAGTCATTTGATAGTGGAACAGTGGGTCCACTAGGATTTCCAGCGTATCTGGAAAGAGGAGCACCCCTGGAGACCTGACATGCTCTGTGAAAATTAGGGGTTAGTTTTTGCTATTCCCAGTTAGTCTCTGGGAACTAATGTAGTTCAATGTTTGAGGATTAAAAAATAATAATAATAAAGAAGAATTTCTGTCTTTTTCATTATGAACTTAAGTAACTTCAAGAGAATCTAATCAACTTTAAACTATTTACTTCCCTCCAAAGTAATTTCCTCTCTGTCAATGCACAGACATGCATTTTCACTGAGTTATAATTAGTGTGAACATACTTGTTTTTGTTTAAGAAAGGTTTTCTTTACCTTGGCATTCAGATTTGTTTTCATAGGCGAAGAAAATACTGAGAACGAGAAGGAACCTTCACTGGAGAGTTGGGAGGATTTTATGGGGTCATATTATCCCAGAGTTAAAGAGACCTTCAAGGACCCCCAATCCCTCCCTGTATTTCTGATGACCACACTTCTAGATTAATGGACTCCCTGGAGAAACTTTCCCATGCAAGAGTCTCCCCGGATCTTACTTCACAGCTTCAATGATGGACTTTCCCTTCTAAAGGAAGAATGAAACCCCATCCTCTGGGTCTGCTAGGGTCTACTTGTCTGCCATGAGCCTGCACCCTTGTCTCATTTTACTTGGTTGTGGGGTTATCTAAAATTTAGATTCTAAACTGTTTCCCATTCAAAAAAAGAGTGGAAACCACTCCGCTCTGAGACAGTCCTCCCAAACAGTCCCCTCAAATGTCTTTTTTTTTTTTTAAGTGTAATCACACACCAATAGTTTCCAATTTATCAAAGCATAAATTTGCCAGTCCTTTTTCCTAAGTCAAGGAAGTAGCTGAAGTTAGGTTTAATTAAAACCAGCAACTATTTGTACAGCTGTCCTGGCTTCATGGCTGGTAAAAGGATTTAGCTTCAAACTCTGCTGCCTAAGTCCTTTGGGAGTTTCACAAAAAAACATTGAGGCTCCTCATCTAGGCTGCCAAACCCTTGCTTCCCCAGTTGCTGTGCGAGCAGGCCTGGCTGCGCCCTGATGCAACTTTGCCCTCGGCAGTCAGGCCCTTCCAGCACAAGGGGCCTGAAAAGATACACAGTCCCTTTTTTCTGTGTTGGGGGATAGAGGCCGTGAAGGCTACTCCACGAAGTCCCTGAAAATTCCCCTAGGGTTGCGAAAGGGCAGGAGGGGGATCAAGCATCGTCTTGGTTTCGTGAGCTTTTCTCTGGTCCTGCACACTTTTCGTTTCCTGGTGGGTCTTTAACTCGTGTACCCCCTTCACAGCCCCCAAAGGGTCTCAGGTAGGACTTCTTCAAAGGAGATGCGGGCAGGGTATCCCTGGATAGATGCCTTCTCACAAAACGGCAGGAGAGGAGGCGGAACCAGCGCGCAGCCATCTGGCCGGTTTTCAAGTGCACGGGAGGAGCAAGACTTCAGGCAGTCTCGAGTCGGAACAAGTCCATTCGGACCCGAACCGAATGCTGGGGCTAGCGCGGGTCGCTGACCTCGGGCGCGAGGCGGGGCCGGCCCCACATGCCGAGAGGCTGAGAGGCGGAGGAGCGGCGGGCTGGGAAAATGACCCCAGCGACCCCACGCGCCCCCGCCTCCATCGCTCACGCCTGCACCTGCCCGGGTGGAGCGCAACGAGCCGGCAGCTGAGGCGAAGGCCAGCCCCGCGCCCTTAGAGGCCTCCGCCGGCCATCAGATGGTGGCTCTGCACACCCTTTAGCTGCTGCAGCAGGAGTGGGGCTCGGGGGACCGCCCGGGAGCCTCCGGGAGCCCGCGTGACCTAGACCACGTGTCCACCACCCCAGCGTGTAGCTCAGGCCCAGGGCTGGCAGGGCCCAGGAGAGGGCGCGAAGAGGAGGGCGGGAGCTGGGGGATCAAGAATCTGGGGTCCGAGGGCACAGGCGAGCTCCGCCGAGGTGGAAGCTGTGCGAGGTGAGGAAGGGGGCGCGGAACTGCTGCCCTTCCCCGGGGCCGCGGGCCCTGCACCCTGGCTCGGATGGCGACGCGCAGCCCGCTGGCCCGCCCTCGGAGCTGGTCAGAGTGGAGCAGATAGACGCTCCTGGGCCCGCTCCAGCAGGAGAGGTCCTTCCCCATCGCCTGAAGGTGAGCCTGGCTTCCGGCATCCATCCCCCTGCGGCGGCGCAGGGTGGAGAGGGGATTGGCGGACACGAGACTGGGCCACAGGATCCAGGGTGGAGCCTCCCCCAGTGATCCAGCCCTCGGAGTGGGAAGGAGGAAGGTGGTGCTCGGGGGAGTGGGCAATCGGGGCCCACCTGACTGCAGCGCGGAGACACGGAAAGGCTTTGCTGAAACGTTCCTCTGGGACCCCTCCCTTGCTCACAGGAATCAGCTTCCAGCTCCAGTGCGAGGCCCTTTTCACACGTGCAGCTTCTGGGCGTGGAGGACGGCTCCGCCTGCTCTCCTTTCTACCTACAGCCTCAACTACACTATTCCGTTCCCTCTGCCGTTTGTATGACGAAATCACCTACATGTATTTGAAGTTCGTTCACACTTATGAATCACAGTTATTTTTGCATAAATCCAATTCCCCACAGAGCTCAGGGGGCCTTACAGAGGCAACCTAAATTCTCATAAAGTAGCACCAGAGCGGCGTGGGTGCTGGGTGTTGAAGCGTGAATACTCAGGCTAAACTCCTGCTAAGTCGAGCTGCTCATATTTGAAGGGCACAAGTTTCCTTTTAAGGTACCAAACTGTGTTAGCCAGCTTAGGCAGAGAGCAGAGCGGCCTGCCTCCCAGGCTGCGTGGGAGCGGGGAAATCTGGGGGTCTGGGATCCAGTCTTGGCCTTGCTGTTAACTCTCCTAATTTGTTTAAGGTCACAGATCTCTTTTAGACCCTCTGGCCTTCCAGTTTTGATCCCTGATATTGCTTCATTCATTCTCTGGGGAGTCTAGTGGAGGGAGGGGTGATGAAGAAAGGGCATTTTTCAAGAGTTGCTGTTTTTGCTCTACAAGCCAACGTTTGGAAAACATTGATACATATTAGGTTGAACTTTATACTCTTAGAAGATTGATTTAAAATCAAATATAATAAAGCATAGCATATACCCGAATAAATATTGTCACCCTAAACTAGGGTTTCTCAACTTTCACACTGCTGACATTTTGGGCAGGATGATTCTTTGTATGTGTGTATGGGGGTGGTAGTGGGGGGTCCTGGGCATCCTCTGCCTCTGCCCAGTAGATGCCAGCAGCATACCCTCCCCACCAGTGGATAGAACCAAATATTGCTGAAGTGTGTGTGCTGGGAGGGAAAACAAGATCACCTCAGATGTGAATCACTGCTTCATTCTAAAAAGTTTTTAAAAACGAAGCTGCATTTCACCAATGCTCTTGAGGTGGATGCACCTTTTTTGGTACCACTGAGAAATAATAATAGTAATAATAAAAATGCTACCAATTAAACTGTGACACACTATCAAATATAAGATATATCCTCACTTCATAGATTTTTGAAATGTGAAAAAACATGCATCTTAGAATTAATGAAACATGAAGTACTCTGTCATGCCAGGAACCTATACAGGGCACAGGTGAGTTGACAAAAGGAAAAGCTGTGATCAGTTTTACATTAGGTAATCCAGGAAGGCTTCTTGGAGGAGTTTTTTTTTTTTTTTTTTAAAGAATGTTTACTCTCCAAGCATTAAAGGGAAAAAATAGTCCTGAGGAGCTGTGGGATTTCAGGCCCAGAAGCAATGAAAGGACCTAGGGCTTTGGGGGAACTAAAATTAGTTCAGTATGGCAGAAGGAAAAAAAAAAAAAAAAGGATGCTGGAGAGTTAGTTGGGGTTAGATGCAAAAGACCTCTGGGTCATGCTAAGGACCTTGGATAATCTTGCAGGCAAAAAGGCAGCTGTTGAAATGACTGAAGAGAGGACCCTGATAAATCACAGAGGCAAGGTCAGGCCAGAAAACCATTGTTGGAGGAACTGACCCAGCCTAATAGCAAAGCCGCCCTCTGCTCTGGACTACAGCTCATGCCACTTGAGGTTAACACAGCTGCCACCTCTACTTGGTAATCCTTTTAACCCTCTCTACTTGACTTTTTGTCCTAAACATTTTCTCCTCTCTGCCAGCTGTCTTCATCCAAACCCCAGCCCTCTCACTCCTTTTCTAGAAAATTGAGGCCATCTGACACAAGTATCTTTCATTTTACCTGAAAGATTTCATTTCCAATTATCTTCTTTCTTGCCTCTAATAAAGAAATACTGTATGGTTCCCACCCTTGCCCACCCCCCAAATAAATTCTTTCTCTTAAGTGCTGGAGCAAATCTTTCCTCTAGACTTTCCCCTGGACTTTTTTCTTTCAATTCTCTCCTCTCACCTTGTATTTTCCAGTGCGTTCCCTCTGCCAGTTCCCTTAATCCATAAATATGCTCAAATCTTCCCTCACTCCCCCAACCCCTGGAGTCTTGGTCTCTTCTTTCTCCATCGCAAGCAAACATGCAGACTTCTGGGTGCATGGCTGCCAGTGTTTTCAGAGGCATCCAGAGTCCTCATTAGGAACAAGGGATCTCAACTTGCTTGCAAACTGGACTCTGCTGTTCACTTTCAGGGGAATAATGAGTTTCAGAGCTCCTGGGAACAGCCAGTGCTTTCAGAAGAGAGAGAAGTGGTTTTTCTGGATGATTTGTCTCCTGGCTAGCATCTTGAAATTTTGCTTGGTTTATTGTTAGGAGAGAAGGCAGTATCTCAGTTTGGATTGTAGGGTAATGATTACAAAGCACTTAGACTCAAGGACATAGCAGTCTGTCTTTCTGCGGGGCGGGGGGCGGGTGGTTATACAGACTTGGCATTGTCGTTACTAGTGTTGACTCAAGAGATTTGGATGTGTGTCTTCTATATTTTTAAATTAAGACCATGCAGGTTGATTTTATTCACCAGAATGGCTTCAGGAGGATTTGTGCTAAAGGAAACAACACTTGTGTGTCGCTTAAAAGTGTGTGGAAATTTCCCCAACATCAGATCCCTCCCACAGTGTTACTTGCCACAGAAAGGAGGAAGGTGAACAGCACAGCCATCTGGTCCCCTGGAGCATCTCAAATCTGCTCTGCTGCTTCCTGCTGCAGACTCTTGGCCAAGTCATTTAGCCTTCTTGTGCTTCAGTCTCCTCTCCTGTAAAGTGGGAACAGTGGTATTTGACCTGTAAAGGCTATTGAGATAATGCATACAAAGTCTTAGCTACTGGCTGCTCATGGTAAACTGCAATACTTTTGAACTCTTATTAGTATTATTATTAAGAGACTGATGCCTCGATCTTCTTCAGTAGTCTTTCTTGACTACTTATTATTGTATTTCATTCTTGATATTGATGGATCAGACTCATAAACTCCGTATTTACTTTTCCAAGGTTGTTGACAAAGCCAGAATGACCCAAAGACATTTCCAGGAAGTGACTTTTCAGAGGTCAGCAATTAGTCCAAGGCCAATGACTGACTGAGAGATGTGACCACCGGGTGACTCGCCTATCAAACCACCAGAATTAAGGGACTGAAATTTCCACGCATGAAAGGAGAGAAACCCTCACCACAGTAATAATACATAGCCTTATAGCAGTTTACTCTTTTCTTTAAGAGGCCAACACTTCATCTCCCTTTTGAGTATTTTGTTGCTGTTGTTTAGTCACTAAGTCGTGTCCAACTCTTTGCAACCCCATGGACTGTATAGTCCAACAGGCTCCTCTGTCCATGGGATTTTCCAGGCAAGAATACTGGAGTAGGTTGCTATTTCCTCCTTTGGGGGGATTTTCCCGATCCGGGGAGCGAATCTGCATCTCCTGAATTGGCAGGTGGATTCTTTACTGCTGAGCCACCAGGGAAGAAATCATCAAATTCATGCGAAAAGCAAAACAAAACAAAAAACATGAAGTGAGTCTCTTCATGGTGGATGAAAAAATGCTTAACAAAGTCTTGTTAAACTTGGTGGAGAAGATGGAGTTAACCAGTCTGATAAAAATTTAGTATGGGAAGAAACTGAGGCTCAGAGGAATTTAGAGCTTTGCTCAAGAAGTAGTAGCCCATTATTCAAACGTGGCTTTGTCTGACTCTTTCCATTGATACCAGTCACAGTGCTGGACTTCCCTAGTGGCTCAGATGATAAAGTGTGTGCCTACAATGCAAGAGACCTGGGTTCAATCCCTGAGTCAGGAAGATCTCCTGAAGAAGGAAATGGCAACCCATTCCAGTATTCTTGCCTGGAAAATCCCATGGATGGAGGAGCCTGGTAGGCAGTCCATGGGGTTGCAAAGAGTCAGACATGACTGAGCGACTTCACTTTCACTTTCTTTTCACAGTGCTAGCTCATGGGGGTGTGGTGAACATCACACTGAAATCAAATACACAAGCGTGCACAGTTGAGAGGGCATGGTCATACCTGCCATGTGTCTGCACACTGCTTGGGTCACAATAGTCAAGCTGATACCTGAGTATCTAAGCTTGGGTTGCCATAACAAAATGCTACAGACTGAGTGGCTTAAACTATAGCCGTTTATTTTTTCACAGTTCTGGAGGCTGGGAAGTCTAAGAGCAAGTTTGGTTTCTGGGACATTTCTCTTCCTGGCTTTTAGATGGCCACCTTCTCACTGTGTTGTCGTGTGGTCTTTCCTCTGTACGTCTGATATCTCGTAAGTCTCTTCCTATTCTTGTTGGGACACTAATCCTACTGGATCAGGGGTGTGGCCTAGTTTAACTTTAATTATCTTCCTAAAGATCTTATCTCTGAATAGAGTCAAATTGCAAGTTAGCTTTTCAACATATGCATTTTGGTGAGATGCAACTCAGTCCGTAACCCGGAACGACTTGTGTCTCCTTAAATCATAGTCACCTTTGTTGCCGTTGTTTAGTCGCTAAGTCATGTCTGACTCTTTGCAACCCATGGACTGTAGCCCACCAGGCTCCTCTGTCTGTAGGATTCTCCATGCGAGAATACTAGAGTGGACTGCCGTTTACTTCTCCAGGGGATCTTCCGAGACCAGGGATTGAACCTGTGTTTCCTGCATTGCAGAAGGATTCTTTACCACAGAGCCACTAGGGAAGTTCTCGTGGTTACCTTACATAGTGACAAAAAGCCCAGATAAATGTGGGAAATCATCATCAAACTAGCAAAGAGGCTTTAATACTGTTCATCCAAAGGGAGCATAGAAATGTGTGGAGCACCAGAAGGAAGCCAGTCTAGGATTTTAAAAACTGCTAAAAGTGACCAACCCATAGAGACCGTTAACTCAGCCAATCATGAAATCACTCTGATTGAGTTTTGTCTATCTTCCTTTGATAGCTGAAGACATTATGGTTTCCAAGAGTTCTGTTCTGAAGCGAGTTTCATGGAAACTATGGCTGATGCCAGGTTTTGGAGGCAGAAAAACTTCCCTGCCTGCCTTTGCTCACTTGCCTATGAGCTCAACTTGCCTATGAATTCAACTAATTCTGGTACCAATAATTTCGTCACATTCAGTGGTCTGAGCTGGTTTTCTCATTCCACAGAGCAAGAGTAGTGGTTGTAAAACCGTTGGCTTTGGCTTCACAGTCATTGCTAAGGCTCTTTGCAAATTCCGTGTGAATATTGAGTTACTCAGAGGAAGACATTGATGATGAATGCTTTTTCCCCCCATAAATATTGGTTAATAAAGCCAGTTTCTGCAAATATGAGAATGGCATCTTTACAAATTTCTAATATTCCTATTGAATAAGAAAGTTCTCATGGTTATATTATTAGTAGCCATGGCCAGGGGAGTGCTCTTTATTTGGGACAAAATTGCATGTCTATGTCAGGAAAACGCTCAGTAACAACCCTACGTTGTGGCTTTGTCTTTCCTTATAAGGTGATCTGATATGAAAACCAGGATATAAAATCTTTCTGAAATCAACATTTGGGGAAAGATATTGCAAGATGGCCCTAAAACAAAACTAAATACTTCAACGTGTAATGTTTTGTGGAAATGCTGCTGTGCTTTATTTTACAATTTTGGGGTTTGCCTTGTGAGCGCACTTGAATCGAGTGCTTGTATCCATCACAAAGTGCTTTTCACTGGACTTTCCTAATGAAAATGGTACCGTACCCAAAGCAAATGCATAAGGAACCATAGCTACCTGTGAGCGTTTACACTAGGTACACCACAAGTAAAAATGTTTCATTTCCTGTGGACGATAGACTTTTTATGGTGACTGGCAGATACCGTGGTTCTTCATTGGGTGTTTTATTAATACGCAGTTGCGTATCTACTTGAGACTGACCTTGAGTTTAGGCAACTGGTGACTATTCTGGGCCCTGTGAATTTGTGGTTTAAAGCCAGATACCAATGAACGAAGAGCAGCTGGGGCAATTTGTCGTATACTGTTCCTGATAGTGTGGTTTTCATAACATCCCTGTAAAATAGGAAAACGACAGTCCCATTTTACGTGCGTATCCAGCATGGAGTACTCTGATGGGAACAGGGGAGGGATCTGCGTTCCCCTGTAGGGCCAGCCCCTGAGCAGCNTTTTTTTTTTTTTTTTTTAACCATATCCCTCACTCATCACATTTCACTGGACATTGGGAGATATGCCGTATGTATGTGATTCCTTCTACTAAGTTATAAGCTCTTTAGAGGTCAAGTGCCATGTCTTATTGCCTTTTATCCAGTGTAGTAATAAGTCATGTATTAGAGGCTAGGTACACATTTGAATAAATTTAACAGATTTATTAACAGGCAAACAGACTGAGGCCATTGTCCCAGTAGATTAGTTGAGTCATGAGAGATTATCTCAGCTCATTTTAAAATGTAAGTGCTGGCCATCGATTTGGACCACTGTAGCAATCAATACATTTCATATCCAAAATCTGAGATTACATAAGGCTTTAGACGTTCCAAAACCTGCTTTTAGATTGCTCAGCCACCATCGTGTTCTAATTCTGGCCAAGTGCTCAAAGCACCGTGTAGGATATTACATCATTTCTGGAAGCATCTGGGACTTGCTAAATAAAAGCTGCTGGGAGGATGCCTTCTGTCATTGAGTGGAAAGCACCCTAAGTGAAATCATCACCAGTATCGATCATGTGAGTTTCTACTGAAAACCCATGTGCCATTTTATATGCTGCTGCTTTAAGGCTGTCACTGGCGGCCCCTACCTTCTGCAGGACAGGCTGGGTTGGAGGTCACGGTTGTTGGATCCATAGTTGGCCTTCAGACCTTCCAGAAAGGAAGGGAAGCAACCACCTGTTTTATTTTTCCCTTCCTTGGCTTAAGAGTCCCATGGAAAGCCTATTCCTATTAATTTGTTTTCTTTGACTGTTAATATATTTGAAAAAGGATTAAATGGAAATACTGTACTAAAATAGTAAAATAAAGAGACTTTGCAAAGCTCGCCAGAGATCCGAAGTTTACCTAGGGCCTCAGGGACCAGTATAGCTCAGCAGTGGAATTTTATTGTATGTATAATTTTCCCTAAAGGTGCCTTCTTTGATTCTTTACAGTAAATGTGAAATTGGCTTCAGATTTTCAGCCTACAAATATGTTTTTAAAGGCATTTTAATCTTCTCTGGGTGATGAATGCCTTTGCAGACTGGCTAATAGGCACACGTCAGCACACATTTCGGTGGTTCCTTCTATTTTAAATTTCTTTTTGCATGTTGTCTTTGATCCTTCCACTTTGTACTTAGAGTTGGATTACTTCTATAAAGCAAGTGGACAATTTCCCTTGATGTGGATCTTGGGAAAGCAGTCCAGAGTCATTTTTTCCCTCTACTTTCTCATTTCCAAGCAACATGCTCCAGCAATATAGGTTACTCCAAAACCTGTGGGACAGATTATCTGCAGGGCCCCTTAATACCTTCTGAGCAGAAATAAATAAGCAACACACAAAGGCAGGAATGCTTTAAGGAGAAAAGCACTCTAGAAGGGTGGTAACCTGTGAATACTCCCGGAAGGTGACTGTGGTGTGTTAGCCCACACGGAGTCCTGCTGCTGTTGTCTGCTGAATTGAATGAATGGATATTTGTTTTGTTTCTTGGAGAATGTTTTCTAGTAAACACTTTGCCAGAAACTCAGGTTCTTCTCACCTAACCAAGAGAGTTTTTATTAGGGAGAAAAATACTTCCCTTTTTACACAGAATTAGAAAAAAAAACTAGCTCCTTGTCAAACTTTGTTCAACTTTTAGGATTTTTTTTAATTATTATTATCTTTTTCTCTTAAGTTNAGTAAACACTTTGCCAGAAACTCAGGTTCTTCTCACCTAACCAAGAGAGTTTTTATTAGGGAGAAAAATGCTTCCCTTTTTACACAGAATTAGAAAAAAAACTAGCTCCTTGTCAAACTTTGTTCAACTTTTAGCATTTTTTTATTATTATTATCTGTTTCTCTTAAGTTATTGCCTTGAATCCATAGCTCATGGATTTTCATTGATTAAGTGGTTATTTTTTACTTCTATAAACATTTAAGTCTATGCTTTTATCATCAGAGCTACAACCCCACAAATTGTAATATGGTATTTCCATAATTGTTCAGTATGGAAAGGAGTAAATCAGGGCTATATATTATCACCTTGCTTATTTAACTTTTATGCAGAGTACATCACGCTAATTTCTGGGCTAGATGACTCACAAGCTGATATCAAGATTGCCAGACGAAATATCAACAACCTCAGATATGCAGATGATACCACTATAATGGCAGGAAGCAATGAGGAACTAAACTGCCTCTTGAAGGTGAAAGAGCACAGTGAAAAAGTTGGCTTAAAACTCAACATTCAAGAAACTAAGATCATGGCATCCAGTCCCATCATCACTTCATGACAAATAGATGGGGAAACAATGGAAACAGTTCACAGACTATTTTCTTTGGCTCCAAAATCACTGCGGATGGTGACTGCAGCCATGAAATTAGAAGACACTTGCTCCTTGGAAGAAAAGCTATGACCAACCTAGATAGCATATTAAGAAACAGAGAGATCACTTTGCCAACAAAGGTCCATCTAGTCGAAACTATGGTTTTTCCAGTAATCATGTACAGATGTGAGAGCTGAACTATAAAAGAGGCTGAGGGCCCAAGAATTGATGTTTCGAACTGTGGTGCTGGAGAAGACTCTAGAGAGTCCCTTTGACAGCAAGGGGATCAAACCAGTCAATCCTAAAGGAAATCAACCCTGAATATTCATTGGAAAGATTGATGCTGAAGCTTCAATATTTTGGCCATTGATGTGAAGAGCCAGTTCAATGGAAAAGACCCTGATGCTGGGAAAGATTGAGGGCAAGAGAAGTGGGTAACAGAGGATGAGATGGTTGGATGGCATCACCAACTCAATGCATGTGAGTTTGTGCAAGACTCTGGAAGATAGTGAAGGACAGGGAAGCCTGGCATGCTGAAGTTCATGGGGTTGCAAAGATTTGGACAGGACTTAGCAACTGAAGAACAACAACAAATAGAGGATTTTAAAGTTTCAGTTNGGATGAGATGGTTGGATGGCATCACCAACTCAATGCATGTGAGTTTGTGCAAGACTCTGGAAGATAGTGAAGGACAGGGAAGCCTGGCATGCTGAAGTTCATGGGGTTGCAAAGATTTGGACAGGACTTAGCAACTGAAGAACAACAACAAATAGAGGATTTTAAAGTTTCAGTTATTTTTTTCACTGACCCATGAGTTATTTAGAAGTGGATTTTTAAGTCATACTTGTTTGGAGAAGGTTATCTATATTATTGGTTTCTCATTTTTTCCTTTCTGATTTGAATGATATAACCTTTGATACTGAGATTTGTTTTGTGGCATTCCTATAAAGTCATAGGGCTTCTCTCATAGCTCAGTTGGTAAAGAATCTGCCTGCAATGCAGGAAACCCTGGTTCAATTCCTGGGTTGGGAAGATCCTTTGGAGAAGGGAAAGGCTACTGACTCCAGTATTCTGGCCTGGAGAATTCCATGGACTGTATAGTCCATGGGGTCGCAAAGAGTCGGACATGACTGAGCGACTTTCACTTTCATCTTTCATAAGTAATCCATAGATGTTTGAGAATAAAGTATATTTGCTTGTCTCCATTAGACCAAGCTTATGATTAGAAAAGATTTTCAGTCTTTTCTCTCTAGGCTGAATGTCCTGTTGTCTGATCAGTTTCTGAGAAAGATGAGTTAAAATTAGTCTTTATGTCTGTGGATTGAGTGTAAGTTGAGGTTATCATATTAGACACACACAAGTACAAAACCGTCTTCTTGGGCAATGGTCCATGTTGCAGTTTATTTTATCCCTAAAAATGATTTTTCCGGATTTATTTGACTTTGCTTGATCTATATTTAGTATCCATTTACTTTCAATCTCGGATGTTCTTAGTTTTAAATGTTTTGCTTTTAGCATTCAGATAAAATTTGAATATCCAACCTGGGAACCACTGTATTTCAAAAAGTGACTTATTTGGTACTTTTTCATTTGGGGTATAGCTGATTTGCAGTGTGTCCCAATCTCTGCTGTACAGCAAAATGACTCAATTTTACACATATATACATTCTTTTCTATGTTCTTTTCCATTATGGTTTATCACAGGATATTGGATACAGTTCCCTGTGTTCTACAGCAGGACCTTGCTGTTTCTCCATCCTATACATAATGGTTTGCATCTACAAACCCCAAACTCCCAGACCATCATTCTACCCTGCCTCCCACCACCCTGGCAACCACAAGTCTCTTCCCTATGGCTGAGTCTGTTTCTGTTTTGTAGATAGGTTTATTTGTGCCACATTTTAGATTTCTATTCATCTTGCTTTATGTCTGAATCCTTTATTTTTCCGTTTTTACCTTCTATCAGTAGGATCAATTAAGTTTTGATATATCTTTTTCCTCTGCTGATTCTGAAATATTATGTACTATTTCTATACTTGAAAAAAAATTGTATACCACAAAAGGTTTCCCATGGACAGAAACTCCAGCACTGTTATCTTCCAGACATGGTCGAAGTCTGCTGCAGGCACGGGAAAGGGGCCTCAAAGCCTGCGGTGCTTTACTCGGTCTGGGGAGGGGCAGTTGAACACTTCTGCCCCGTCCTGCGTGGCACCACTTTTCTGGCCTCGTATTTCTCTCCTTTTAACAATGATCCTTACATTTCTCACAGGCATACTTAACAAGCCTAAAATTGATCACCTCTGCCACTTCTGTCTTCAATGATGCAATGCCTTACTGCTGCATCCTACCTGTGACTGCACCTCAGTGTTTTACAACAATCTTGCTTTTGTGAAACCCAAGTTAGTTGTTAAAATTTTTGTTTTGATTAACCAAATCTTTAGATTTATGCTGTGTTTTTAAGTTTCTTTGTTCACTGTTGCGTCTTACATCTCTTTCTTTGAATTTCCTCTTTCTGAATTATATCTTTAAGAAGATCTGACAGTGAATGTCTACTGTGATAATTCCTTTTGTGCTTTGAAATGAATGCACATTTATTTTGCCTTGATGTTTAAATGGTAGTTCAGTGGAATTAAAAAAAATCTTGGTCGACAGTTATTTGAGGATATTATTCTATTCTGTTATTTTAAATTGTTGTGGCTTAGAAGTTGGCTAGAACTTAGCTGTTTGGTTATCCAGACTAAGTGCCATCTTTTTCCTATATGATTGCTTTTAAGAGCAGTTTTACCTTAATGAGTTTAGATTTGGATCTCATTTAACTTTTGCTGCTCAAAGCTTGTCTTGTTTCCTGAATCTTAGGATTCACATTTTGAATCAGTTTGGGATGATTTTTATCCATTATTCTCTTGGACCACTACTTCTCTCTCGCTCTTCCTTATCTCTCCTGAAAATGTATTTGTCATACTTTGTCATCCTGTTGTCCATGTCAGTCAACTTCTCATATTTCCCAAGTCTTTACTTTGCATTCTGGATAATTTTCTCAAACTTATCATCCACTTTACTAATCTCCTCAGCTGTGTTTATTAATGTGTTTCCCGTTGAGTTTTTTAATTTGTTGTGATAGTTATCATTTCCAGAAGTGGGATTAGGTTCTTTTTCAAGCTTGTTTTTTCTTGAGTTTTTTTTCCTGACATTTTTCTTTTATATATTTAACCATGATACATATATTTTGTAATTTATACCTGAAATTCTTGGAGTCTAATTCTGCCCTGCATTATATATACTATATCAGGGTGGACTGTACTTTAAATTTCATATTCTAAGTTTGTCTTCAACAGACTTTCTGGCAGTACTATTGTGGGGCACGGGTTGTGAACAAGTTTCTGTGGAATAGGCTTTTGTTTGCTTTTGCCATGTGTCCATGGATATTTCAGACCAGTTCCAATTTTTAAATTAATTTCTTGGCATGAGTGCTCTATGAACATGTATATGGTATAGAGGGCAACTCCAAACTGGAGCTACTGTATCATACAGGTCCACCATCGCACATTCATAAGGACAACTTTACCTTCTACCCCAAACCCAGCTTAAGAGAGACCAACTTTCTCTTTTTGATAGGTATTGGCACTCAGCTAAAGTAATTTGCCTTTCTTTTATCCTTGGCCTTTGGAAATTTCCATTACTCCCTTGCAAGCTCAGAAAGGATGTTTGTTCTACTGCTCAGAATTTAGTAGCAAGACATTATAGGGAAACTATACGTGCCAAGTGACAGAACCAGAAGTCTGGAGGGAGTCGTTTTCATGTACAGTTGAATCTTGAAGGATAGGGTTAGAGGTGCTGGCCCTCCAAGCAGTCAGAAATCTGTGTATGATTTTATAGCTGGCCCTCCAGCTCCAGGGTTCCAAATCCATGGGTTCAACTAACTATGGATAGTGTGGAAGTGTTAGTCGCTCAGCCATGGCAACCCCATGGACTGTGGCCTGCCAGGCTTCTCTGTCCATGGAATTCTCCAGGCAAGAATACTAGAGTGGGTAGCCATTCCCTTCTCCAGAGGCCCTTTCTGACTCAGGGTCGAATCTGGGTCTCCTGCATTGCAGGCAGACTTTTACCATCTGAGCCTCTAGTACTGTAGTTCATATTTATTGGAAAAAATCTGTATATAAATGTACCTGTGCAGTTCAATCTTGTGCTGTTTGAGTCAACTGTACTTAAAACATATAGTAAACATTATCTCTGATGTAGAATAATTTCAGTGTATCGTTTACATGCAATGGATTTTAGAATGTGAAATATTTGAAAATTAAAGATCTATTTAATTAGTTCATTCTTTAAAACTACTTGTGAACTCTTTCTAGATTTGCATCAAATATTTTTTGGGACCATTTTCATTAAATACCAAATCCTATTTCTGGAATCTTGAAGATAGTAATTGTGGAATAAAAGGAACAGAGTCTATCTGTGTATTCATCAAAGCTCTTTTAAGAACAAATAAGAGAAATTCACTCCAGTATTCTTGCCTGGAGAATCCCATGGACAGAGGAGCCTGGCAGGCTACAGTCCAGAGAGTTACAAAGAGCTGGATATGACTAAAGCAACTTAGCACACATGAGAAATTCAACTCCAAATGGCTTAAGTAGAAAGAAATATTTATTAATTCAAATAGCTAAAAAATCCTGGGATTTATTGTTTAAGCACAGCTAGATTGACATGCTCAGAAAATGTAATTGAAGTCAGTCTCTTTTAATCTCTTGTTTCTACTCTTTTTTTTTTTTTTAATGTGTTGGCTTTACTTTCATTTGAATTCTCTCCTTATGGTGGCAAGATGTTTTCCAACAGCTCCAGTTAAATAGAACTTCTCTTTCCCAGTTGAGCAATCTCCTGGGACCGTGGCTTACTGACNAGTCAGTCTCTTTTAATCTCTTGTTTCTACTCTTTTTTTTTTTTTTAATGTGTTGGCTTTACTTTCATTTGAATTCTCTCCTTATGGTGGCAAGATGTTTTCCAACAGCTCCAGTTAAATAGAACTTCTCTTTCCCAGTTGAGCAATCTCCTGGGACCGTGGCTTACTGACCCATTTTAGGTCATCTGCCCATCCCTGGTCAGTCGAAGTGGCTGAGGGATGATGTGCTCTGATCGACCCTGCCCCTGGAGTTGTGGAATAGGGTTAGCTTTGGTCGAACTATGTGGGCTGAGAAGGGAGGAGAATGATGCTCTGAGAGAAAAACCGAGATTCTGTCATCAGAAAAGATGGGAGTGAAAGCTGTCCTCCATAACCTAATTGCTTGTTTGTGTTTGCTCTTCACCTCAGGACAGTGTTGAGTTTAGAAACCTCTGGAGTCATTTGGCTCTACAAACTGAAGGATAGCAGTTTGACAGAGATTTGAATGCTGCCCACCAGTATTTGAAAACGATAGTCAAGAAGCTGATTCAGTCACTTGCTAATCTTCCTTCTGATGCCCACATGGTAGCCTGTGCTTCCTGGAGACAGATCTTACAGAATCTCCCTGACAGATGAGTATTCAAGATGCTGGAATTAAAACAACAGTGAGCACTGCTTAGAGAACTGGATATCTTCGTTCCCGAGTAAATCAGCAGACAGTGGATGCTTTTATTCCAGTGAGGAGACACTTGATAGTGTACATAGCAGTCTGACCAGTGGCATTTGTGCCCTTTGGAATTACAGCAGGTTGGTGAAAATTTTTTAAAGCAGTAGTTCACATTTTTAAGTATGCTAATATGTTTGCTGACTTTTTGATTGAAATATATTCCACTTTGTGAAGCTAATTAGATTATATATGTATATACATTTATGAATTTATATTAAATATTAATTTTAATTGAATGACACCTTTAGTCTATATTCATATTAATGTAGGCCTACGAGGTTTAATGGGGCTTCCCTGATGGCTCGGTGATAAAGAATTCGCCTGGAATGCAGGAGGCTCAGGAGACACGGGTTCGATCCCTGGGTCAGGAAGATCCCCGGCGAAGGAAATGGCAACCCACTCCAGTATTCTTGCCTGAAGAATCCCAAGGACAGAGGAGCCTGGCAGGCTATAGTCCATGGGGTCCCAAAGAGTTGGACCTGACTGAAGCGACTGAGCACACGTGGGATTTAATATAGTTATTTATATGTTTAAAGCTCCATGGCTCTTAACATTATTTTGAATAAACGGAATGGTTGATCATTGATATGTCCTACTCACCGAACACTTCCTTTTATGTTCTGAAAATGATCTTTGAATGTAGAAGGACTACAAACACGTGTGTCAGTAACGGAGTTCCAATCCTGGCATTAATAACTTGCTGTCGGGCCGGGGAGAGCTGCTTCTAAACCTTGTGCTTTCACATACTGGTTTCTAAATTTGAAATGATAATGAGCTATGACGCACCCAGACTATATAACATGTAAATACAAAGAACAGTCTTATTAAAGTCTCATGTGAAAGCATCTACCTCCTCACGCTCTTTCTAAACATTCCCACTGAAGTCGGAAATTCTGGTGAAAAAAAGGAGGGAGTGGATATGCTGGCAAATTTCCCTAAACATTTAGACCTAGGAAAAGACAGTGACTTTTTGCAACAAAAATCTGTACACGCTTTGTTGCTGCTGTTTAAGTCGCTAAGTGGGGTCCAACTCTTTGCGACCCCATGGACTGTAGCCCGCCAGGCTCCTCTGTCTGTGGGATTCCCCAAGCGAGAATACTGGAGTGGGTTGCGGTTTCGTTCTCCAGCGATCTTCCCAACCCAGGGATCGAACCAGCATCTCCTGCTTGGCAGGTAGATTCTTTACCATTGAGTCACCTGGGAAGCTCCCTGCATGTGCTTAGGGAAAACTAAGTTTCCTGTTGTTTAATGATGACCGTGTTGAGAACAAAAGTAAATTGAAATTCTGCTTTTCTCTTCAAGTTTTAGCAGACACGGCTTTAGATTTTTTTTTTTTTAAGAGTATAATGTATACATGTAACTTATTTTCTGAGGAATTGTAAACTGGGTTTGTATGGTAAGACTATATCTAGCTCCACTGCCCGTGGTATTTCTCAGGCAAGACTACTGGAGTGGGTTGTCATTTCCTTTTCCAGGGGATCTTCCCAACCCAGGGATCAAACCTGGGTCTCCTGCAATGCTGGCAGATTCTTTACTGTCTGAGCCACTAGGGAAGTCCCGTTTAAAAAATTAGGTGATAATAATAATCAGAGCCTTCACAGGGTGAGCTGCCTGTTGACATCTGGATTTTGGACTCCTTGTCCCCAGAACTGTGAGAATAAAGTTTTGCTGTTTTAAAGCAGCCGGTTTGTAATAACTTGTTGCAGCAGTCATAAGAAATGAATGCACCTGTCTTTCCTCCCTGGCATATAAGCACCAGGATGCTGTGCATGGCGATATCTCCAGTGCTGCACAAGCCTGGTATAGAGCAGCAGCCCCATAAATGTCTGACTAACGAAGACGTACAAGTCACGTGGTTAGTCCTTTCAGCTGCTTTGTTTGTTCTTTCATTTCTTTTGTGGAGGAATTTGATTTCTCCAGAAATCCCCCAAGTCTTATGTATCTTTTGGTAAATATCTAAATTCAAAGAAAAAAGTTAAAATGAGGCGAAAGTTGCTCGGTCGTGTCCAACTCTTTGTGACCCCATAGACTGTAGCCTGCCACACTCCTCTGTCCATAGAATTCTCCAGGCAAGAATACTGGAGTGGGAAGCCATTCCCTTCTCCAGAGGATTTTCCCGACCCAGGGATTGAACCCAGGCAGACTCCTTACTATCTGAGAAAAAAGTTAAAAGGACAGTATTAAGGGTTAAAACAATCAGCTCATTTTGATCAGGTGTTGAGTTTTAAAATTATGCAGCTATCATTCAATAAATGGTTAATAACTGTGATGATCATCATTGATAACTATGATGGCATCACTGATTCAATGAACATGAACTTGGGCAAACTCTGGGAGATAGTGAAGCACAGGGAAGCCTGGCATGCTGCAGCCCATGGGGTCGCGAAGAGTCAGACGTGACGTGGTGACTGAACGACAAAAGAACAACTAGGATGATCGTCTTAACAGTGACTGGGCCAGCCTAGGACACTCAGAAGAGTAGGGTCTTTTTTCTTTTCCCCTTTACCCTAAAGCTGCATAAATGTGCCTTTAAAGGTACATTTAAAAACTTTACTATTATGGACTATTTTCTTCCACAGCCATGGCACCATCATCATGCTTAATAGAAGTTTCTACATTTTTGTGGTTCCAGCAAAGTTTGGGGGACATTTGGTCATCTTGGAGCCAGGCTCTGTGTGTGTGTGTGTGTGTGTGTGTGTGTGTTTCGTTTCATACAATATAGCACCTTGAACAAGGCTGACACTTGCATCAGGATAGTTTGAGGGTATCTTCATAATGCTGAGAAAAATTTGAGTCATCTGATCGTTTCTTTGTTGGATTTCCTTAGATACTGAACCCTCCCATTCCCCTGGACTCTTATGTTTGTATGCCGTATAACAATAGATTTCTGGAAGCATATTTGCTTGTGGAATAAAAATAGGGACCATGTTGAGGACTTTAAGCAGAGCTGGGCAGACAAGTGACAAGATCACACCTACAACCCTTTCTCTTGTCCCTAGATGCTCTCCTCACTCTTTGCTTTGCCTCTCTGGAAGCTCCGCCAGGTCCCAGATGGCCTGATCCCACAGCCTTTGACTGCACGCCTTGTGCGCATACGGAAGCCAGCTTCGCGTTCCTCTGGCTGTGTTCCATTTTCTTTGGCCTCCCCGGGATCAGTTCTCTTCTCTCATTTAACTGCCCTTACTCTTCTTACAGCTTCTCCCCAAAGTGGGTTGGTTTTCTTGGTTTAAATGAAGGCCACTAAAGGGTAGGAAGTCATTCAGTTACTTGTTCTGTGCAGAACGCAAGACTATAAGAATCATATCTTTCACGTCTAAAGAGTCTCTGAAACAGTTGGCCCCATTCTCCATTGTTCCTTATGCTCTGATTCCAGATACTTATGCAGTAAATCTATCTCAGAGGAGTGTCAGTTCTGTGGATTCACGAGTTCCAAGACACTAAATTCAGCAGAACTTTGAGTAAGAGGTATTCTGCATAATCTGGGTACCTGCATCAAGGATCCCAGTGTTCCTTTCTACAGCCAAAAAATTACCACCATCCTGGTTTCACTTGGCTCACATCAGAACTGAAAGTCGAGGCTGTCATAGTCCTGGTGTGTTACCAGAGAGCTTGCTTCTATTTGATGCCTTCTGTGGGGCTGCGCTCAAGGGAAGTGATATTTAAAGCTGAGCCCTGGTTTATACATTTCTATTCTTATAGACAAGTTGATACTTACTTCACACTTAACAGTCGTAAGTCAGGAGACACTTACAAGGTTGACAGGAATCTTTCCCAGGACAGAAGTAACACTGATTTGTTCCTCTTGCCTTGATAAAGACTGTTATCATCATGGCTTCATTTTCTTTTTCCTTAAGGAAGCATTATGAAATGTCTGTGGAGTGTAGAGGGTATCTGATGGAAAAATAAATTCACAGGGATCTGAGAAACATGTTGCCAAAGACAGTATTGGCTTAAGTTGTTACAGAGAGAAGAGATGAGGTTACATAAATGTCCTTCCCTTTCCTGCCTGTGTAGTCTAGCTCTAAATGTAATGGAGGCATATAGGGGCACAGCACATGCTTAGAACACGTATGTGTGTGTGTGTGTGTGTGTGTGTGTCTCTGTGTGTGTGTGTGTCTGTGTGTGTGTGTGTGTCTGTGTCTGGGCTAGAGGAAGGGAGGTCAGGGGAGGAAGAATACCTGAGTCTGGTGTTATAAGCCTAAACACAAAGAAAGCAGTGGGATAACTTGGAAGATGAAGAAGTCATCAAATGAATTTGATTGGTTTATTGATTTGATCAAATGAAAAACATAGTGCTTCTCACACTTGAAACCTTTCATGCCGTTCGATTATCTGCATATAGCTGATGTGACAGCTATTTTACACACAATCTCACTGTCCTCAAAATCTGTCTCCATCTCTTCTCATCTCTCAGCCTCTCACTATGTCTTGGACCATCATGCATAAAGTTATTAACTGCATAATGCTTTGTATCTAAACATTCTCACATATAACTAAAGTTAAGAGCTATTGGTCTTTGATTCTTTTTTCTCGATTTTTCTTGGGTTTCCTTGCCTCTCTTAGGGTCTCAGTTAAATAATTGTTAGACATCTATTTCCTGTGTAACTCAAAATTGAACTAAATGTGTATATAGTAGGAATACTGTTTACACTCACATAGATTGAATAGTCATACTTAGAATGTGAATAAAGCTACTCTATCCATTTTCCTGTCTACTGGCATTTTTGATCAGAAGACAAAAAGAATAAGATAAAACTTGTTGATGCAATTTTCTTCACACTTTTGTTTGCTTGATTAAAATTAAATAGTTGATACAATACCTATACTACCCTATATTATGAAATTCTATGCTTTTTTTTGGTGGCCACTTCAAGAATATTTCCTGTTTTGAAATCAGATTTTTGAATTTTCCATTAAAAAGGTAGCTTTGCTGTTTTTCAAGTATCAGGAGTCCNCATTTTTGATCAGAAGACAAAAAGAATAAGATAAAACTTGTTGATGCAATTTTCTTCACACTTTTGTTTGTTTGATTAAAATTAAATAGTTGATACAATACCTATACTACCCTATATTATGAAATTCTATGCTTTTTTTTTTGGTAGCCACTTCAAGAATATTTCTTGTTTTGAAATCAGATTTTTGAATTTTCCATTAAAAAGGTAGCTTTGCTGTTTTTCAAGTATCAGGAGTGCTTAAGTTAATAGGGCTGGAATTACCGCCATGAGACTGTACTGAATGTTGTTCTGCTCCTGTTCCCAGGTCTTGCTTTTTCTGGAAGAAATACTGCAATGTCAAGTCACAAACATTCACAAACTTAGGTGCAGCCTAAGTGGGTCCATGGGCTTATTTACTTCAAATTTAGCCAAAGGATCAATAAATATACATTCTTATCTAACTTGGGCCTAACACTAGTGCAAATCACCATCTAGTCTAGAGGCAAGAGACAATGGGTCTTTTGTTTCCAGGTGTTTTGATGACTGAAACTGCTCAATAGTTGATCTAATTAGTCTGGAAATTATAGGAAGAGAGTTGACAACAAATCCAATCAATTTAGCAGGAGAGAGAGTGTGTGTGTGTGTGTGTGCGTGCGTGAACGCGTGATTTCCTGTTTCAATAAACATGTGATTTCCAAGTGTCCTCTCATACTTTCCTTTACCCATTTCAGTAGTTTAATATCAATAGGTTGAAAAGATCTTTGAGTGGAGGTATTTTTCTATTAATAATGCGTGCAGGCTAAGTTGCTTCAGTCGTGTCTGACTCTCTGCAACCGTATGGACTGTAGCGTGCCAGGATCCTTTGTCCCTGGAATTCTTCAGGCAAGAATAGTGGAGTGGGTTACCATACCCTCCTCCAGGAGATCTTCCTGACACAGGGATTGAACCCACATCTCTCATGGCTCCTGCATTGAAGGTGGATTCTTTACCACTGAGCCACCAAGGAAGCCCTCTATTAATAATGAAAGTGAAGTTGCTCAGTCGTGTCTGACTCTTTGCGACCCCATGGACTGTAGCCTACCACGTTCCTCTGTCCATGAGATTTTCTGGGCAAGGGTACTAGAGTGGGTATCCATAAAAACAAGAAATTCCAGGATGACACCCCATTGAAAGTAATGATTACATACCTAACATGTTCCTAAATGAGATTTTTGAGTACTAGTTATCACATCATAATTTTCCAGAGGTCTTTTCATTAAAGGTTTTAAAACTGTTCTTTGCAAATAAATGAGTTTCTGGGAGAATGAAGGTGGCCCTTGGCAAAGCAATAAGACTAGTGAAGAATAGAGTTTGCCAAGTAAAATGCTCAGGAGCTTTTATATGTATCCCGATAACTTGTTACATACGCATCTACTTATTTTTAACCTTTTATTTAAAAAAATTATAAATTAATGTATTATTCAAAGACTGTAGATTCATATAGAAAGTGGCCATATATATTTCATGGGGTATCATAAACTCTTCACTCAGCTTTCCCCATGATGATATCTTATATGAGTATAGAAAAACTATATTATGCTATAATTCCAGATTTTGTGATGCTTACAATGTTTTCCAATTTTTTGTAACATTATTAACATTCTCTCTTTCTAAATAATATTTACTTTTTGGCTTAAAAAATAGCAAAACCAGGAAACTGACATTGGTACAATGGTACTAACCAGATTACAAACATTATTCAGTTTTTATCAGTCTCTACATGTACTATTGTATACAGTAGTAGTTAGTAGTTCTAAGGAATTTGGTTCTACGTAGAGATTTCTGTAACCACTACAGTCAAAACAGAACCGTTCCAAGACCTGTACTCTGAAAACTATAAGTACTATAAGATGAAAGAAATCATGACACAAACACATGGAAAGACATATCATGTTCTTAGATTGGAAGAATCAACATTGTCAAAATGATTATACTACCCTAGGTAATCGACAGATTCAATGCAATCCCTATCATATTACCAATGCCATTTTCTGCAGATCTAGAACAAAAATCTTAAAGTTTGTGTGGAAACGTAAAAGATCCCAAATAGCCAAAGCTATCTTGAGAAATAAAAATGGAGCTCTAGCAATCAGGCTCCCGATTTCAGGCTTCCTGATTTCAGACTCTACTATAAGGCGCAGTAATCAAAACGATGTTGCACTGGCACAAAGACAGACTTACAATGGAATAGGATAGAAAGCTCAGAAACAAACCCCTGATCCTATGGTCAATTATGGCATCCAGTCCCATCACTTCATGGCAAACAGAAGGGGGAAAAGTGGAAAGAGTGACAGATTTTATTTTCTTGGGCTCCAAAATCACTGTGGATGGTGACTGCAGCCAAAAAATTAAAAGACACTTGCTCCTTGGAAGAAAAGCTATGACAAACCTAGACAATGTATTAAAAAGCAGAGATATGACTTTGCCAACAAAGATCTGTATAGTCAAAGCTATGGTTTTTCCACTAGTCCTGTATGGATGTGAGAGTTGGAGCATAAAGAAGGCTGAGCGTCAAAGAATTGATGTTTTTGAACTGTGTAGGTGGAGAAGACTCTTGAGAGTCCCTTGGACAGCAAGGAGATCCAACCAGTCAATCCTAAAGGAAATCAACCCTGAATATTCATTGGAAGGACTGATGCTGAAGCAGAAGCTCCAATATTTTGTCCACCTGATGCAAAGAGCTGACCCTGGAAAAGACCTGGATGCTGGGGAAAATTGAGGGTGACAGGAAAAGGGGGCAACAGATGATGAGATGGTTGGATGGCATCACTGACTCAATGAGTCTGAGCAAACTCATGGAGTTAGTGAAGGACGCGAAAGCCTCACATGCTGCAGTCCATCGGGTAGCAAAGAGCTGGACATGATTTAGCAACTGAACAACAATGGTCAATTAATTCATGACAAAGGAGGCAAGAATATACAATGGAGAAAAAAGCAGTCTCTTCAATAAGTCGTGCTGGAAAAACTGGACAGCTGCCTGTACAAGAAAGAAATGAGAATTCTCTAATACCATGCACAAAAATAAATGCAAAATGGACTAAAGACCTAAATGTAAGACTGGATACTATAAAACATAAATTACAGCAATATGTTTTTGGATCTTAGAGTAATAAAAATAAAAACAAAAATAAACAAATGGGACCGCGTTAAACTTGTAAGCTTTTGCATAGCAAAGGGAACTATAAACAAAATGAAAAGATAACCCACAGAACGGGGAAAATATTTGCAAACAATGCAAGGGGTTAACCTCCAAAATGTACAATCAGCTCATGCAGCTCTAAAGCAAAAAACAGCCCAATCAAAAAATGAAAAGAAGATCTAAACAGACATTTCTCCAAAGAAGACATACAGATGGTCAAAAAAAACACTGAAAAGATGTTCAGTGTCACTACTGTTAGAGAAATGCAAATCCAAACTACAAGGGGGTATCATTTCACACTGCTCAGATGGCCATCATCAAAAAGTCTATGAACAATAAATGCGGGAGAGGGTGTGGAGAAAAGGGAACCCTCCTACACTGTTGGTGGGAATGTAAATTGACACAGCCAGTATGGAGAACAGTATGGAGGTTCCTTAAAAACTAAAAACAGATCTACCATGTGATCCAGCAATCCCACTCCTGGGCATGTGTCTGGAGAAAATTACCCTCAGAAAATATACATGCACCCCAACGTTTATTGCACCACTCTTTACAATAGCCAAGACATGGAAGCAACCTAAATGTCCACTGACAGAGGAACAGATAAAGAAAATGTGATACACATATACAGTGGAATGATACTCAATCATAAAAAGAATGAATAATACCATCTGTAGCAACACGAGTGGGCCTAGAGGTTTTTATACTAAGTGAAGTTAAGTCAGAGGAAAATAAATATCACATGATATCACTTATATGTGGGATCTAGAGAAATGATACAAATGAACTTATTTACAAAATAGAGTCACAGACTTAAAAAACAAACTATGGTTACCAAAAGGGAGTTTGGGATTAATATATACACACTACTATATATAAAATAATCAGCAAGGCCATTTCGTTTAGTACAGGGAACTATACTTAATGCTCTGTAATAACCTATACGGGAAAATGAACTGAAAAAAATAGACTTAAGCCATAAATCACTTTCCTGTACATCTAAAACTAATACAACATTGTAAATCAAAGGTACTCCAATAAAAAAAAGACAAACTGTTCCATTACTCCAAGGAACATACCAATAAACATTCACTTATATGAAAAAAAATANAGCCATTTCGTTTAGTACAGGGAACTATACTTAATGCTCTGTAATAACCTATATGGGAAAATGAACTGAAAAAAATAGACTTAAGTCATAAATCACTTTCCTGTACATCTAAAACTAACACAACATTGTAAATCAAAGGTACTCCAATAAAAAAAAAGACAAACTGTTCCATTACTCCAAGGAACATACCAATAAACATTCACTTATATGAAAAAAAATAAACAACATAATTTATATGACTAAATTAAAGTTCAATTTACTTGCAGGAACTACATTAGTTCTCAAAAATGTATATATGGATGGACGGATAGATGGATAGATGGTCTGGTTGCTGAGCGCTCCAGTCCGTTTAACCTGAGACTAGTTTGGTTTGTAGAGGAGAGCTAAGGACTCATGGAGTCAGCTTCTATTTGTTTCTTTTTCTTGTCTTCAAAATTCATTTTCTAAATAAAAGAGTTTTGTAAAACCCATTCAATGTTCATATCTGGAAATTCTGCCAAGTTGATAAGCTCTTGGTAACAAAAATGACCACCATGAAAATCTTCATCAAAATCATCAAAGCTTTAAGAGCATTCTCTTACTTTGGGTTGACAGAATGAAATTTCCACATGTGAACTCTTTTCTTAAATCCATATGACAAAATCATGAGGTAAATATTTCCAAATGTGCCTCTGTCCCTTTAAATGAATTCATTTATTTTCACTTCACAACAGACCCCTTCAAATATTTAGTGGTGACAATGACCTCGCTCAGATAGATACAGAGCCGGTCTTTTCCCTTTCTAATGCATTTTTCTGTATCTTAAACTAGACCGTAAAATATTTCTCATTTGATCTTGTATTGGGTGTAGATATTTGCTAATTCAAGAATTTTCCATGTTGAAATTTAATTTAAATATATATTGCTTAAAATGTCACTTTTGTGTTCTTTTTGTCATTCTAGACATTAAATATAGAAGTTCAAGGTCTTTAATATAAACTGGTTATTTCAAAGATCAAAGTATGACATTTGCTATTTCATTTTAAAATTGATGAGAACTCATTTATATAAAAAAATACCTCCTAGAAATTCTATTTCAATCTAATTAGAGAGAAAATTGGTATTCTTCATATAAAAAAGTAAATCATGGAAAATAAATAGAACTTAAACAAAGTAATGCATATATCATAAGATGGCTGAGCCATAAAACACAGCACTTCTTTGTTTTACCATGTAATTTCAGGATCTTTTCAATATTTAAATCAAAGACCTCTATCATTTACCCCAAAGTGTTTATATATTCTTATGGAGACTTTTCAGTTGCTAATGTGGAGAAAGAAATGGCCATCCACTCTAGTATTATTCCCTGGAGAATTCCATGGATAGAGGAGCCTGGTGGGCCATAAGTCCATAGGGTTGTAAAGAGTCAGAGACTATTGACTAACAGTTGTTAAAGGGAATGTATTTAAACTCATAGTTATCCTTCTTTCCAAGGCTTGCAGCAATTTTGGTCAAACTCAGATGTATCCATATAAGTACTTTTCACATGACATAGCTATCCTGGAGAATCCCAGGGACGGGGGAGCCTGGTGGGCTGCCGTCTATGGGGTCACACAGAGTCAGACACGACTGAAGTAACCTAGCAGTAGCAGTAGCAGCTATCATACCACCAATCTGAAGAGTTCTGATAACTGTAGATTACTCTGAGAATAAAAGAATTCATTTAGTTTTTTATCTTTTAGAGAATTTGGCTTGTCACCTGCAATAGGTTGAATCAAACTTTGAACAGAAGTTTTAAGGTATGTATATATATATATTTTTTTTCTCATTCATTCTACAGCTTTCGTTATGTTCAAGATTTTTCTCCATTACTTTAAATATATACTTATCTGTGAACTAGAGTTATATATGTAAAACTACATACAACTATTCACGTATATCAACAAGCCACATACACCCTCAATCCCAACTGTGACTGATGGAAAAGCATTAGCTTTTAATTCTGCAGACTGAAGTTTATGCCTTTCTGCTGAACTGGCTGATTGTAGTGTCCTGTAATAGACCTTAGGTCCTTCATAGCTGCTTTTCTTGTGCTCAGAAGTAAACTGTTTATCTTACCATGGCCTTTCTTGTTCTTTACCCTACATCTTTTGGTTTTTGTTGCTTAGCCATTAAGTCATGTCTGACTCTTTTGTGACCCCACAGACTGTAGCCCAACAGCCTCCCCTGTCCACGGGATTCTCCAGGTGAAAATACTGGAGTGGATTGCCATTTGCTTTTCTGGGGGATCTTCCTGATCCAGGGACTGAACCCACATCTCTTGTGTCTCCTGCACTGGCAGGTGGATTCCTCATCACTGTGCCACCTACATCTCTATGTACGGACAAAAACTCTTCTTTGAAAACATTATCTATGTGTACACATCAATTTTCAAAGGGCAATTCTATTGGAAATAGGGTTCCACTACTGAAAACAAAAGTGAAAAAACAACACACAAATACCATAAAGAAATGAATAAAAAGCAAACCAGAAAAGCAGATGAACACCAATTCTCTTCATCTTACAGATTTTTTAAACACGAGGCCAGAGAATCTGAGCAACTTTTCTACAGGTACAGAGACCAATCCAGTTCTCCCGACTCTTCATTCAGCCTTCCTGCTGTTAAGCCTCATGGCTAAAACACAGGCTGTTGGAGTAGCTAGTCTTTCTCTACTTGGCTTGGGGCTACCAGGCCGTGTGGCTCAGATGAATGGCTGACGAAAGGTGAGAGAGGCATTAATGCTTAGCTCCCTGGAGGGGGTCCATTTTCTCCATGGGCCTGACCACAGAGTTCCCTGCCAGGAACTTTTCACAGGTGAGCAGATTTCCCTCTCAGAAATGCCAGTTGTTACAATACTTTCTGGGATAGAAGGTTCCAGCCAATGATAAGCATTGCTGTTAAAGAGGAAGGAGTCTACAGAAAAGAGAGAGGTTATGAGGCTCCAGTCAGGACCACCATGGGTCCACAGAGGCCCAGGGACACTCTGTTAGAGGTCTGATATGGCCACTCCCTCCCTCGATGGTCTTCCTCCGGGAACCTCTCTGGTTGCTTCCCTTTCTAAATGCTTTCTCTGGGTCCTTGACATTCCGTTTCTGCCTGCATTCTTCTATTAATAATCTGCCTTTTTTCCTGTTTAGAAGCCCCCTATAACGCACTGATGGAGAAGGCAATGACACCCCACTCCAGTACTCTTGCCTGGAAAATCCCATGGACAGAGGAGCCTGGTAGGCTGCAGTCCATGGGGTCGCTAAGAGTTGGACATGACTGAATGATTTCACATTTACTTTTCACTTTCATGCATTGGAGAAGGAAATGGCAACCCACTGCAGTGTTCTTGCCTGGAGAATCCCAGGGACGGGGGAGCCTGGTAGGCTGCTGTCTATGGGGTTGCACAGAGTCAGACATGACGGAAGCGACTTAGCAGCAGCAGCAGCGTAAAGCACCAAAATTGCAGAATTTGTTTCTTGGGGTCACAGCAAGTTTCTGGGGCCCTGACAAATAAAAGCATGGCTCTTCCTGGAAGGTGTTTCCAGCTCACACACTCAGTCACACACACACACACACACACACACACACACACACACACACACGTATACATTTTCCTGCATGAAACCACCAGGAAGTCTATGTGTTTTCATTGGTACCACACGATGTCTTGAAAATTTTCAGAACCCTTTCTATAATACAGTAACACTACTTAAAAAAAATTAATTTCTAGGGTCAAGGTCACTAAAAAGAAAACATCATTAAGCTCTTTGAAATTCCACAGGGCTTTAAAGATTTAAGACTCTTGCGGTATTTAATGTAAGTTTTGCCAAACTTTTAAATAAACTAAAAAATTCACAACAGTTGATTCCCCCCAGACCCCTTTAGAACACTTACAGATTGCTGAGATATAGGTCGTGATGGATGACCGTGAAGGGCTATGCAGAGACAGCGTGCAACCAGACACCTCCTCTTTCTACAGTTCTTGGCACCAGAAGTTCTCTGTGGTCTTTTCCCTAATGGAGTGATTTCCAAATGCCACTTGTGGGCCAGGGCCAGTTGTTGACATAGTCTTCAACTTCAGTAGTGAGACGAGAAGGACCAAGAAAATAGACTGAACCGTCTCATACAGCTAAATGTATGGCAGGCTCTGTCTTCTATTTTGAGACTTTTATTTTTGCTTTCCTTGCCTCTCTCTTTTGGTATTAAAATGTTCATTTCTTATAAAAAGTGAGGCCCATGGATGACAGACATATTCTGTTTGATTTAAAGGACCTTTCTCTTTGTAAAATTAAAAGATGGAAACTCTGTATTGGTTTTAAAACCAATTTTACCTCTCCATGAAATTTAAAGTCAGGAAAACATTGCTGTAAGGCTGGGTCAGACCCCAAGACCAGGAGTGAATGCCTGCAACCACTGAAATTCTTCAAAGAATGTAAATTTTATTTATTTATTTTTTTTTGGAAGAACTTTTTCCCCAGAAAGTATAGAGAACAAGGATGGTAAATGGTCTGTCACCTTACTTGCTCTCTTTTCCCAGCACTCATAGTAATTTAGATGGTCTGAATGCAGGATCGTTCTGAAATGTGAGACGGAAAGGGGGTAACACATGAAAGCTGCCTCCGTTATTGAACTGTTCTTGTGCCTGCCATCTCAAAGGACCATGCAGGGTGACACCGTGTCACTAACAGGGTCCCCGATGTGCTTACTTTATCCTGACAAATACAATACATTTTCTTCTTGTAGCGACAAACACTGTTTATGCAGCTGTGATTCCTTAAATGGAAACTGACTTTCAAGCCTGATGTAGCTTTGTTTCAAAGGCATTTTTAAAGGAGAGCTCTTCCCTGAATTTGTGGAGGGGGTACTTTTCCAGGCAGACTCTGCCTGATTAGGAACAATCTCATGCATTAGATCTGAAAGGAAGAAAAAAAAAAAGTCTGGCCTTGTTAAGTGTTTCCATCTTGAGTTAGAAGCCTCGTCTAAAGCAGCTCCTTCCCTGGCCTGGATGGCCTTCGCTGTGGAGACTGAAGGTAAGACCGAATGCCTGCCCAACAGATCTAGAACAAACTCTCAGGAAATCTCAGCCCCTCAGGCAATTGAATTCCCACTCCTCTGAGACCGGCTGAGATTATTTTCTGACTTCATTTAACTAGCCAGATGATAGCTTGACTGATAGGGTCATTATGTCCAGAGCAAAGTAATTTTAGAATGAAAATTATGCAATAGGTTAGACCACAGCTCAATTTTTATCACCCCAAATGCATACAGCGTCCCCATGTGATTGCCTCTGGGCTAAGGCTGAAAGAACTGTTTAGTCCCAAGGTGGCTATAATTTCTGGAATAGATTGAGTGAAACCTCTCTCTCTGTCTCTCTCTTTTTTTCCTACTTAAACACATGGAAATAAGTTTCTTAGGTTTTAGTTTTTAAATATCTGGTACATGGTAAAAACTGCAGTGATTAATATTTCCTATGGGGCCAGTGGTTGGTGAGGAAAAGTCGCCAAGCTTTATCTGACAGTTCATCAAGTTGCTATTATCATTTTCATGGTTGGGTCAGTCACGTAGACAAGCTTCATAACAGTAAATTGCCTGGGAAACTGGGAATTGATCCAATTTTTAAAAAGTCTTCAACACAAAGAGTTTTGCTAAAGTGCCTTCTAATTTAAAATGTACCCCAGGACACCACAGTAGTTCCCTTTATGGCTTCTTTACTCCTCTGGTTATTGCCCTTGACTTTTCTATTTTTATTTGGAAATGAAGAAGGATTTTTAATTCCATGATTTTATAGAAAAAGCACAAGTTGCAAGAATATCAACAATTTCTCATTTGAAGACCTAATGCTATTCCTGATTGCTGGAGCTTAACTTTTGATTCCCATGGACTGCAGCCCACCAGGCTCCTCCATCCATGGGATCTTCCAGGCAAGAGTACTGGAGTGGGTTGCCATTGCCTTCTCCTTTGATTCCTAAACCCAGTTTTTAAATCAGTCATCCTTTTCACCCTTACCCACACCGAAACTAACTCCTCTTCCTGGAGTTCTTGTCTCACTTTTTGGTTCTCTACCTAGTCAACAGCAAGACAACAGAAGAAATCTTGCATCAGGGTCTCCTGTCCATCATCACTCTACACATGAATAGTGGGTGTCTACTATATACCACACATTGCTTTAGGTATTGGAGACACAGTCAAGTACAAGATAGATATGGAACTGTTTTCACAGCAATTACATGCAAGTACATTTCTTCCAAAAGACTCTCTCCTTGTATGAATTTCCCATGAAGTACCATTAATAAATACTTCATTAAAGTTTGCAGAGGGGCTTCCCTGGTGGCTCAGCAGTAAGCAATCCGCCTGCCAATGCAGGAGACGTGGGTTCAATCCCTGGTTTGGGAAGATCCCCTGGAGAATGAAACAGGAACCAACTTCAGTATTCTTGCTTGGAAAACTAGGACAGAGGAGCCTGGTGGGCTGAAGTCCACGGGGTCACAAAAGAGTCAGATGTGGCTCAGCGATTAAACAATAGCAACAACAAAGTTTGCAGAAACAGACTACTCTTAAAAATAAAAGGCAGAGAAGCAGACAGAAATAAAATATTGAATAGTATTTTATTTGAAAAAGTTTTTGTCACTGTCCATGGGATTTCCCCAACCAAGAATACTGGAATGGGTAGTCTTTCCTTTCTCCAGGAGGTTTTCCCCACCCAGGAAATGAACCCAGGTCTCCTGCATTGCAGGCAGATTCTTTACCATCTGAGCCACCAGAGAAGCCCCCTATTGAATTGTATGATTGTAACTAAAATTTCACTTCATTTAAAAATTAAGTGAAAAAAAATTAAATTTATAAGTAAAAATGAAATTAAATTTAGGGAAGACATTTGGACACGATGGCTCTGGAAAATATGCAAATATATTAAAGTTCTAAAAAGTTGTTATAATTTAAAAATAAGTCCAGTATGTAACTAAATAAGACTTAACAGTAAAATAAAATTTGAGGGTGAAGTTGGGAAGTGCTTTAAAGCATAGTATTTCCATTTCTTTTTAAAAATATTTATAGCAGGGTTTATTTACAATTACTTCCGAAGTTTAAAACGCTAAATATCACTTTGAACTGTCCCATATGAGTCAGGATTTAGGACAACAGAAAATATAAAATTTCTCTTACTTATTTATATATTTAAAGATTTTAAATATATGTCTATGTTTTCCACCGAGAACTGAATCATACCTAAAGAGAATTATAAATTTCATATAAACAATTAAAAAGAAAATGTCTAGATGTATTTAGGACAAAGACAACTAGTATTCTAGGATCTCTTTTCAATGACCAAATAGAGCCAGCCAAAGAAGCAAACACAAAAAACAATTTCTTGGAATATCATCTGAGGAATTCTCATTTTAATATACAGAGCAAATTCAGCATTTTCTCATTCACTTCTCAGGAAAACCACCCAAAAACCGAAAGGAAAACAGAGAAAATAATAACACAAAGATTATCCTTTGTAAAACTAGGAAATAACAGAGACCCCAAAACGAAAAGTGAGAAAGTCGTCTTCCAAAATCAGTGAGGGTCAAACAAGGACACAAGAGGCCCCACAAAGAAGATGCCCGTGGGTGCTGAGCTGAGCAAAAGTTGTAAGAGTCTTCAGTGACACATATTGAAATGTAAACCCAACTTTTTACAACAGGAGCCAGCAAACTTTTTCTTAAACAGCCAGATTGTAAATATTTTAGGTTTTGTAGACAATACGGTCTCTCTTGAAGCTACTCAACTCTGCCATCATAAAGCAATATGTAAACAAATGAGCATGGCTGTGTTTTAGCAAAACTTTATTTATTAAAACAAGGAGCTGTCCTGTAGTTTATTGATCCTTATAGTAGGATTTCCTATATAGATCCTATATAGATATAATTTTCTCCTCTATAGTAATATGGAGAAGGAATTGGCAACCTACTCCAGGATTCTTGCGTGGAGATTCCATGGACAGAGGAGCCTGGTGGGCTACAGTCCATAGAGTTGCAAAGAGTTGGACATGACGAAGCAACCGAGTACGCATGAACGCTCAATATATTACCTATTCAAAATTTATATGAAATATTCAAATATATTAAAGGGCATTGGAGCAACAATGGTATCCACTGAGTCTATTTCACTCAACTTTTTATATCTATTGCAAATGTATCTTTTAAAACTTCTGCTTAAAATTCATCTTGACAGTGGTGTTAAGGCAACATCCTGTTCCAAATGCAGGCACCAACCCAAACAACCCAGGTTTGCTCTCCTAAAGTTTTGGTTTGGGCTCTGGTTTTCTTAGCAGTCAGGAACACCTGTTATATTATTTGCTTAGACCTTTCTGACCTCTGTTCATTGGGTCCAAATGGCAGTTATTTCCAAATCAGATTCTCCTCTTCCAACTGCTTCCTTATTGTAAGCTCTTNTCCAAATGCAGGCACCAACCCAAACAACCCAGGTTTGCTCTCCTAAAGTTTTGGTTTGGGCTCTGGTTTTCTTAGCAGTCAGGAACACCTGTTATATTATTTGCTTAGACCTTTCTGACCTCTGTTCATTGGGTCCAAATGGCAGTTATTTCCAAATCAGATTCTCCTCTTCCAACTGCTTCCTTATTGTAAGCTCTTGAGTGAGGAAGCCTCCATTAGCCTTCCATCTGCATCAGTAAGAGCCTCAGTGTCTGAGGGGCTGCTCTGGATTTAAAGGATGTACTGTAAATATTTCCAGACATATTTCCAGGAAAAATAGTGGGCTTGCACGCTTTCAGGGTCTAGAGATCCCCTTGTTGACTTTGCCATCCATCTTTCCAGAAAAACATGGCTGGCTGGTTCCAAACCCTGATGACCCTCATGAGGAGAATTACAGCCCAAACTTGGGGGCACTGATCTCACTGCCTCCTGGCAGATAATGAAGGCATTGATAACACGGTACCTGGCACACAGTGAGTCTAGGTAAGGTTATTGTACTATTGAAAATGGGGTACCAATGCCAAAGTGAGTTTACAGCATTTAAAAGATAATAATAAAGCAGTTGGAAACCCTGTGTGTGAGTATGCTTAGCTGTGTTCAACTCTTTGAGACCCCAAGGACTGTAGCCTACCAAGCTCCTCTGTCCATGGGATTTCCCAGGCAAGAATTCTGGAATGGGTTGCCATTTCCTTCTCCAGGGGATCTTCCCAACCCAAGGATCGAACCGGCTTCTCTTGGGTCTCCTGCACTGGCAGGTGGATTCTTTATCACTGAGCCACCGGGGAAGCCCATTCTGGAAACTGAGAAGTTATTAGTATCACCAGGGGAATAGATGGATCTAGATTTCTTGGCTCCCTACGAACGGAACCTTGACCGTCCAAATCTGGCAAGCAAAATAGTGCGACATCCTGCTTGGTGTGTGGCAGTATGGGGGCCTTGAGGCAATTCAAGGTCTGTGTTCCCAAGGTTCAATGTTGTTGGGCCAGAATTTTTCAGAATTTACACATGTAACCCCATGAGGTAGGCCTATATTCATTGAAGATTTCAATCACCTTTGAAACCCTCGCATATGCAAGCAAGGTGGCTGCGGGCCCAACCTGTGAAAATGTGCAAGGCCTGGAGAGAAAGGGATTAGGTATTTCTACGCCAACCAGTGGAGGTCAGTGTTGAGTCATGATCTTCCGTGCTAACTGCATGCAGAAGTTACCACAGTAGACAAGCAGAAGTTACCTAGCTCCTAGAAGAAAGAAAAAGGACACTCCAAGAAGAAAACTGTGGGGCTGAGACACACGTCGAAGTGTAGAAAGCAGCTCTGTGCTGCTGAAGGACGACTGCCAGGCGTAGCCTCACGCTTGGGAGCTGCCCAGTGACAAGCTATGTGGAGGGCTGAGCGTGTACCCAGAGCTGGCCCTGTCCTTTAAACTGACTACTTCCTGGAAGCTCTCTCAGCTGAGACATTCTGGGATCCCAAGAGAGCATGCCGATCTCTTCATTATCTCAGTGAGTTTTTAAAAACTAGGAGAGGCTGGAAGTTGCTTCCCAAGGGTAAACTTGCAGGCAATATGTATCTTAGGGCCACGATCCTTATTTCTGTAAAGTTTAAAAAGCCTCCTCAAACATTCCTGCCAAACAGGGAGTCCAGCCCGTTGCTGGCTTGCTCGTGGTCACTCTCTGGGTGGGCCACCCTGATTAATCTCTAGACATCGCCCAAGGAGAAACTGAGAGTATGAGGGAGGAGCCTGGGCTGGTGCGCTCCAATCCACTAACCTCGGAGGCGGCGAGGGGAGCTGGGGGCGGCAGAAAACTCCAAGAGGCCATTGACGCTCTTGTGCCTCTTCACCTCACCTTACTTAATGGCCGCGAGTTTTATCCCCATCATTTGAGAATTTGAGGAACTGAGTGGAGTATTTATTCAAATCAAATACTCAAGCGCTTGGAGTTGCATTCAACACAATCATTTTGGTTGTCATTATTAAAGTGACTTGGCTGGACTGGAGGGCAGGCAGAAGTTCCGGTGTGCAGGAAACCCCACTTCATATGGGTTTAACATCCATGTAGGTAGCAGGTATACTTTCAGATGCTTCTTTTTCTTCATCAAAGGGCCGCTAAGGAGGGTGGACGGAATCTCCCTCTGTTTGTTCATGCCTGGGGTGTTGTAGCAATGAGTTACTCACAGGTACCCTATCTGGGTGCTCTTTATTCCTCGGAGAGGGTGATTCCTGCACAAAGCTCTGACAAGCAAAGGACAATTTTTGAAATGGCAGCAGAAGGAGTGCTTTTGCTGAGTTTGGTATCCTTCGTTACATGCCTGTATTTTTTATTTTTAAAGACTTTCAGTTTCTTTTTTTACGGCCAACTAGGGCTGGACACTGGTGATAGATATTTCTCTTCTGATGTGGTTTCCGTGCCCTTTAATCAGCAGAAGCTGCCCCTGTTCTTTTCCCACCGCAGTCTTCCAAGCGCCTGTGCCTCTGTTCCTGCCCCTTTCTGTCTGCCACGCTCCTTGGTTTGTGTCCTCTACCACCTACCGCCCCCAAGAGAGCCAGCCATCTCTCCTGAACGGTGAAATTCCGTTCATTCTTCAAACCTCCTTCAAACGTTGTCCCCTCTTGCCTAAGGCCGTCACTGTCCCTGCCCAGCCTTTTTTTTTTTTTCTCCAGGCAAAATTAAATCATTCCCTGCTCAAATTATATCATTCCCTGCTCATCTTCCCCCTCAAAGAGTGTTAGGGGCGTTTTGATAGTGTATACACACATATGTGTGGACAAACAGCTAAATAGAAAAACATAAGCAGTGCAGGAGAGAGATCATCACACACCCCTGTTGTTGCCATTGGGAGAATGAAGACAACACAGTACAGGCAGTAATCACAGAGTGAAAGTGAAAGTCACTCAGTCGTGTCCAACTCTTTGCGATCCTGTGGACTATACAGTCCCTGGAATTCTCCCGATCAGAATACTGCAGTGGGTAGCCTCATCTCCAGGGGATCTTCCCAACCCAGGGATCAAACCTAGGTCTCTCGCATTGCAGGCAGATNTGAGACACACGTCGAAGTGTAAAAAGCAGCTCTGTGCTGCTGAAGGACGACTGCCAGGCGTAGCCTCACACTTGGGAGCTGCCCAGTGACAAGCTATGTGGAGGGCTGAGCGTGTACCCAGAGCTGGCCCTGTCCTTTAAACTGACTACTTCCTGGAAGCTCTCTCAGCTGAGACATTCTGGGATCCCAAGAGAGCATGCCGATCTCTTCATTATCTCAGTGAGTTTTTAAAAACTAGGAGAGGCTGGAAGTTGCTTCCCAAGGGTAAACTTGCAGGCAATATGTATCTTAGGGCCACGATCCTTATTTCTGTAAAGTTTAAAAAGCCTCCTCAAACATTCCTGCCAAACAGGGAGTCCAGCCCGTTGCTGGCTTGCTCGTGGTCACTCTCTGGGTGGGCCACCCTGATTAATCTCTAGACATCGCCCAAGGAGAAACTGAGAGTATGAGGGAGGAGCCTGGGCTGGTGCGCTCCAATCCACTAACCTCGGAGGCGGCGAGGGGAGCTGGGGGCGGCAGAAAACTCCAAGAGGCCATTGACGCTCTTGTGCCTCTTCACCTCACCTTACTTAATGGCCGCGAGTTTTATCCCCATCATTTGAGAATTTGAGGAACTGAGTGGAGTATTTATTCAAATCAAATACTCACGCGCTTGGAGTTGCATTCAACACAATCATTTTGGTTGTCATTATTAAAGTGACTTGGCTGGACTGGAGGGCAGGCAGAAGTTCCGGTGTGCAGGAAACCCCACTTCATATGGGTTTAACATCCATGTAGGTAGCAGGTATACTTTCAGATGCTTCTTTTTCTTCATCAAAGGGCCGCTAAGGAGGGTGGACGGAATCTCCCTCTGTTTGTTCATGCCTGGGGTGTTGTAGCAATGAGTTACTCACAGGTACCCTATCTGGGTGCTCTTTATTCCTCGGAGAGGGTGATTCCTGCACAAAGCTCTGACAAGCAAAGGACAATTTTTGAAATGGCAGCAGAAGGAGTGCTTTTGCTGAGTTTGGTATCCTTCGTTACATGCCTGTATTTTTTATTTTTAAAGACTTTCAGTTTCTTTTTTTACGGCCAACTAGGGCTGGACACTGGTGATAGATATTTCTCTTCTGATGTGGTTTCCGTGCCCTTTAATCAGCAGAAGCTGCCCCTGTTCTTTTCCCACCGCAGTCTTCCAAGCGCCTGTGCCTCTGTTCCTGCCCCTTTCTGTCTGCCACGCTCCTTGGTTTGTGTCCTCTACCACCTACCGCCCCCAAGAGAGCCAGCCATCTCTCCTGAACGGTGAAATTCCGTTCATTCTTCAAACCTCCTTCAAACGTTGTCCCCTCTTGCCTAAGGCCGTCACTGTCCCTGCCCAGCCTTTTTTTTTTTTTCTCCAGGCAAAATTAAATCATTCCCTGCTCAAATTATATCATTCCCTGCTCATCTTCCCCCTCAAAGAGTGTTAGGGGCGTTTTGATAGTGTATACACACATATGTGTGGACAAACAGCTAAATAGAAAAACATAAGCAGTGCAGGAGAGAGATCATCACACACCCCTGTTGTTGCCATTGGGAGAATGAAGACAACACAGTACAGGCAGTAATCACAGAGTGAAAGTGAAAGTCACTCAGTCGTGTCCAACTCTTTGCGATCCTGTGGACTATACAGTCCCTGGAATTCTCCCGATCAGAATACTGGAGTGGGTAGCCTCATCTCCAGGGGATCTTCCCAACCCAGGGATCAAACCTAGGTCTCTCGCATTGCAGGCAGATTCTTTACCAGCTGAGCTGCAAGGGAAGAGGAAATGACTCCAACGAAGTGGAGAAATGAGGAAACAGTTTTTCTAGATCTTTTGTAAACAGAAGAATTTTCAACTGCTGTCCCCAAACCAGTGGGGCCTATAATACCACTCCCCTCTATCATAGTGCAGAGAAGAGCAGACAGTTTGGAGTAGTCATTTTATGGAGCCCATTTTAGAGGAGGCCAAAATCACCTTAAGTTTCTGCCTTTGCCCAGATGTGTGCAGTTTCAACTGGGAGTGGGAATAGCCAGTGCTACAGAAATGTAGTTGTTAAAGAATCTCATGTTTGGAATCAAAACTGTCACGTCAGAACAGCTTTTTAGAATTGCAGACAGAATTCTCTGTAGTTAATAAAATCACTCTGGGAGTAACTAATCTGACCAATCTTCCAGGTTAAGCTGGGACACGGACAAAGTGGAAGAGAGAAGAGCGTGCAAACAGCGCAGAACCGTGAAACGGAACACAGGGATCCAGACAGGGACAAGGTGTGTTACCCGGCCGTTTGCGGCGCAGATTTTATCAGCGCATTAGAGAAGAGGGGCGTTGAGTGAATCCAGGCAGCCGTTATCTCTATGTCATTTGGAGGCTGGAGGACACGTCTGTGTGCGTGCAGAATCGTTACATCTTGGCCCATCTGCTGTCTCACTCCCAACCAGACAAAGCTCATTGTTTGTGGTTTTACTGACTCAGGGAGAGGATGCGTTAACCGAAAACAGAGAAAGGGAAGCCTCGTCTGGCTTTTGAGTTTCCAAAACCAAAGCCCAGGAAAAAAAAAGCAGCGAAGGTGAAAAGCAGAGCTTCTGACTTCCTCAGCTTGGGTGAAAGAGAAGAGCTGGAGGGGAAATAAAGAGTGCTTCCACAAGGGGTGTGTTTTTCTGCAGGCGTGGGTAAGGTGGGACAGATGCCCACGCAGGTGTGTGAGATCACGAGTGAGGGCCTTCCCAGCATCCTGGCAGGCAGGAAGATTCCAGAGAAGCAACAGTGGGGCTTTGACAGTCCTAGGGAGTCGTTAGTAGTCTAATGGAGGGGATGGCTGGTAACACTGTCCTGCTTACAAGTTCTGTCATGACTTGCAGTAGAGATGGGACCTAGATAGCCTCAGAGTTTTTCATGCCTTGGTGCAGCCTGGGAGCTGCTGAATAATTTCTCAGGGGCTCAAGGATGGGCCATACCTAGCATAAGGAGGTTCCAGGCTGATGAAGCCCTGCACGCATGATTGAGGGGCTGTGGGCTGAGACCCTGATAGATAGCGGCTATCACAGCGGAAGCCAGCATTATCAGGGGATGATGAAGAACCAGACATCCTCTTAGAGTCCTGGCATTGCCTGGGACCCCTTCGCCCACTCCACCCTGTCTCAAACTTAGGTGGAATCAGGATTTCCCAGGTTTCAGTTTATGCCCAATTTGGCCAAAAGGGCACTCAATTTTGTAAAGTAAGGTGAGTAATCCATTTATTTTTGGTGTTTCAGACAATTCCTTTATTCTTCACCCACTCCTCTGTTACACCATGAACTCCATGAACACCATGAAGTCATCATCATTTTCCAAAGCCGAAAACAGTGTGACCCAGAAGCAGGGCTGGACACAGGAGGCTCTCCTAGGCAGGAATAAACACTCACGAAACATTGACCAAATGAGTTCAAGAATGTTCCCGATGGGAGGGGACCGTGGTTCAGTCTTACAACTCTCTTGTGTGCCCCCTTAGATTCTGGCAGATCTAAGGGGGTACAATCGGGGTTCATTCATTGAGGGAATGAAATAGAAATAACAACAAAACAGTAATAATAAGAAAGAAAAATGTGCCATCAGAGGGAGGTTCAGTGTCCTCAGCATTTTCCAAAGGGAAGTGAATTTGCATCTCTGACCATTTGCCATAGTTACGTGTCTAAAGATCTGAGCTTTAATCTTTTCATTATCTTTTCCTGCCCTGAGAGTAAATAATTGCTACTGAATCCAAGACCTAAGAAAACACACAAATGCTTTTTAGATACGACTAAAAAGAAACACCTACTCTTTTTCCATCGCCCATTCCTACTTCAAAATGCTTTCTGATTCTCTTATTAAAATGCAAAAACTTGCAAAAAAAAAAAACTGTTTCTTTAAGTATCGCTCAATGAGTAAAGCCTTAAAAGCATGATACAAAGTCCCTGTGTCTGGAGCCTTTATTATATTAGCATACTTCAGAAAAGGATTAGATGTCTCTCAGTATTGACTTTGGCTGTTTCCTCCCTCATGGTCCCCCCACTACCATGACGGAGTTTCCTGCCCTGGACTCCTGGTGGAGATTCTAACCACGGAGCCCCAGTTCCTGGGAGGAGGATTTGAATGCCNTGTCTGGAGCCTTTATTATATTAGCATACTTCAGAAAAGGATTAGATGTCTCTCAGTATTGACTTTGGCTGTTTCCTCCCTCATGGTCCCCCCACTACCATGACGGAGTTTCCTGCCCTGGACTCCTGGTGGAGATTCTAACCACGGAGCCCCAGTTCCTGGGAGGAGGATTTGAATGCCAACTGCTTCTCTTGGGCTGAACCGAGGATCTAAACCTACTCTCTGGACCCACATCATCGCCTGCTTATCCCAGAACAACCAACTCCATCCAATGAACTCCACGTGCAAGTCCCACATCCTCTCAAACCTGATCACGAACCACGTCTATTTCAAAACCCGTTATGGATCCCCATTTTCTATTCCAGAGCTCTCCTTCTGCTCGTCTGAAGCACATTCTGTCTAGAGTGTTAGTCAGCTGGGCTAACTGCTTTAACAACCCACCCCGAATTTGTAGCTGCTTAACATGCAGGATTCTACTTCTTGCTCACAACACAGTTCAATGCATGCCAGAAGGGGTGTGGGGGCTCTGCCCCAGGTGGTCTCTCAGGGACCTGTTTTCCTTCTTTCTGGTGACTGCTCTGCTCTTTATAGACATCACCATCCAACCAGAGGATGGTGGAAGGGCAAGGACTGGATACAGGAGGTTCTCCTAGGCAGGTACTTCTCACTTCTACTCAGTCCACCAATCAGAACTTGGTTATAAAACCACCCCCAAATGGAAGGTGCGATTGATTAACTTCCACCACCAAAGATACATAATTCCTAGAACTTTCAGGTCAAAAGTATCTATTTATGCATAAGACAGATTGCTGTTGTTGTTTAGTCTCTAAGTCATGCCCGACTCTGTGACCCCGTGGACTGCAGCCTACCAGGCTCCTCTCCCCACGGAGTCAGTTGTCATTTCCTTCTCCAGGAAGGCAAATTATATCACCCTAAGTAGATCAAACTTTATTTTGTTGGGCTCCAAAATCACTGCAGATGGTGATTGCAGCCATGAAATTAAAAGACGCTTACTCCTTGGAAGGAAAGTTATGGCCAGCCTAGACAGCATATTGAAAAGCAGAGACATTACTTTGCCAACAAAGGTCCGTCTAGTCAAGGCTATGGTTTTTCTGTGGTCATGTATGGATGTGAGAGTTGGACTGTGAAGAAGGCTGAGCGCCGAAGAATCAATGCTTTTGAACTGTGGTGTTGGAGAAGACTCTGACGAGTCCCTTGGACTGCAAGGAGATCCAGCTAGTCCATTCTGAAGGAGATCAGCCCTGGGATTTCTTTGGAAGGACTGATGCTAAAGCTGAAACTCCAGTACTTTGGCCACCTCATGCGAAGAGTTGATTCATTGGAAAAAGACTCTGATACTGGGAGGGATTGGGGGCAGGAGGAGAAGGGGACGACAGAGGATGAGATGGCTTGATGGCATCACCGACTTGATGGGAGTGAGTCTGAGTGAACTCCGGGAGTTGGTGATGGACAGGGAGGCCTGGTGTGCTGTGATTCATGGGGTTGCAAAGAGTTGGACACGACTGAGAGACTGAACTGAACTGAACTGAAGATCTTCCAAGGTTAGTAAGAAATTCCCAAATAAATTATGTTCCCTCATATGGGAATCAGTGTGGCAAAAGAACAAGAGTCTTCTTGTACATTCCAGACAAACTGGTGTTTTCTATTTTGGGATCTCCTTTGAAACAGGAGGACCCTTCACCTGGATATAGAAACTTCATTTTCTCACGCTGTGGGAGTGGCTCAGATTCCAACCAAAGTGTATCCTATAACCTGAGATCCATTCCTCTCTGCCAGTGTCTACTTCTCTGCTGTGGGATAAATAAAATTCCTACATAAGGAAAGCCTTGAGAAATTAAGAAATACCAAGATGACATTTCTTCAAGTATGTTTCAAAAAAACAAAAACAAAGAAAAACAACAGAAAAAAGTCCCGAGATTTAAATGGCTGCTTTATTTCCTGACTTCTGTTCTTCAGTGCCTGGCATCTNGATAAATAAAATTCCTACATAAGGAAAGCCTTGAGAAATTAAGAAATACCAAGATGACATTTCTTCAAGTATGTTTCAAAAAAACAAAAACAAAGAAAAACAACAGAAAAAAGTCCCGAGATTTAAATGGCTGCTTTATTTCCTGACTTCTGTTCTTCAGTGCCTGGCATCTTCATTTAAGGAGGTGACAAAAATCTGATGCAGGTCACTGGCATTATATAAGCAAAAATAATTGGATTTTTTTTTTCACTTGAAGTGAGCTACAGCACTCACTCCCCCAAACCTCCTCTGTGGGAAGAGTCTGGAACCCTTTTATATAAATAATGATCAATTTCAGTGCTACCTTTTGTTCTCAGAGCTCCTCGTTCTCAAGGCCAGGCTAGAAAACAGTCAATTGCTCCTAAAAGAGCTGACCATGTAATCAGACTGTATCTGGAGAAAATATGAGGGCCAATCTCTTTATGGCTAGATTCACATTTAATTCTGGCTCAAATGTTATTTTCACCAGGGTTGTCACAAATGGCCATGCAGCCTATGGGCCACCCATCTTCAGGCGGGTCATCTGCTTATGATATCAGGTGGCCGAGGTAAAGCAAATAAAATGACCGTTATTTTATACAGCCATTTAATTTCTGCACTTGGTAAGGAAACAAATTGACCTGACTTCTCAAAGTTTGAGAAACCAATTTACAAAACAAACTAACAGTAAAAATTACATTTAAAGTGAACGTAAAGTTGCTCAGTCCTGTCCGACTCTTTGCGACCCCCATGGACGGTAGCCCACCAGGCTCCTCCATCCATGGAATTTTCCAGGCAAGAGTACTGGAGTGGGTTGCTATTTCCTTCTCCAGAGGATCTTCCCCACCCAGGGATTGAACCTGGGTCTCATGCATTGCAAGCAGATGCTTTAACCATCTGAGTCACGAGGGAAGCTCCTCAAAATTACATCATGTGTATGCAATAGCTACCTGTGAGCTTCTAGGAGTGGCCCACAAGGTGATACTAAGGGAGTGAGTACTGAAATCTAATCCAGTTGTTTTTTCCACGGTACATATCAGGAATTTAAAAAGATACTGAAGCCTGGACCCTACTCCTTGGGCCAATTAGTCACTAGGGGTGGAGTCTTGGCAACAGAATTTTATAAAGTTACTGAAGTGATTTCACTATGTAACTAGGGTTAAATAGCACAGGTGTAAGCTGTAGTAGAGGGTCTATGTAGTTGTGATAAACTTCTAGAATTTTAAAACATACTAGAAGAGAAAATAATAGGATGGTTTAATACTGAAGCCAGATTGTGGGTGAGAGAATACTTAATTGTTAGAGATCATGTCAGCCTAGCTTTCAACAAATAGTTTTACTGTGTTTCATAACAGTGTTACTAGAAGAAAAGTGTTGGTGTTAGATTCTGCTTGTTGATAAACTGTCTTCCATTGTTAGAGCCTGGGTGGAACTGCTGTTTAAACAGTATCTACAACTTCTAGGGCCCAGGAAGAAACGTGGGCTTCGTTTCAGTAAGGCTGCCTCCAACCCTCTCTTCCTTCCTCTGGGTTGCCTGTATTGACTAGGTGATGCATTACCCAAGGGTACCTGCTCCATCGCTTATACTAGCTACATGCCAGCCAGGGGAGGGTTCTCCAGGAAGCCAGGGGAGCTTGTGGTTCAGGACTCTCCCATGTAAGGGACATCCCTCTCCAGTATTCTTGCTTTGAAAATTCCATGGACAGAGGAGGCTGGCAGGTTGCAGTCCATGGGGTTGCAAAGAGTTGAACATGATTCAGCACGAGCTCGAGCACCAAGACCCTGGGAGGAGGAAATGTGTTCACATGGTCCATATGTTTCAGTAAAATTTGCAAAAGACACATATTTCATTGCAATCAGTTAAGACTGCTATCTATTTCTGATCTCACTTCTTCCTATTGTCCAGTGGTATCAGAGTGTCTGAGGACATTTTGGGGAATAGTTAAAGGGTGCCTGCATTGGGAATTTCTTTATTTTGGGTTTAATGAGGTATATACATGACACACAGTCATTTCTTCATATAATTATTGGGCTAATACATTTTGTGTGTAGAGATATCTTCTGGAAACAGAAATACAGTCATATCTCAAAGATCAGCCTTGGTTCTAGACCACTGCAATGTTTTGATGTGTGTGTGTGTGTGTGTGTGTGTGTGTGTGTGTGCACGCACATGCTCAGTTGCTGATGCTATCTAACCATCTCATCCTCTGATGCCCTCTTCTCCTTTGGTGCATATATAAGTTATATTCACACTATACTTTAGTCTATTAAATGTCTAATAGCATGTCTAAAAATCACCAGTACATACTTTAATTAAAAAATACTTTATTGCTAGAAAGTGCTAATTATCATTTGAACGTTCAATGAGCCATAGTAGTAATATCAAAGGTCACTGATCACATATCACCATAACAAATATAATAATAATGAAAAGGTTTGAAATATTGCCAGAATTGTCTACTGTGACACAGAGACACACAGTGAGCAAATGCTGTTGGAAAAAAATGGCACCAAAGACTTGCTCAATGCAGGGCTGCCACAAACCTTCAGTTTATAGAAAACACAGTATTTGCAAGTTTTAATAAAGTGGTGTTTAATAAAATGAGGTATGCGTGTAATAGGCAGATTCTTGGATTACTTGATAAGTCAATGGAAGAAGAGTAAATCATTCATATGATTTATTGAACACACTGAAAAATGTTTTCATTTCCTGCTGATCTGACATAAAATGAAGAAACCAGGAAACTCATATTCACCACCACAATATACAATATATGATTCTCTGGCTAATGGGTGTTATCAATTTAAAGAATATCTAGGATTAGTCATTGTGCTAGAAAAGTCAAAATAACCTTAAATCCTGCAGCTCATATATGAAAGAAACTTGATAGAGATTTCCCCACGTTTGACAACAGTTCTAAAAAAACAAGAAGTAAAACATTGCCAATGAGAAATTGTGAAGCTGAAAGTTTTCAGCTAGAAAGCAGAGATTGAAATTGAATTTTATGTCCATTCTCTCTGCAGAAAATGGTAATACAGTATCATCATCAGAGGAAAAGTGGGTCAAAGACCAGCCAAGAAAATGTGAAAAACATGTAAAGGTGTCAGGCTGTTAATGAATCAAAACATGTTTCTAGATTTTGCAATGTTTCTGGCACTTGTCAGATCTTTAAAATTGTCATTTGCTGTAGTTTCTTTTCTCATTCTAAATAAACATTTATTTTCACACAAGTGGTATTCATAATTTTGTAATTATTTTTCATAAAGAGAGCCCTCCAATTGTGTAAATTTTAAGCTCTACAAAACTTGAATCCACCCCTGCAACTGGCCTGTGGGGAGATGATAGGGAGTGTCAGATGTTCCTGGAGTCGAGTGTTCCTGGAATTCTAAGAACAAGTACACACACTCACTGGCACACACACATGTATCTTACTTCACCCTGTCCAACCACTCCCCAGGTAGCCCTGGGGTTGCCTCCTCTGGAGATGTAAGGCTCACTGCCCACATCCCCTGACCCCATGTGGTCACCTCCTCTGGGGCTTGGAGTGGCGTAGGAGCCCTGGGCAGGTGCTGAATGTGTGAGTGGGAGACAGTGTAGGTGGTCCCGGGTGTAGGCACAGCCCTGCCTGGCCCTTCAAATGGTTCAGGAAGAGACCAGCCACGCCTAGGGCTGTATCTAGGCAACAGTACGGGCGTGCTCAGTCGTTAAGTCCTGCTGATTCTTTGCGACCCCAAGGACTGCAGCAGGAAATCTCCGCAATCCTGACGGGGCACGCATGCTGCTGCTGCTGCTGTTAAGTCGCTTCACTCCGTAGACGGCAGCCCACCAGGCTCCCCCGTCCCTCGGATTTTCCGGGCAAGAACACTGGAGTGGGTTGCCATTTCCTTCTCCTGATGGCACTCATAGGCTGATTTAATAAGGAGTGTGATTCATGGAATCCAGGTTGTGTACAGTTATGGTGATTTTTACCTTGAAACCTCAGAATCTCTCAGCGACTCTCCTTTCGTGTCCGTACGTGTCCCTGCGTGTCTCTCCCCTCTCCCACTCCCCCTCCCCTCACAGGCACTGTCCAGAGTCACCAGTTCAGATGGAGGAGGGGGTAGTCCTGGTCCTTCCTTCTAGAATGCCAGGGAACCTAGAGACAAAATCCATGGCTGATCTCTACAGGGAGCCTCTCGGGCTGCTTCGGCCTCATCCGTAAAGGGGGTTAATGAAAGCATCCATCTCTCTGGTAGAACACCTGAGGGCAGAGTCCTCTCCATCCGCTAGCTAGCAAGCCTGCGACCCCAGGTCAACCACACCAGCCTGACCATCACGGCCTGGCCATCTACACTCCCTGCCATTCCAGATTTCCCTGAAATGAGCTTCCTCCTCACTCGTGTTTGGGAGACCAGGAATTTCTCCAAGCTCTCTCTGAACACCAAGATGGTCAGACTTCATGGTAAACACCTCGTAGATAACAAGAAAAAGCAAGCGTCTCCTTAAACAGGAGCCTTATTTTGGTTCACACTAGATCCTTGTGGCTCTAAGGGAATCTCAAAGTCCACATTGCGTCATGAAAACAATAAGAAAGGATCTGAAAGGAAAAAAAAAAAAAAACCAAAAAAAAAACAACCTTCCCTCCCTCACGACTTCTACTCTTCCCCCTCTTCAGATCTTGTCTTTTTTTTCCAAGGTAGAGGATATTAACGGTAATGAACACACAAATAGTCATGTGAATAGATAATTTTGGGAAACAGAGACTTGTGGAAATACTTGCTATTTCATTCTGAGATGTCTCAATTTAACTGATCCGTACTTTAACATTACAAACAATTTTACACAGGTGACATATTTTGAAATATCAGAAAAGGCCAGTAATTTATCTCAGCGGGTTTCAGTTTTCTCAGCTATCATATGGAGAGATAGAACAAAATGATCTCCAAGATCATTTTTTAGGGCTAACATACTATGTGTTAAGGGTACTGTTAGTTGCTCAGTCATGCCGGACTCTTTGACCCCGTGGAAGCCTGCCAGGTTCCTATGTCTGTGAAATTCTCCAGGCAAGAATACTGGGGTGGGTAGCCATTCCTTTCTCCAGAGGATAGTCCGACCCAGGGACTGAACTCAAGTCCCCTGCACTGCAGGCAGATTCTTTACCACTGAGCCACCATGATTTCATACTAATGATGCTAGCAATATTTTGCTTTACAGTTAACATTTCTTTTCTTTTATATTCGGTAAGTGCTGTGGGCTCAACAGGCATTGATTAAGCAGCAACAGGGCATGCAATTCAGAAAAGCACTCTTCTGTGAGAAACAGCTGTTTCTTGAAAGTGTGAATGAAAATATATTTTTAAATGAATCAACATCTATTTTACATGTATACCATGGAGCTTTCTGCCTTCAAGAATCTCATGATGAAGCTCTTAGCAGACCTTATTTATCTAGTATGTCAAGTTTAACTTTCTTAAAGAAAGAATAGTCACAATGGGAGTTTGCCCTACTCCGAATCTCCCTTTCCAAGGGTTGCATTCAGGCACAAAGAGGTTAAATGGAGTTGCTATGAAGTAAAGGCAGCGGCAGGACCAAGGCGAGAATTCCGAACACCCTAGGTTCACACACCCGACCCCAGCATCAGAAGTGTCATTCTCGGGTTAATTCTTCCCAAGAATTAACGGGTTAATGTGCGCCCCATGATGGGCAACCACTGATCGCGCTGAGCTCTGAGACACCGAGCACCCTCTGGGCAACATTTCACGGAAAGCAGACAACCTTCTGGATGCTGTTGTCATATTGTGACGAGGCTCTGTCTGTTTGGCAATACATCGACACTCCAGATGTATGTTTCCCCAAATTAAAACCATTTATTTACAGACATACAAAGGAAAAATAAGCCTCACTCTGCTGCAGACTTCTGAGTAGCTAGCTACTCTCTTCTTTGATACACCCCAGGCTCTCCTCTATTTACGGCTGGAAATAAGGCCCGGTTGGCGGAGCGGCTGCCTCCACAAATCCCAGGAGAGTTCAGTGGAGGGTGTCCCCCAGGACACAGGACATCTGCTTCCTCATCTCCTTCCCCGTGCATTGACCTTCAGCGAAAACCCTAATAACAGCATCAGATCGCCCTTCTTCACATGACTTAAACCAGGAACAGGACGCGAGTCTGTAGGATGACTAGGAATCTGAACCCAGTGTTTCTTATCGTGCCCATGTGTCATTTCCACATCTGAAAATCCAAGGCTAGGGTTCTTCACATTACTTTCCTCTCAGGAAGTATTTCTTCCCTTATAATATGTTCACTTCCTGACCCCTTGAAAAATGATATAGTTCTGCTCTGGTTATCACTCCAGCAAACAGAACGGCATGGTAGGTCGTAGTCCCGTGTCCTAAGCGACGTGTTAGAGCTGAACAGGGGAAAGCAGACGGATGGTGGAGTCTGAATATCTGGAGTGTACTTGACAATGAGAGTCTATCAAATGCTTAAATGCTAGGAGTTGCTTTTCTTGCCTTTATCTTTTTTCTTTCTCAGCTCTAGTATTATTTTTCAGTGCTTTCTCTCTCACACACACAAACAGGAAGGGCCTCGGGCACTAGTATATGTGGGAGATGTCCTGGGCCAGCCTGAAATTATGCACACAGCCTGGGATTGACCAAGAAGTGTAGACTCTGCACCTTGAGAGATGGGGAAATAGGTTTTCTAAGCATCCAGTGAGGCTCTGCCCCAGGAAAAGTGTTGGAGTCTCGGCAGATGAATATTTACTACCAGTGACGGTGTGTGCACTGGACCCGAGGCGGGAAGTAAGAGGTGAAGTGAAATAGTTGAGAGGCCTCTGAGGATGTGACACATCCTGGTGGGGCGTCCCTGTGAGTCCTGAGAATAGCGCAAGGGTAGAGGTGGGGGCGGGGGTGCTGTCCTCTGGGCTTTGGGAAGGTTTCACAGCATAGATTGCTCTGAGTGTGTCTGTGAAAGGTGACTCCGGCTTTGTGAGGATGAGCAGGAGCAGTGGGTGTGGGTGGTGGAGGGGGGCCAGGTGGTCCCTCCTGAACAGGGGATGAGGGTACAGAGCCAGGTGGGGGACACGGGGGTGGAAATGGTCTGCTGAGAAGAGATGATGGGGAGTCACCCAGGGAGCAGATCACTGCTAAAGGTTGAGGGGCAGGGGAGTGACAGGATTGGACCCATGTTTTAGGCAGCAGGTTCTGGTGGCAGTTGTGCAGGATGAAGGGAGGGCAGAGAAACAGCAGGAGGGAGAAGCCCCGTGAGGAAACTGCTTCGACACTCGGCACCAGATATCAGAGTGAATGGTGAGGAGGTAGCAGTTTCCAGGCTTCTCGAGGGATCTAATGGCCCTTTGGATGTGGCAGCTGAGGGCTTGGCCCTTTGAGCCTCTGTTTGCGCCCTCCCCCCCCACCTCCACGCTCCATTTTACTCCCACCCCTAGTGCTAATTTTCAGTGTTAATTACAACAGCTATTGCTATTCATTTCTCTTCTGCTCTAATAGTGGGAAGTCTTTCCTGGTGAAGGGATGGTAATGCTGTTAGGAGTAGCGTTTTTGATTTTTGCTCTAAAGGCGTTCTGGGTATTATTAAGTGGACCTGACTTAACTGTGCAAACTCAGAGTCAAATTAATTTTAATAGCATTTGCAAAGTAAAGGCCAGGCACTGTTTTAAGGACTTCACATGTACTAACTCATCTAATCTTCACAACAATCCAATAACACAGGTAATGTTGGAAAAATTATCCAGAATTTAGGATGAAGGCAAGAAAGCGGATGACACATCCTTTCAGTGTAAGAGGGTGAAGGCCACCCAAGGATCTTCTCAAGGAATGTCTTTGGTTTGCTTTGCTGCTTAATTCTAAATCAAGTTCTCAGACTTAAGGAAGCCACCTGTAAATTTGAAGACTTGATTAAGAGATTTAAAAATAATTTCTCATTAGTCAAAACACATAACCCCAATAATTTATGGTATATTGAATATTAACCAGGTGATATCTAAACCAACAATCTTATTCTCTAATGCATTTTCAGTTGCTCAGCCATGTCCGACTCTTTGAGACCCATGGACTGTAGCCCACCAGGTTGCTCTTTCCATGGCATTCTGCAGGAAAGCATACTGGAGTGGGCTGCCATCTCCTTCTCCAGGGGATCTTTCCCACCCAGGGTTTAAACCTGTTTCTTCAGCTGGTTTTCTTCCAGAACTCTGGGCCATGGAATTCATATTTGTAAATCTGGACATGCAAATATGTTATATGAAGTTTCCCTTCTGCCAAATTTTCATCATCCACGGTCTGATTCAAAATCACCTCATGGCTTCCTTTAGTTTCCACACCCTGTTCTCATCTTAACACGGATTCTTTATGCTAGAATCTTTCCAAGCAATTATAGCGGGTGGTTTCCTTCCATTTCGGCTGTCAGTATGTGCTATGGCTGTTCTACCCACGTCTCTTCCTTTAGGTGACAAACTCATAGAATAAAAGGACCGTGATAACTTTGGCACACCTGTAATACCGACTCTCTGTTCCATGAGAAATTCAGCAAGTACTAAATGTTGCTGATAAATGTTCTGCTCCTGGAGAAAAAAACTTCTTCCCTTTACATTTGGTAGTATTCATCTCCTGTTCATGAAGGACTAGTTGAACTCCAAAGCCAGAAAATTCACCTGCCTTCCAGAAAGGAAGGAAGTGATACTCTGGGCAGGTGCCCCGGACAGTCTGCCTATCAGTGATGAAGTTGCCTAATTTGCCATTTAATTTTGCAGCCTCTCAATCCTTTAAGCTGCCTTACGTGATCCTTTTTATAGTTGGCAATGGGGCTGTGATGACAATTCCCTGCCCCAATTTCTGCATTCCAGTTTCCAGTCGGTTATGTTGACTCCAGCATCTATTATCATATTTGGCTTCTAAAACAGCAAAACTCTGCGAAAAAACTTTTCTATCCTCCTCCACATCCCCCCACTACCAAAAAAAAAACCCAATAAAATTTAAGGAAATGATAACATTATACTAGCTGCTATTATTATTAACTGTCACATCTTCTGATTTGAGCTAAAATGCTTCAAGATGTTAAATGACTGAAATACTGGTGAGTGTCCAGCCTCATTCCTGGTTCCTGGTGCATCCATCTCTGGATCTCACTTATTTAACTCAAGGTGCCTGTTGAATTTGGGTTTCCTCCAAATGACTCAGTATCATGGTTATGCGACTCTTCAGCTTGAATCAGTGAGGAGGAATGTTGACACAGGCCACCTGCTAGGGGACCCCTGGGCAAACTCTGGCTGCGGTGCACTGAACATCTCAGTGACATAAGAGTCATGGCACTTGTGCAGCGGACGACGTAAACTGAGGAGTCATTCCTGTTACTCCCATACCTGGCCTGAGCAGAAGCACAATCACGTTTAATCTGGAGAACAAGGAGTCCTCCACTAGGGAAGTGCTCATTTGTGCATCTGGATACAGTTTCAGGTTGGTAACTGACAGCTCTAGGGAGGAATAGTTTACCTGGATCTGAGGGACAGATAGGAATCTGAATCGCTTACTTTCACAAAATGCTTAACTGTTTACACAGAGCGGGGACAACTTGGCAGGCATCTGGGGAAGGAGGCTGAAGGGCTAGACTGATCCCTACTACTACTACTGCAGATCAGAGAAAGGAGGCCCCGACAATTCAAATGGCTTGTCTGAGGTCACTTTGAGGGAGAGGTGGCAGATCAGGGATGGGGGTCCAGGCTGTCACATGCAATAGTGATGTCATATCCTTGTGAGCATCTCCAGGGCTGGTTGCCATGTGCCTATAGGAATATGTGCTTGACAATAAATGCTGGAGAGGGTGTGGAGTAAAGGGAACCCTCTTACACTGTTGGTGGGAATGCAAAATAGTTCAGCCACTATGGAGAACAGTTTTTTAAGGAATCTCCTTAAAAAACTGGAAATAGAACTGCCATACAACCCAGCAATCCCACTGCTGGGCATACACACTGAGGAAACCAGAATTGAAAGAGACACATGTACCCCAATGTTCATCGCAGCACTGTTTATAATAGGCAGGACATGGAAGCAACCTAGATG
>SJYA01002027.1:5386377-5469187 GCA_006410615.1 Neotragus moschatus
GGATTCATGTTGATGTATGGCAAAACCAATACAATATTGTAAAGCAATTAGCCTCCAATTAAAACAAATAAATTTATATTAAAAATAATAAAAATAAATATTCTGGCAAGGAGAGTATACATGAAAAAAAAAAGGAATATGTGCTTGAACACTTCTCCATAGTGAAAAATGCTACATGGAAGGAAACGCCCATTACTTATTTGGGGCACACATGTCTGTCTTGAAGAAAATGTGCTTCCAAACTCCCATCTCATCTTCTCCTTTGAGATGGAAACAATTTGAGGGAGACGTGTGAAGGTGTGAAGTGGGCTCCCCAGGAGAACCAATAACAGCTAAATTAAGGCAGTATGCAAATGGAATTCCAGTATGTTTGACTTCCATGAGCAATGCCTGGCTGCATTTTTCCATCACTCCTCATGGGCCTCTACGGAGCTGTGAAAAGCACCTGGTCTCTAGGGACCAATATCCTGAAGTCAGCAGTAAGGAAAAATCCTTCTTTAATGTGTCTTGAAATGAACTCATGATTGGACTAGAAATATACCTTCACTCAACATGAGTACATCAATAACCCAAAAACCAGAGGTGCTTCCAAAGCACTTCAAGTGGGTGTTTGATTAACGTCTCATAACCCACGGCAGCTCCAGAGCACACTTGGAAATTCTCTGCATCCAAGTTGAACAGAAACCCATGAGCAGAAAGGAATGGGTCTCTGAAGCTGAAGCTGGAGCTTATGGCTTTGCAGACAGTCTTTACAGCAGGGGGTGGCAACTTCTGAAAAACGGTGGGTGGTAGTTTTACGGTCCTTTTTCTGGCAGAAGTGGTCCCAGCACAGGCGTAGGGATCCTGGCATGTCTGCACACATGCTCACTTGCACACAGGATGGGCCAGCATTGGGAAGGCCCTATGGCAGGGGTCAGGGAGGCATCCAGAAGGGATGGATTTGGGTCTATGGGCACCTACCAAATGTCTGCTACTGGAGTACATGTCAGATTATTCACTACAGCTCACCAGTACTTCTCCAGCATTTTTTGGTAGAGTTTGGTGACCACCTATTTTCTTTCTTGTCTTCCTGTCACCTGTTTGTGGCAGACACTATTGGCTGTCAATCCATCAGCTGAACCATTTTCTTTTGCTTGCTTGCTAAGTTGTTTCAGTTGTGTCTAACTCTCTGTGAGCCCATGGATTGAAGCCCACCAGGCTCCTCTGTCAAAGGGATTCTCCAGGCAAGAGTACTTGAGTGGGTTTCCATGTCCTTCTCCAGGGGATCTTCCCAGTGCAAGGATCGAACCTGTGTGTCTTACATCTCCTTCATTGGCAGGTGGTTTTTTTTTTTTTTTTTTACCACTAGCGCCACCTGAGAAGCCCTACAGTGTAGTCCCCTTCCCCTAAGAGGCTTCCATTAAGGTAGGTGAGGCCCTTCCCTATACCAGGGAGAGAAACTTTATTGGTCTTAGTGAATCATAGTGATCTCACTCCAGTACTAACGCATGAAAATGCTCAATGACTGTGACTTAGAGTGCAGTGGTGTGGGTACCGGTTAGGCCAGAGGGTGGGGGTATGGGTAAGGAAGAGATGACATAGCTTGGAAAGATAGATTAGCATCAAGTTATGGGTGCTTTGAATGACAGGCCAAGAAGTTTAAATTTTGTTCAGTGTCATTGTTTGAGTTCAGATAGTCTATTTGGGAGGTGATCATAGAGGGTCACAAGGGAAGAAGTGAGGGAATGAGACAGGGAAAGGAGAGAAGCCAATGGAACATTTGTTAGTGAGTGATTTACCATTGTGGGCACTGGGCCATCTGAGAAACCGAGCCCAACTAAAGAGAGAGAAGACCGAGACAGTCAGCCAGTGGCTCCCAAACCACGTGGGTGAGAGCTGCCTTCAGGGGTTTTGACTTTTCTCAGCTTCTGGGTTATACCTTTAGTAGAACAAGCTCCTTTAATGGTGGAAACACTTCTAGGAAGAAAAGAGGATGCTGAGGACTCTGAGGTGAAAGACTGTCTTGGAACTGTATTCCAGAGCTGCAAGTCAAGTTGGGAGGTGAGGAGATGTGGGCTTGGGGCGTGAACGGCATCCTTTACATTTGGTAACTCAGGGGAAACAGAAAAGTTTTTGAATTGGTAAGGGACATGATTAGAAGTTGCTTTGAAAAAATTTTTTTCTGGATACAGTATATATAATAGGTGGGAGTTCACATTTTATTTCAAAAAATTTTTTTTCTGAATCCTGTGTAATATGCTGCTGCTACTGCTAAGCCACCTCAGTTGTGTCCGACTCTGTGCGACCCCATAGACGGCAGCCCACCAGGCTCCGCTATCCCTGGGATTCTCCAGGCAAGAACACTGGAGTGGGTGGCCATTTCCTTCTCCAATGCATGAAAGTAAAAAGTGAAAGTGAAGTCGCTCAGTCGTGTCCGACTCTTAGCAACCCCATGGACTGCAGCCCACTAGCCTCCCCCATCCATGGGATTTTCCAGGAAAGAGTACTGGAGTGGGGTGCCATTGCCTTCTCCAGTGCATGAAAGTGAAAAGTGAAAGTGAAATTGCTCAGTTGTATCCAACTCTTTGCAACCCCATGGACTGCGGCCCAGCAGGCTCCTCCGTCCATTTTCCAGGCAAGAGCACTAGAGTGGGGTGCCATTGCTTTCTCCATGCTAGGAGTATGGTAAGGGCTAAATCTTTTGCCCTCTAGAGGCTCCCTGTCTGGAAATCAGGGCTATTGCTGTCAGAAGATGAGGAAACTGTACTCAAGTGAGATAATGCAGAAGTTAATTAAATCTGGCAGGAGATGATATAAAAGAGACAGCGGATGTGAGAGACACTGCAGAAATAAAGAGGGCTCAGTGGCTAGTTGGTGAAAAGAATTGAGAGTGAGGAAGGATTCATAGATACATGGAGTTTTGACACCTATGACAGAATTTTGGATGTTAGGGAGAAGAGCCATTTTGGAAGATAGCACAGAAGCTGAGAAAAGGATTACCACGAGCAATATATACACAGGCCTGATTTCCATTAGCCATTAATTAATAAACATTTTTAGAGAATCTACTGAGTCTCAGGAACCGCACTGCTCACTATAGTGAAATCTAGTTACAAAGACCCGTGAAACGTGATTTATGTCTTCAATGGGCTTTTTGTGAAGAAAATGAACATTCAGGTGTGCGAGGAGCTCATGGGACCATCTCTCAGAGGAGGGAAAGAGTGGCAAGGAAGGTATAAGATGATATTTGAGTAAAGTTTTAAAAAAATTATAGATGATATGCTTTTATTCTAGCAGGCAAACCCTATGTATATAAATATAACCACAGTTTGGCTATATATGGAAAAGGACTTACCAAAAGTTAAAAAAGAGTACTAATATCTTACAGAGCCTTAAAGTGTATAACGGACACCAGGCATCAAATTTTAAAATTTTCTGACCACTAATATAAAATCTTTACATCAAATCCATTATTTATCCTCAAAATATCTGTATGTATAGAGATTCCTTAAAAAGCTAGTAATAAAACTACTGTATGACCCAGCAATCCCATTACTTGTCATATACTCTAAGAAAACCACAACTCAAAGAGACATATGTACCCCAGTGTCCATTGCAGTGCAATTTACAATAGCCAGGACATGGAAGTAACTTAGACGTCCACTGACAGATAAATGTGTAAAGAAGTTGTAGTACCTATATACAATGGAATATTACTCAGTCATAAAAAGGAAACAATTTAGTGAGATGGATAAACCTAGAGCCTGTTATACAGAGTGAAGTAAGTCAGAAAAAGAAAAACAAAAATTGTATACCAATGCATATATATGGAATCTAGAAAAACGGTACTGAGGAACCTGTTGGCAGGGCAGGAAGAGCATGCAGATGTAGGGAATGGACTTGTGGACGCAGAAGGGGAAGGAGAGGGTGGGATGAATCGAAATGTAGCCCTGACATATATAAACTGCCATGTGTGAGACACATAGATGGTGGGACCTGATGTATGGCACAGGGAGCTCAGCTCTGCTCTGTGATGGCCTCGAGGGGTGGGTGGTGGGTGGTGGGAAGGAGGTTTAAGAAGGAGAGGCTATATGCATACATATGGCTGATTCACATTGTAAAGCAATTATCTTCCAACTAAAAATAAAATTTAAAAAAAATCTATTCATGTGGTGGAGGCCAGTACAATATTGTGAAACAATTATGCTCCAATTAAAAAATTTAAACTCTACACATAAAATAATTTTGTATAATTTTTCATTTATTCTATTTTAACCCAGGCAAATGTGTTAAAATTATCACAGTGTCCTAGTTATTATGAGCTTAGACTAAAAGGCAAATAGGTGTTTTTCAGGTAAGGATAGGTATGACCCAGATCATGGCTGCTGTTGTGGGCCATTTATACTTTATCCTACCAGTCATGAGAAGTTACAGAAAGGGCTCTAAGTACAAGAATGTCCCAATCAAATGTGTGTCTAGGAAGATTGGTGAGGCAATGATGGTGGGATCAGGGATCCAGGGAAGGAGGCAGGAAGATCATTTGAAGATGCTCTAAAGCAGTGATTTTCAAGATGTCTGGGAATCCTGGAAGTCCCCAAGACCTCCCTGGAAGTCGGGGAGGTCCTTATGGCAATATTAAGGTGGCATTCCCTGATGATCCAGTGGTTAAGAATCTGCCTTGCAATAGAAGGGACACTGGTTTGATCCCTAGTTTAGGAAGATCCCCCATGCCACCAGGCAACTAAGCCATGAGTTACAGCTACCGAACCCGGCATGCCTGGAGCCCTTGCTCCGTAACTAGAAGCCACAACAATGTGAAGCCCACGAAGTGCAGCTAGAGAGTAGTCCCGGCTCGTTGCAACTAGAGAAAGCCTGCACACAACAAGGAAGACACAGAGCAGCCAAAAATAAAAAGATAAACACACAGATAAAAATCTTTTAAAAAGATGGCATTTGTTTTGATTTTCGTTCTGTGACTGCTGCACAGAGTTGTCCAGAAGCTAAATGATGTGTGATGACAATTTCTTCGCAATTGCTAAGATATGCTTTTTCATTCCAGTGTTTTAAACACTTGTTTCTTATTTTTAATTAATTTCTAAAGTGGCTTATAGACAATATTATAAATATTGTTCAGTACACTCCATGTAAACAAAACTTTGGGATCCTCAAGTTTAAGGGCCACTGCTTTATAGATATTTATTGATTTGGAAAAATTGCCAAGGGATTTTCAGTAAGGAATATAGGAAGAATTGCCTCAATTATATGGATGAGAAAACTAAGGCAGATAAGCCAGAGAATTGACAAAACCAAGGAATAGACATAAGGGGGATGGGCTAGCAACATATTTGAAGAAAGCCAGTTTGGGATGCTGTATGAGTCAGGGTTCTCCATAGAGATGGAACCAAGAGAATGCGAGGGGGTCGGGAGAATTCTCCCTTACTCGAGTCTCTTTGATTTACTCAAGTCTTCCTCAAATTGGGCAAGGCCCACCCCCACTGGGGAGACGAGTGTACTTTACTCAGTCACTGATTCACATGTTCATCTCGAAATATCCTCGCAGACACACATAGAATAATGTTTAACCAAGTGTTGGGACACTCTGTGGCCCAGGTAAGTTGACACATAAAATTAACCATCATGGGTGCTAACCCCGGGTAGGAGAAATGAGGACCCATCAGTAAGAAAATGAAAAACTGGAGTGGAGAGGAAGAAGGCACTGTGTTTACTGACTCCCTGGCTAGCCTCTGCTTGGCCATAAACTCTCACTGCTCCTTCTGCAGACCCACAGATTCCACTTTAATGAGATCAACCAGATGCCTTCTCGTCCTCCCTCTGCTTTGTGGCTCATCTCACTGCTGCAGGAATCCTTTTGGGAAAGGACTCGTGCTAATTTCTACCTTCTGCAGAGAGTTTACTCATCTCAGCCATCATGAAGAATCAAGATGGTATTCTTTGCTGACCCCAAACCCACGTAAGACCTGTAACTGCATCCTTAACAGAGGCAAGGGACACATGTATTTCTCCAGAAATGTAGTAAATCTTAAAGCTTGTTTTATGAGGGAATCCTAAATTGTAATCCGATTCCCACATGATAATGTGTTGCAAATTACTAGTAAATGCTCTTTTTGGTAAACTGCAAACAAATGCTTGCTCTCAACAAGTGAGTCACTAGTGAGAAGAGAAAATGACCCTTCACATTTGGGAATGTTGTCAAATCCAGGTTTTAAATCAAAAGGTCGCTGATGCAATCCATTTGGTGGGCTCAGCTCACTGGTCCACACGGAGCAAATATCTGTGGGGTACAGACACTGTTACCTGAGGGTGATGCCAACAGAGTGATTCTTTATCCCCAGGATTTATGACTAGGTCATTCTCTCCTGAGAGGCCCAGAGAGGCTCTGGGTCCCCACTAGGGCTGTACACCCAAGTCCCTCTCCTATCTGTCCATCAAAATTTGCCAAGATCTTGGGCTTTTGAAGGGAAGGGCTTGCTACCATAAACACACACTCATGTTTGGTATACAAATGGCATACTGTAGTAATCATCAAATTGTGTTCTATAGAACATACTAGTTCTGAAAGATTAGGAAAAAAATATTTCCTGGTAACATAACTTTATGGCAAAAACCACCACAATACTGTAAAGTAATTAGCCTCCAATTAAAATTTTTTTAAAAAGATACACATGCAAATAAATGGATAGACTAGAAAGCTAAAAACAAAAACAAATCCTCTCTTAGAATAACGTTAGCATTTTAAAAGCTCTCAAAAAACTTTCCACTGAGACAGCAGTTCGGCTTAAACTAATTCAACCAGGTGGCAGATATTGTGGATTGACTCACCTCCTGTCCCCACCATCCCGACTTCCCTTAGAGTGTGTGCACCTCCATCTTCTAAAAATTACATTTCCCTGGACACTTTTGGAGGTTGGGTGCAGGCACATGACCTAGATGGGGCCAATCAGAACATGTGTGCCCAGGGCTACCTCGTAGAGGAAGTCAGTACATTAGGGGAACACTGCATCTCTTGACAAGATCAGTGCTGTGGGTGTCTAGTATTCCTGAGGGGATGTGGTGGGGGGCCCGGCATCCACTCGCAGGCAGGGGTGTTTCTACCAGAAAGGTTCTGCGGTGAGGTCGGGCATTGTTCTTTGCCTATTGTGGGCCCCAGCTGTGTTATTTTTGGCTGAGTAACATACAAGTCTGGCCTCCCAGAGCATACCACTCAGTTCAGTTCAGTGGCTCAGTTGTGTCCTACTCTTTGCAACCCCATGAATCGCAGCACACCAGGCCCCCTGTCCATCACCAACTCCCAGAGTTCACTCAGACTCATGTCCATCGAGTTGGTGATGCCATCCAGCCATCTCATCCTCTGTCGTCCCCTTCTCCTCCTGCCCCCAATCCCTCCCAGCATCAGAGTCTTTTCCAATGAGTCAACTCTTCGCTTGAGGTGGCCAGAGTACTGGAGTTTCAGCTTTAGCATCATTCCTTCCAAAGAAATCCCAGGATTGATCTCCTTTAGGATGGACTGGTTGGATCTCCTTGCAGTCTAAGGGACTCTCAAGAGTCTTCTCCAACACCACAGTTCAAAAGCATCAATTCTTCGGCGCTCAGCCTTCTTCACAGTCCAACTCTCACATCCATACATGACCGCTAGAAAAACCATAGCCTTGACTAGACAGACCTTTGTTGGCAAAGTAATGTCTCTGCTTTTCAATGTGCTATCTAGTTTGGTCATAACTTTCCTTCCAAGGATTAAGTGTCTTTTAATTTTATGGCTCCAATCACCATCTGCAGTGACTTTGGAGCCCCCCAAAATAAAGTCTGACACTGTTTCCACTGTTTTCCCATCTATTTGCCATGAAGTGATGGGACCAAATGCCATGATCTTAGTTTTCTGAATGTTGAGCTTTAAGCCAACTTTTTCACTCTCCTCTTTCACTTTCATCAAGAGGCTTTTACTACTAATACTACTACTAACAACAACAATCATAACAATAACTTGCTACTTAAGCTACCAGAGTGAATCCAGGTTGCAATTAAACTCTGACTCCTACAACCACAAAAACTAATGACTACTTAAGGATATCCCATAAAACTAGTGCTTCAAGGAAGACAAGTTTGGAGATGCTATTCTTCAAACTGAGATTCTAAACCTCACTTTAAGTGAATAAAAAACGTAAGGGTGGGAATTCCAGGTGCTTTGCCTGGCAACGTCTGTTGTGAGGATGGGGAATGATGGCTCCATATGGGATCATGTTATTTGCCATCTCTGGACAAGAAGTTCAGGAGGTACTTGAAGCTCAAGAGGCACTTCCTAAACCTACAATTTCATGAAAACATTGGCCAGACTAAGCATATGTTCTTTATCTGACATCCTGCTAGGTCCTTATGTGGAAATACACATCCGTAAATGGCTTGATTTCCCAGGGGACTAACAAGAGGCTAGAGATTTATGTGTGAAATCATTAGGGGATGTAAAATGATATAAAATTAAGTAGTACTTTTGGGGTTTACTATATCCAACTTATTAAAGGCATAAATCTTAAAACAATTTTTCCATTATTTTTAGAATTTCCTCCTTTAAATTAGTGGCTCGTAAGCCAAATTGTGTCCATAGGTATGTTTTCTCTTGCCCACACAGGGCTTTGTTTAAATGAATTAGTTGACAGCATTTGCAAAAGTAGGAGATTTTTACCTTAAAAGTTAAAAGAAGTGGCAACTAAGGGCAGAGATAATCACGCTATTCTCTGATATGTGTTTGTGTGTGCACTCAGTTGCTCAGTCATGCCCAACTCTTTGCGACCCCATGGACTGTAGCTCACCAGGTTCCTTGGTCCCTGGAATTTTCCAGGCGAGAGGACTGGAGTGGGTGGCTATTTGCTACTCCAGGTGACCTTCCCGATTCTTCACAAGGGACATTGGCTACCTAGTTAGTTTTTCTAATAATTTAAGTTTCCCCAAAGCAAGTGTGCCCTTGAAAGAAGCACATTAGATTAATAGCAGATGATCCATTGTTAGCGTAATAGACAAATGATCCATCATATTTATGGGATAGAAAGATGAGGAAGCAGCAGCAGATAGGCGAAGAAATCCGAGATGGAGGTTAAGAATGTAGATTTGTCACTTGGTCTTTCTGGAAGTGATGTACCCAGCTAGTAAAAGGCAGGTCTGGAAGTAGAATGACTGAGGTGTGACTGCTGGCCCAGTGCTCTGTATACATTCTCTCGTTCCTTCTAGTCAAAGCAAACACAGGAGACGGAGACGATTAGAAGGGTGAAGATTAGAAGGTCTATGGAGATGAGAGAGGCTGCACAGACTAAAGATCCCTCCTTGCCCAAAACTTTATGACACCTCATTGCTTCTTAGGGACACCTTCAATCAAGCTTCTAATTCTTCCCTGTAATAGAGGAAAAGACTACTGTTAAGAGGGGATTACGTGCTTGAATTTAAAAAGGCTTCCTACAAGCACAAATCATTTGCACCTAAAAACATGATAGAGTCCTGTTAGTCCCACGGGTGCAAACTTTAATATTTTTTGTACTTACGAAAGTAAAATAGGTCAGTTTTAGATTTGCAGGCATGGCAAGCTCCAGAGCATTTATTCTGTCTCAAAGGGGAAGTCAGTACTTAGCGAGACCTTCCATTTCCAGGTAAGAATGTGGCCTAATAATGGACAAGCTTCAAAATTTTCAAGAGAAGGTGGGAATCTGACTTTTTGTGTGAGATGTCCCAAATGAAAAACAAACAAGAAAATCTAAGTTACCAGTTTGCAACCTCTGTTTAGGATCTTCACTTGATCAGGCTATCTATGAAAAAATAGAGAAATAATAGAAACAGATGTGTATAAGAGACAGTTGTAATCCGANTAGTAAAAGGCAGGTCTGGAAGTAGAATGACTGAGGTGTGACTGCTGGCCCAGTGCTCTGTATACATTCTCTCGTTCCTTCTAGTCAAAGCAAACACAGGAGACGGAGACGATTAGAAGGGTGAAGATTAGAAGGTCTATGGAGATGAGAGAGGCTGCACAGACTAAAGATCCCTCCTTGCCCAAAACTTTATGACACCTCATTGCTTCTTAGGGACACCTTCAATCAAGCTTCTAATTCTTCCCTGTAATAGAGGAAGAGACTACTGTTAAGAGGGGATTATGTGCTTGAATTTAAAAAGGCTTCCTACAAGCACAAATCATTTGCACCTAAAAACATGATAGAGTCCTGTTAGTCCCACGGGTGCAAACTTTAATATTTTTTGTACTTACGAAAGTAAAATAGGTCAGTTTTAGATTTGCAGGCATGGCAAGCTCCAGAGCATTTATTCTGTCTCAAAGGGGAAGTCAGTACTTAGCGAGACCTTCCATTTCCAGGTAAGAATGTGGCCTAATAATGGACAAGCTTCAAAATTTTCAAGAGAAGGTGGGAATCTGACTTTTTGTGTGAGATGTCCCAAATGAAAAACAAACAAGAAAATCTAAGTTACCAGTTTGCAACCTCTGTTTAGGATCTTCACTTGATCAGGCTATCTATGAAAAAATAGAGAAATAATAGAAACTCTTCTTTAACAGAAGAACTTAAATAAAATAGTGTTTAAATATATAGTTAACCTCTTCAAAGAGTAAGATAAATCCCTAGAGTAGTGAGGCTCAGAAGGGAAAGAAACTGCCAGCAAGGCAGGAGATCCAGGTTCAGTCTCGGGATCAGGAAGATCCTCTGGAGAAGGGAATGGTGATCCACTCCAGTATTCTTTCCTGGAGAATCCCATGGACAGAGGAGTTTGGTGGGTTACAGTCCACGGGGTTGCAAAGAGTGGGACACGGCTGAGTGACTCACAGTTCACTTCTAGACTAGTGAGCCTATGAGATGACAGTGTGCCTCCCCTGGGTCTGGGGATACTTTTTAGTCTTAGGAACTAAGGTGACTGAGTTTCATTTTATTTTATTCTTTACTGGGGAAAACAGAAATAACATAATATTTACCATCGTAACCATTTTTTAAGTGTACAACTCAATAGTGTTAAGTACATTCACACTTTGGGCATCATTCACCATCATCCATTTCTAGAACCTTTTCTTCATCCCAAACTGAGACTCTGCACTCCCCACCCCTCCCTCCCTCAAGGCCCTGGCAATCACCATTCTACTCTCTGACTCTATAAGTCTGACTACTCTGCATACCTCATGTAAGTGGAATCCTACAATATTTGTTCTTTTGTGACTGGCTTATTTCACTTAATATAACATCTTTAGGGCTCATCCGTGTTACAGCATGTATCAGAGTTTTATCCCCTTTTTTGAGACTGAATGATATTATGCATTTACATAAATTTATATATAATAATCCCATTTTATTTATAATTTATACGTAAGTATACTTCTATGTTTTATTAATCCACACACTCATTCATCACTGGACGTTTGGATTTCTTCCACATTTTGGCTATTGTGAATATTGTTGCTATGAATGAATACGAGTGTACAAGTTTTACCTCAATTCCCTGCTTTCAATTCTTTGGGGTATATACCCAGAATCGGGATTGCTTGGTCAAATAGTGCATCTGTTTTTAATTTCTGAGGAAATGCCATCCTATTTCCCACAGGGGCTGCACTATTTTATATTCCCACCAGCAGTGCATAAGAGTCCCAGTTCCTCCACATGCATGTGAACACCTTTGTATTCTGGTGGTTTTTTTTTTTGTTGTTTTGTTTTTTAATTATAGCTACTCTCATGGATGTGAAATGAAGAGGCTTGAGTTTTATGGAGAACTATAAACATAGCTGGGGCTTCCCTGGTGGCTCAGTGTAAAGAATCCGCCTGCCAATGCAGAAGACACAGATTCAATCCCTGGGTCGGAAAGGTTCCCTGAAGAAGAAAATGGCAACCCACCCTAGTACTCTTGCCTGGGAAATCCCATGGACAGAGGAGCCTGGTGAGCTACATACAGTCCATGGGGTTGCAAACAGCTGGACACGACTGAGCACCAGCACAGATAAATATACCTACCCATCAGTGTAAGGAGTTGTCAAGGAAAACTATCTATTTCAATCTGGACTCTGGTTGGAAAAAAGTTTGCTAAGGTACAGGAATCCCAGCATTAAGAAATTAGCTGAAAAGTGTACCCAGGCCCCTAATAGTACCAGAATATCTGGCAATTCAATGTAAAACCTCTCGGCAGGGCTATACCTTGCACCAAGGATCACAGATCATCTCCACAGCTAAAACTCAGCTGAACATAAACTTGAAATCCAAATATGAGTCCAAAACTCAAATATATAATGATACAGTCCACCATGAGTAGAAGTCAACTGACCAAATAAATAATTTGATTTGATCCTGCAGAATATAGAGATAATATAGTTCTCAGATAGAGGCTATAAAGCAAGTATGGTTGAAATGACAAGGAACTTAAGAAGGAATTAAAAACATAAGAAAAGAACAGAGCCCTTGGGTAAAAAAATAGGCTGATGTGAAAAAGATAAAATTTCTATAAATGAAAAACACAGTCACTGAAATTAAAATCTCAATTGACAGATTAAATAGCCACTGAAACAAAGCCAGAGAGAAATTTAATGCATGGAAAGATATATGTGATGAAGTTATCCAGACCATAACACAGAGGGGAAACAGATGAAAATTACGAAAAAAAGAGTAATGGCACAGTGGAATGTTTGGCTCCTCTCCTGCCAATAACAATTATAAAAGTGGGGTGGTGGTGGTTGGAGAACAAACAACTGGGAGTTAAACAAAAGCTGGCAGAAACTGGAGTGGATTTGATCCTTTCTGAGTGAGATCCACATTTCCATGCTTTTTTGCCCTACCTAAGGGTACCCCCTGGAGAAGGAAATGGCAACCCACTCCAGTATTCTTGCTTAGAGAATCCTGTGGACAGAGGAGCCTGGTGGGCTGCTGTCCATGGGGTTGCACAGAGTTGGACATGACTGAAGCAATTTAGCATGCATTGGAGAAGGAAATGGCAACTCACTCCAGTGTTCTTGCCTGGAGAATCCCAGGGACAGGGGAGCCTGGTGGGCTGCCGTCTATGGGGTTGCACAGAGTCAGACGTGACTGAAGTGACTTAGCAGCAGCAGCAGCAGCAGCAAGGGTACTCCCAGGTCCATCAGTGTGGCCGGTGAAGCTGAAGCACAAAGTGGCAGGCTTTCTGCCAAAGGACATAGGACTGAGGAATGAGAAGGAGTTGGGACTGCCAGAGAGGCTTAAAATTGAGAAGGGTGGGGAATTCTAGGGAAGCCCCCAAGTCTGTGTAGACACTCAAGTCACACCTTCAGCTGATTCCTAACTGCATATGCATGGGATGAGTCTCCCAGATGCCCTGGGAGAAGCAAGGGCAAGAAAGCTGAAAAAACTGAGCAGAGATTTCAGCGGCTGCCTGTTACATGGTTTGGAATTCAAATCCTGCCAAGTTAAGCAGATCTGAAAAATATGCCTCAAGCTTTTAAAATTTAAAACCCAAAGGCTATGCCGTAGGACTGGGGACTAAATAATTCACCCTGTGGCAGTCACAAAACTGAAACAGAATCACCCTTATAAAGCCTAAATGCAAACTCCAAAAATCAAGGTTCTCCGCCAGTAATTTAACTGCCTTCTAAAACAAGTCAACATTCTTCAGAAAGAAAAGAATTCAAAGTATCTACAAAGCTTCACCCACAATGTCTCAAAGTGAAAAGTGTTAGTTGCTCAGTGGTTTCTGACTCTGCGACCCCCTGGACTCTAGCCCATCAGGCTTCTCTGTAGGTGGAATTCCCCAGGCAAGAATACTGGAGTGGGTTGCCATTTCCTTCTCCAGGGGATCTTCCCAATCCAGGGATCAAACCTGGGTTGCCCGCATTTCAGGCAGATTTTTTTCCCATCTGAGCCACCATATATACTATAAAGTAAAAATTTACTAGCAAGGAAAGATACTGGAAAATATGACACATAGTCAAGAGAAAAGTCAATTATAGAAAGAGACCGATAGACCAACCAGATGTTGAAATTAACAGATAAGGATTTTAACATAATNTGCCCGCATTTCAGGCAGATTTTTTTCCCATCTGAGCCACCATATATACTATAAAGTAAAAATTTACTAGCAAGGAAAGATACTGGAAAATATGACACATAGTCAAGAGAAAAGTCAATTATAGAAAGAGACCGATAGACCAACCAGATGTTGAAATTAACAGATAAGGATTTTAACATAATTATGGTAAATATGTTAGTGAATTTGTAGGAATTGATGAAAGTGAAAGAGGAGAGTGAAAAGTTGGCTTAAGGCTCAACATTTGGAAAACGAAGATCATGGCATCCAGTACCATCACTTCATGGGAAATAGATGGGGAAACAGTGGAAACAGTGTCAGACTTTTTCTGGGCTCCAAAATCACTGCAGATGGTGACTGCAGCNTCCCATGACTGACGGGAGAATAAACACAGCAAGTGCAAGGAGTAGCGACAGTTAGTAGGTCACTAGAGATAGAAAACAGGTCACTAGACAGGCAAATAGAAATTAGCTAAGCTGAAAGTCAGAGAGAAAAAGATTTTTTGACATTGAGCTGTAGGACTGTCACTAGAAGTCTAAGACATATGTAAGGAGAGAAGAGAGTAAATGGAGAAGGAAATATGGCAACTACATTATTGAAATCATTCTAAATTTGACTCAAAACAGTAGTCCAGACATCCATGAAGCTCAATAAACCCCAAGTAGGATAAGTGCAAATAAAAACATAACTAACCACATTACAGTCAAACTATGGAAAGCCAAAGACTAAGAGAAAAAAGCATCCAAAGAAAAAAGACATGCTACGTAAGGGAGAATAATTCTATGAATAATGGCTACTTCTCATAAAAAAAGCAGATCTAGAAGATATGATGAAAGATATATATAATGAAAGACAGANCAACTACATTATTGAAATCATTCTAAATTTGACTCAAAACAGTAGTCCAGACATCCATGAAGCTCAATAAACCCCAAGTAGGATAAGTGCAAATAAAAACATAACTAACCACATTACAGTCAAACTATGGAAAGCCAAAGACTAAGAGAAAAAAGCATCCAAAGAAAAAAGACATGCTACGTAAGGGAGAATAATTCTATGAATAATGGCTACTTCTCATAAAAAAAGCAGATCTAGAAGATATGATGAAAGATATATATAATGAAAGACAGAAACAACACGATGAAAAAGAAAAACACACTGCTGACTCAAAATTCTATACATAGAACAAAAAAGAAAAACAAATTAATGCAAGTGAAATAAAGAGATTTTTAGGTGAATCAAAGCAGAAAGAATGTCACCAGCAGACCCACAGTGTAAGAAATCCTCAAAGATGTTCTTCAGGTTGAAGAAAACTACTAACAGGTAGAAATTCACATCTACTGGAGGAAATGAAGAACATTAAAATGATAAACATTTGAGCAAATCTACTCTAGTGGCAAAGAACCCGCCTGCCAGTGCAAGAGACACAAGAGATGTGGGTTCAATCTCTGGGTTGGGCAGGTCCCGTGAGGAGGGCATTGGCAACCTACTCCAGTATTTTGGAGAATCACATGGGTGGAGGAAACTGGTAGGCTTGAGTCAATAGGGTCTTAAAGAGAGAGACACTACTGAAATGACTTAGCATGCAAAATTGACATAGGGCTTTGTCAACATGAACATCTGTCCCTCAAAACACACCATTAGGAAAATAAAAGCAAGTTGCAGAAAGTAGAAAGCATTTGCCCCCATGGCACCTGCACACACAATTCTTACTTCCACCTCTCTGGAAGGATAGCTTAGAGCTAGGGTCTAGGGAATGGGCAGAGGAGAAACAACAGGAGGTTTTCTTGCAGGAGCTCCCTTTTCCACTCTCCAAGCCAGAGTCAGACAGCAAAGAGATCAAACCTGTCAATCCTAAAGGAAATCAATCCTGAATATTCACTGGAAGGATTGATGCTGAAGCAGAAATTCCAATAATTTGGCCACCTGATGCAGAGTCAACCCTTAGGAAAAGACCCTGATGCTGGGAAAGATTGAAGGCAGGAGGAGAAGGGGACAGCAGAGGATGAGATGGTTGGACTTCATCATTAACTCAATGGACATGAGTTTGAGCAAACTCTGGGAGATAATGAAGGACAGGGAAGCCTGGCGTGCTGCAGTCCATGGGGTCATAAGGAGTCAGACACGACTGGGTGACTGGACGACAACAAAGCCAGAGTCAAGGGTGTGCCTTCTGTATGTCTGGTTCCTGCTTCTGGCTTTCAGCCTGTCTTGTATCCAGGTTAGCGGACACGGGAGGAAAAATGGGAAGCTCACCACCAGTTCAGGGGTACGTATATTGAATTCTCTGGTCTTCTATCCTAGCGTGCCTGGTGTTTTTCAGAGTCCTCAAATAGCTGGTCCGGGTTTTGGAGCTGCATTCAGAGAGTCAGAGGGGCGGAGAGTGCCTACTCATCTTATCCAGAATCAACACTCATGACTTAAGTTCTAAGCACGTTAAACTGAGGTAGTTGTGGGATAGTTCCAGGTGGACGTCACTGTCTGGAGCTTTGAAGCGAGATTCGGACTAGAGACATTGCAGTCCTCAGTGTATGAGTCCTTCCAGTCATACCAATCAGAGAGGGTGTGTAGAATTAGAGCCATGTTCTGAGAACAAAGGCCTGGAAATCTTCCTGGATCCAGAAAGAGGAGTCAGTGCAAAGAGTCAGACAGACCAGGAGAAATGCAGGAGGTGGGTGTCAGGTCTCCACTCAGCTCTCTCTTGAGCTGTGCATGCCAGCCATGCTGGTCACGCGTTCCTGGTGCTTTGTCCATCTGTGTCAGAATCACCTAAGATGGAAGGGGTAGGAGTGGGATGGGGCTAAAAGCGCTGATTTTCAGACCACACTCCTTCACATTTATTTCATTGAAATTATAGATGTTGGGGGGCTTTGCACGTGGTACTAGTGGTAAAGAAACTGGTTGCCGACTCAGGAGATGTAAGAGACTCAGATTTGATTCCTGGGTTGAGAAGATCCCCTGGAGAAGGGAATACCCAGTCTAGTATTCTTGCCTGGAGAATCCCATGGACAGAGGGGCCTGGTGAGCTACGGTCTATAGGGTTGTTGCAAAGAGTCAGACATGACTGAAGTGACTTAGCACACATGCACAGATGTTGGGGCTTGCCTGCCTGAGATTTTAACTAGCTTTCCAGGGATTTCCCAGGGACAGAGACTCACTGTCCTAGACCTAAAGAGTGTGGGAACCCCTTCGCTCATCACCAGCATAAGGTGCTGAAAAGGTGGAAATTTGTGAGCAAAGAAGGAAACAGTAATGAGAAAGGAAAAGAGAGAGTCCCCAAGTCTGGTAAGTGATATGAGAAGAAAAGGAGGAGGAGATTGTCCTTTTATTTTCATTATTCCAGACCCAAGGCCGAAATCCTTGGAGTAGGCGAGTGGGGTTCATCTTGAGAGTTTCATGTTTAAAGCCCATTAAAAGCCCAGCACAGGCTTGCGGGGCTCCAGGCGGACGGAGGGGACCGCAAGCTGTCCAGCTGCTCAGAATATGCTGTTGACCATGACAGGCAGTGAGCAATTTGGCTGACACTGTGCTTTTTTAAACAGCATCCAGCCGTAATGCAGTCTTGTTACTTTTGCAGGATTCAATCAGCGAAGGTTAACTGGTCCATTTTACGCCAGATCCAGTAGTCATGTTTTATGCTGCGCTGCTCTCGCCAGACAACATCTGTTTGGATGGGGGAGCAAAACTCGCTGAGATGCAGACTCACACCTCTCCCTGCTTCTTCTCCCCCAGTACATTTAAGAAATCTTTTAGAAAAGTCTGAAAGCTAATATCAGTAGAAACCATATTAGATGAAAGGGAATTCATCACAATAAGGGCTTAGAAAAAAAGCACTTGACCCCCTTTGAGCCTCCTAATAGTCAATGCAATGCCAGGTTTTCTTGGTCTTCTCATGGTTTCTTCCCAACCTTGACTCTTGCCTGTGAGAGCTCAGGCGCCATGACCAGGTCTCCGCCTTTGTTCCTTTAACACACCTCATCCTTCTGTATTCCTAAGTAGTGAATGCATTAACTTTAGGAAGAATATTGCATCCCATCCACTTTGGTAGACCGTCTCATGTCCTGAGGGCTGAAGAGATTTGACCAAAGTCCCCTCCGAAAGCAACATTTGCCAGATCTCCTATGGAACAATGAGCAAACGTTATAGATAACAACTGTGCCCCAAATTACTGAGGTTTTAAGTGCACGTACTTAAGTTCACGTATTTTCAGTAACACGTGAAGCCACTTAATTTACTTGAGTCCATTATTTTTTTGACTCACTGCACTCTCATCAACAGTTCACATGTTTCTGAATAATCTAGTCCCTCCAGCCATCTGGAGATTTCACTGATTGATTGTTAACCACTCCTGGCACTAGAAGGGAGAGGACAAAATTCAGGCTGGTGTTATTTTCCTTTCTGAAAGCAGCTCTTGTAAAAGCTGAGCTTCTCCTGAAACTATATTACTTCTCAAGAAGAAAGTAGGAGAAGGAAACCAACATTTTCAATCCCCTTCTGTATACTATCCAGCTTCTGTTAACTCATTCAGTTTCTCATAAAAACACTGTAAGGGGGACTTCCCTGGTGGTCCAGTGGCTAAGATTCTGCACCCCCAATGCAGGGGGCCCGGGTTTGATCCCTGGTTGGGGAACTGTGCTGCAATTAAGAGTTTGCATGCCATAACTAAAGATCCTGCATACCACAGCTAAGACCTGGTGCAGTGAAGTAAATAAATAAAAATAAATATTTTTTTAAAAGCCCACTGTAAGCGAGGAGATATTATCTTATTCTACAGATAAAGTAATGAGGGCTCAGAGATGTTAGGTAACTTGTTGATACCCACACAGTTAGCCAGTGGTGACATTAGGATTCAAACAGAAGACTTGCCAAGTCCACGTGCTTTCCAGCACACAACTCTGTTTACAGAGCTTGACTCTCACGGTGGGACTGTGAGCACAGTCTGCACTGAATTCTGTATATAGTGACCAGGCCCAGACAACGCTCCGTCTGGGACTTCCGCCTCTCTCCTCCGGCATTCCTGCCTTACCATTCCTCCCTTTCTTATTTGGCTGTCATCAACACCTCACACCGGTACAGTGCTTTAGAGACATTTATCAGGTACTTGCACACACATCGTCTCCAGTCCTCACAGCAACCCCAAGAAGCAGTATTGTTATTGTTCACGGTTTATAGATGTGGAATCTGGCCTCTGGCGTAGTGATGGGAGTGTCTCTTTGTCAGGAAGCAAGCAAATGTCAGCTGGTTCCAGAAGAAACATGGGCCATAGGCCAGGTTACTGGGCAGCCCGTAGGGCAGATTAGGGAGTTCAGAATGCTGAAAGGCAGGGTAAAGGGAACGGGGCTGGGAGGGTAGTATGGCCAGTTGAGCATTTCAGTACAGAGGGTGAATTCTGTTTTCTGGGAATTGCAGGTCTATTACTCATTTTGCTGTTTAGGGCCCTCATATAATTCTCTAACTCCCGACTCTGGAAATTCTTGCTTTAATCAAAGAATTGCTTTTCTTTTGCTGTTTGTCTCCTGAAAGCAGAACTCATTTTCTTCTTCCATCTGCACACGTATAATTTCTGATGCAGGCCCTCACCATGTCTTACATAAATAAGTGCAACCGCCTTCTGACTCGTCTCCCGGTTTTCAGCCAGCTCCCCCTACCTAGCAGTTTACACTAGACTGATTTTCCTTACATGAAGTTTTAATCATGTTACTTCTCGACTTAACACCTGTCAGTGCCTCCCAATTAGCTCTCGGACTAAATCTAGAATCTTGATGACAACGCCTGGTGGCTTCTCATCCTTCCCAGACCACTTTACAGCAGTGCTGAACTCCTGTTTGCTCTCAGGCTTCTCAGCATCTTTACCCATCACTGTCCTGCCTGAAGTCAGCTCTCTCTCCTCTCCCCAGTTAACTACCACAAATACGGATGCCTCCTCACCTTCCCTGGTGGTTCAGTGGGTAAAGAATCTGCCTGCAGTGTGGGAGACTGGTGTCCAATCCGTGGGTTGGGAAGATCCCCTGGAAAAGGGAACGGCTACCCACACTCCAGTATTCTGGCCTGGAGAATTCCATGGACTGTACAGACACGGCTGAGCAACTTTCACTTTCCCACCTCCCTTGGAGCGTCTCCTGTCCTGCTTCCCAGGCTCCCATTAGTGTGTACTTGTTGGCTGCAGGTCCCTCTCGACCCCAGGCTAAGACAGATTTGTGGGAGGGTCTTTACCTTTTCGCCTTTGATTCTATTGCCAGCCCCAGTGTCCCGTCCTGATTGGGATCTTTCTGGGGGTCCTTCTGTAATGATGGGGAGGCAGCTGATGCATTTTCGTGTTTTTATTTTTTGTTTGTTTGTTTGTTTTTTAGCATGTAAAATACATAGGACCACGCTCTGTAGTGTGAGAATGTTTTTATTTGCTTGTTTGTTTTTTGGGTGGTAGGCAGAAGGGCTCCATTCTTAAACCATCTTGGTAGCATCTTCCATCTTTATCCTCTGCCTTCAAGACAAATGGGGCTTCTCTGGTGGCTCAGAGGGTAAATGATCTGCCTGCAATGTGGGAGACCCAGGTTCAATCCCCGGGTTGGGGAGTTCCCCTGGAGAAGGGCATAGCAACCAACTCCAGTATTTTTGCCTGGAGAATCCCATGGACAGAAGAGCCTAATGGGCTATAGTCCATGGGGTTGCAGAGTCAGACACAACTGAGCAGCTAACACTTTCCCTTTCAAGATGATTACACCTTCTTTCACTTCTGTTTCACACTGTAATACTCATAAATCTTAATGAAAAGAATGCATCATGTTCAAAGGTATTTGAATTAGACGAAGAAGACACTGCGTGTCTTAAGAATCAAAGAGATGTAAATTAGGGCTTCCTTGGAGGCTCAGTGGTAACGAATCCACCTGCCAATGCAGGAGACTCAGGTTCAATCCCTGATCTGGGAAGATCCCACATGCTTCAGAGCAGCTAAGCATGGTTGCCACAACTATTAAGCCTATGCTTTAGAGCCTGGGGAGCCGCAAGTACTGAGCCCTCTTGCCTCAACTATTGAAGCCCACGTACATAGAACCTGTCTTCCACAATAAGAGAAATCACCGCAATGAGAAGCCTGTGCCTTGCAACCAGAGAAAAGCCCAGGCAGCGACGAAAATAGCACAGCCAAATACATAAATAAAACTACGTTAAAAAAAAAAAAAGAAATGTAAATTCTAAATAGGTAACTTAGCAGTCAGGACAGGTAACAATCCATCTCCGCCCTATTCCATGAATGCTATGTGGACATGGGTTCAATCTCTGGTCAGGAAACTAAGATCCCACACCCTGGGTGGTGAGGCCAAAAAAACAAATCTGCTAATGGTGTCTGGTTGATTTTTTTTCTCATTGTGTTATCCAACAAGATCTCACATTTCATTTGTTATCATAGCCTAACATATACTAACATGTTTACTGAACCTATAAAAAATATTAGAACATTTTATCGAACTTAATATTGATAACATTTTAAAACTTGCTTAATTAGATTCATAGGAAATACGCAGGTACATGAATATGTATGCTTGTCATTAGACATTTCAAGTATACGTAAAAGTACATATATTAATAAATGAATTAAAAACATTCAAAGGTGTTTAATTACTTTGGTTTATAGAATGAGACCATGTATTAATCAAGGGAACCTTAACAATCATTGTTAAAACTTGTAGTCTTACAAATAAAATAATGTGACTTATATAGGATGTATTCAAAAGCTTCAGTTCAGTTGCTCAGTCGTGTCCGACTCTTTGCAACCCCATGAATTGCAGCACGCCAGGCCTCCCTGTCCATCACCAACTCCCGGAATTCACTCAGACTTGCGTCCATTGAGTCAGTGATGTCATCCAGCCAGCTCATCCTCTGTCATCCCCTTCTCCTCCTGCCCCCAATCCCTCCCAGCTTCAGAGTCTTTTCCAATGAGTCAATTCTTTGCATGAGGTGCCCAAAGTACTGGAGCTTCAGCTTCAGCATCATTCCTTCCAAAGAAATCCCAGGGCTGATCTCCTTCAGAATGGACTGGCTGGATCTCCTTGCAGTCCAAGGGACTCTCAAGAGTCTTCTCCAACACCGCAGTTCAAAAGCATCAATTCTTCGGCACTCAGCCTTCTTCACAGTCCAACTCTCACATCCATACATGACTACTGGAAAAACCATAGCCTTGACTAGACGGACCTTAGTCAGCAAAGTAATATCTCTGCTTTTGAATATGCTGTCTGGGTTGCTCATAACTTTTCTTCCAAGGAGTAAGGATCTTTTAATTTCATGACTGCAGTCACCATCTTCAGTGATTTTGGAGCCCAGAAAAATAAAGTCTGACACTGTTTCCACTGTTTCCCCATCTATTGGCCATGAAGTGATGGGACCAGATGCCATGATCTTCGTTTTCTGAATGTTGAGCTTTAAGCCAACTTTTTCACTCTCCTCTTTCACTTTCATCAAGAGGCTCTTTAGTTCCTCTTCACTTTCTGCCATAAGGGTGGTGTCATCTGCTTATCTGAGGTTATTGATATTTCTCCCAGCAAACTTGATTCCAGCTTGTGTTTCTTCCAGTCCAGCATTTCTCATGATGAATTCTGCATATTCAAAAGCTTAAAGAGGAATTATGTTTTTAATATAACTTTAATAAATCTAATATTGCTTTTTGGAAACCAGAGTAAACTCTGAAAGGCCTTTTCTGTGTATAAGATGTATATTTGAGGATACTGAAAAGGCTTCATACTTTTCCTGTGATTTGCTGTCGGAGAAGGTGGAGCTGACATTGACTGACGTCCCACATTGCAGTCGCCACCCAAGTGATAGTGAGATCTCAGAAAGAAGGTGTCCAAGGGACAGAAAGCAGAGTAAAGAGACAGTGGAGGAAACAGAGATCCTGCAGAAGAGGCTCCAGGAGAGAGGCTCTTGCTTCGGATGAAGCGACAGAGAGACTCAAACAGAGATCATGGGAAGCTAGACTAGTCAGAGGGCCCTCCTAAGCGCCCAGCACACTGTGAATGCTTTACAGTGAAACTTCAGTGTGAAGGCGACAGGCCACTTGTTTTCCCCTCTTACTTCCTTACAGATGCTAATGTTTCCCCACTGTGAAAAAAATGGACACACGGAGAGACATCCGAGATGAGCTGACTGGCTGCAGGCTGTTTTCATTACTTTCTGTCCTGTCCTGATCCTTTTTTGATAAAGGCTACATAACAATAAGACTTACATGTGTATGGCACTTTACAATGTACAAAGTGCTTTATAAAATCCTCAGACCTCATCCATTCAACCTTCACTGTAGACCCAAAGACGCTAACTCTTTGGAAGAAAAGTTATGACCAACATAGATAGCATATTCAAAAACAGAGACATTACTTTGCCGACTAAGGTCTGTCTAGTCAAGGCTATGGTTTTTCCAATGGTCATGTTTGGATGTGAGAGTTGGACTGTGAAGAAGGCTGAGCGCTGAAGAATCGATGCTTTTGAACTGTGGTGTTGGAGAAGACTCTTGGGAGTCCCTTGGACTGCAAAGAGATCCAACCAGTCCATTCTGAAGGAGATCAACCCTGGGATTTCTTTGGAAGGAATGATGCTATAGCTGAAACTCCAGTACTCTGGCCACCTCATGTGAAGCGTTGACTCATTGGAAAAAGACTCTGATGCTGGGAGGGATTGAGGGCAGGAGAAGGGGACGACAGAGGATGAGATGGCTGGATGGCATCACCGACTCAATGGACAAGAGTTTGAGTAAACTCCGGGAGTTGGTGATGGACAGGGAGGCCTGGCATGCTGCGATTCATGGGGTCGCAAAGAGTTGGACACGACTGAGAGACTGAACTGAATTATAGACCTCTGAGGGTTTCCCAGATGGTGCAGTGATAAAGATTCTGCCTGCCAATGCAGGAGATGCAAGAGACTTGGGTTTGATCCCTGGGTCGGGAAGATCCCCTGGAGGAGGATCCACTCCAGTATTCTTGCTGGGAAAATCCCACGGACAGAGGAGCCTGGTGGCTGCAGTCCATGGGGTTGCAAAGAGCTAGACACAACTGAAGTGACTTAGTGTGTAAACACAACGAAGTGTAGTGGAGATTAAATTATAATAAGACTATGGTATCTGTCCTGGATATTCTCTCTTGCTCTCTCACACCACTCACTCTGCAGGAAGCTAGCTGGCATGTTTTTAGTGAGCCCCGTGGAGAGGTTTGTGTGGCGGGGAACTAACGGAGATCTTTAACTAATGGCCAATAGGAAAGAGACCTAACTGCCTACATGCAATTGAGGCCTAACAACCACCAGACAAGTGGGCTTGGAACTTGACCCTCCCCAATGGGGTCTGTAGATGAGGCCCCAGCCTCATTGACAGGCTGACTACAGCCTCATGAAAGTACTTGAACCAAAGGCTCCCTGACTCACAGAACTGTGATAAAATAAGAGTTGTTTTAAACAGCTGAGTTTTGGGCAATTTGTTATGCTACAAAACAAGGGTGAAATAAGGATAAAAGAAATCAGAGTTAGCTGGTAATTTTCTCACTTTGATCAATGTGTATTACAGTGTGGAAGATGAACCTTGGAAAGATTTCCCCACCTCGCCCCCACCACTGGAATACTATTTATTTATTTTTACTTGGCAAAAAATCAACTGCTACATTTTAAAACACAAAATCTCAAACAATCAAACACATTACCATCACAGAAGAGAGTCCAGCAACAGCACAAAAAAATCCTACTTAAGAATTTCTTTTTTAAAAAAATAAAGTAGGTCTAAAATGAGTTCAGTGAACTAAGAAATCCACAGCTTGTAGTTTAATAACAGAAAAAAAATAAAACAATGGAAAGTGGTTGCATCCAGCATTTTACTTAACTTCCTTGCTGTCTCCTCTCCGCATCAGCCCCCATGGCAATGAAGAAGACACTTGTATTCAGTATCCTCACGTACACCCAGAACAGAGTGGGACAACTAGGATTTTATCTTTTATTGCCATTAACAATAGGGTTGCAAATCACAAACTTGAAAAACTTCATTTATTGCCTTAAATGTATTGCTCACCCCTAATTCTGGTTAAGAATACATCTTGAGAATGAGGAAAAACACTTGAGAACCAAGTCAGGCATAAATTCCTTAAGCAACTTATCATATTTGGGTGCAAAGTCTAGAACTGTTTGAAGGCATGGTGAGACTGGTATTTTTACTGGGCCAAGGTGCCACTGTTCTTTCCAGGGGATCATCCCCGACATGGGTCAGACCTCAAGGAGCTCCTGTACTTTTGCTGACATCACATTGCTTGTTTGAAGGGATAGGCTCTGCACAAGGCATGGAAGTTCCTGTTTTATAATCTTTTCTAGAAAGAGAAATACTTCCATGTTCTACCTTCCACCCACCCTGCCTGTGATCAAGTTCAGCCTGAAAGATGGAGGTTCAGAGGAAAATGGAAGTTGCCTTCTGTGTGACAAGAATAGCAAATTGCAGCCAGAAGGAAACAGCTGCCCTAAAGGCTGAGTTTAGAAAGTAAAGTTCTGTGGAGGTTTTGCAGGTGGGGAAATTCCAAAGTGTCATGAAGCCTAAATAAGAGAGCTGTGATCAAGCTGGATGTCTATCAGTGAACGCGGTATCTATCAATGAATGTCATATTAGACGAGAAGACATCATGAGACGCTGTGACCAATGCAGGTTCATTGAACTGAAGGTTCTTGGGTGGCTCAGATGGTAAAGAATCTCCTGCAATGTGAGAGACCTGAATTCGATCCTGGGGTTGGGAAGTTCTCCTGGAGAAGGGAATGGTCACCCACTCCAGACTTTTTCTCTGGAGAATTCCATGGACAGAGGAGCCTGGTGGAGTATAGTCCATGGGGTCACAAAGAGTCAGACACGACTCAGCAATTAACACTTTTATGACTAAAGCACAGCTCATTTTTATCTGAGTGCTGGGTTAGAAACCCAATGAGTCCCTCCATCCCTGCTTTTTTGTTGCTAATTTCTTTTAAGACAACCATTTAGATGGACCTGCCTGAATAAATCGGAGAAGGCAATGGCACCCCACTCCAGTACTCTTGCCTGGAAAATTCCATGGACAGAGGAGCCTGGTGGGCTGCAGTTCATGGGATCGCTAAGAGTCGGACACGACTGAGCGACTTCACTTTCACTTTTCACTTTTATGCATTGGAGAAGGAAATGGTAACTCACTCCAGTGTTCTTGCCTGGAGAATCCCAGGGACGGGGGAGCCTGGTGGGCTGCCGTCTATGGGGTTGCACGGGGTCAGACACGACTGAGGCAGCAGCAGCAGCCTGAATAAATGAGACTCCCATAGTCTCAAAAAGCACACACAATCAGCATACTGAGGAATTTCCCAATATCTCCTTTTCCTTTCTTCTTTTCCTCTCTTCTCTCTCTTTTTCTCCTTCACTTCCTCCTCCCATTCCTTTTTCTTTTTGCCTTCTATTTCTCTCCCCTCCATTTTCCCCTTCAAAACTTTACTACTTTCCGGCACCAGCCTTCTTTTGTTTAATGGGGATGCGAACAAAAGATGGGGGTGGAGCCCAGAGGAGGGACTGTCACAAGAGAACACTGCCTCTCTTGTGAGTCCTTCTGTCTGTCATTGCACTAAAAGCCACACTTACCCTACTTTTTTAATGTAGAGGCTCATTATTTCTAGACATAGACTTCAACATTTATCTTCTCCTCTAATAGTATCAAACAATAGACTCATGTCCCTTTGTCATCAAGGAAAGAACTTGTACATTTTCCAAAAGTATAACTTGCTTATGATCCAGGGTGGCTTTTAAATATAGAAGTGCTACCGGGGCCCTGTTGTGTAAAAAGAGATTTCAAGAGAACTGTCCTGGCCAGCTATGAAATGTGTGATCGATTTCTGAAAAACCTATACAAAAAATAGTTGAAGGAGACCATGTAAGAGGTAAAAGAAATAAATTGAATACACATGTGCAATCATTATTCATATGAGCATTCTCTGTATGACCTCATAACACAGCTGTATACACAAAAAAACTTCTTTGCCTCTTCCTATTGGAGTCTTATTAATATCTGTTTAATGAAATACAAATGTTTGCATGCTTCATTTCGAGGAGCACGGTCTAGTTGGGTGTTTGTTAGGCGCTGGCCAGAGTGGCTGTGCCCACCTAATACAAATGTCTGTGGGCCTTTCAGAGCCTTTTGACAGAGCATCTTTTGAGCATGACCAGTGTGCTGATTTGCAAGGAAAATTGGAAGCCATGCTCATTACGTCAAAAACGACATTGGGGGATAAAGGGAGCATGTTTGCTTCAAGAGTTGGCAATTGGGGTTTGTTAGCATCCCCGCCCACACACTTCCATCAAACAATGTCTCATTCAACTGCATAAGTCAAAGTTTACAACTCCCATCTTTCCAGCTGGAACAGGCCTGGGAAGTGCGAACGGAAAATTATTGCTCACAGAATCACAGCACAGGCTTGCAGGCTGAGCGGTAACAGGGACTTGCAAGGACAGCAGGAGGGAGATGGATGGGTGACGGAGGGCGAGGCGAGGACAAGCTGTGTTCGGTCACCCGCTGGTACCAACTAGATGCTTACCTGGACTTGTGACACACTGCGATTTTCTTCGAGAGAGCGCTTCCATGGGTGCTTCTCAGCCTCCAAATTCTGTGATTCTAAAACGCACTCTCAATACATTCATGTGGTATGTTCAGGCACATACATACAGCTGTATTTATTTTTTAATGTTTGTTGGTTGAGAGCATAAAGGGAATGCCTCCCATCTCTGTATGAGGTGTGTAGACAAAACCAACCTTATCCCTTAATGCAATAGCCCAACCTGCCAACAGATAGCATAACTACAGTCGTTTGAGAATTAACCACAGAAAGCATTAATCATTATGATTACTTTTCTTAGAAACAACGATTATCATTCAGTTTGGGATAATCGAAATGCCATCTATAAGGCATTCTGCTTTTTATTATCATTTTCTTTGGGCTACATTACTTGAACACTTATGTCTGGGGGCAGTTGTAAGGTTTATATTCCACAAGTAGATGCTTATGTATAGTAAACATAAACACAATGTAAATATTATTAAATATTTAATGCAAATATTTGTATTTATATTGCTGAGTATCCATTGTGCTGAATGCTTTCATGTCCAAACAGGCTAGGTAATTCTCCTAATGTCTTGCAGCTAAGTGGCAAATCTATAGATCCTTTTGAAGTCAAAATTCACTCTTTTCCTCTCTCCTAGGTGGCCTTTTCTTTTTCCTGCCAATCATCACTGGAAGGTCCTTGAAATCAGGGTGGAAGCAGACAGATTTACTTGTAAATGGATAAATCCAGTGGAAAATTTGGTGGGCCTAAATAGAATTTTTCTAGAAAAAGTAAAATTACACTGATTAAAGGGGTATGCATATCTATGTGTGTAATACTAAAAAGTGACTAATACCTTGAGAGGGAAGGACATAAGAAAATTCTATTTCATTAACTAAGTTAATTATTTAAATAAAACTACTGAATTTTCTAAAGCTTGCACATTGTATCAGGAAGCCAAATTTATCCACTGACAGCATGATGGAAGAATAAAGCCACATTATATTAAAAGCTGATTTGCAGGCAAAAGAAGGTGTGGTGAGGTGAATAGAGTCTCACTGCTTGACCTGAGCTGTGTGACTATTATTTTAGCCTTTGGAGAGTTAATTTTCTTTCGTTGTGGGATTATTTAAGCATCAAATGAGTTAATGGCTATGAAATTGGATTGTAAAATGAAATAATCAGGGTAAACTGCTATTAAATAAACAAATATTTATTTGTCTGTTTTAATAAACACTTATAGAGCTGTGTGTGCCAGGCACTAGTCCAAGGGCCTGAATCTCCTATGGACCTTCAGAGGCATCTGCTGATACAGTCTACGCTGTACGAACAAGGAAAATGAAGCCTGCGGATCACTTCTGACTTTATGGAGCATAGTTCTCCACGACCTTGGTACAGAAGACTGTTACTAAGCAGTACAGTACTGGCAAAGGGGAGAAGTGGTTTCCAGAATGTCACCTTCAGAGTCACTAAGTGGAGTGCGGAAGGGTGGGTTTACAGCTCAAAGACAATAGCTTAACAAGTCAGCTATCAGGCTACGTGGCCCTTTCAAGCCACAAGGCTCTTTCAACTTTCTATTGTCAGAAGTGAAGAACCTTGCTCATGTTTGTAAACCCAGAAACTACCACAGCACCAAGAATATAGTAAGTGATGAGAAAAATCTGCTGCAATGAAAAATGAATGAGCCTAGAAAACAGAGTTCTAGAGAGAAGAGCTACGGTTGTGTTTACTGCTTTGTGTTTCACTCAACCTGAGATGCTAATTCCATTTTAATTTCACTTGCTCTCAATATGAATTTCCTGCTCCAAACCTCATTCATTAGAGTTGTTTCCATTTACTGAGCGCAAAATTCTCCAAGCCAGGCTTCAGTAATACGTGAACCGTGAACTTCCTGATGTTCAAGCTGGTTTTAGAAAAGGCAGAAGAACCAGAGATCAAATTGCCAACATCTGCTGGATCATGGAAAAAGTAAGAGAGTTCCAGAAAAACATCTACTTCTGCTTTATTGACTATNGAACTCCAGGAGTTGGTGATGGACAGGGAGGCCTGGCATGCTGCGATTCATGGGGTCGCAAAGAGTCAGTCACGAATGAGCAACTGAACTGAACTGAACTATGTTGTGTTAAGGGTTCAACATACTTTTTATTCTTTACAGACATCCTGCAAGTTAAACTATCCTTATTCCCATCTTACAGATGAGAAGACTGAGGCTTGGAGGTTAAGAAATAAGCTCAAGGTCAGACAGCTAGTAAATAGTAGAACCAGGATTTAAAACTTAGATCTGTTTCCAGAAGCCCCGCTCTCAACCACAAACCTCAAGTGCTCAGTTTTTCACGTGGGATGTCCACTGTTTTAAAAGACCCTCACTGGGCCTCTCTTCAGCCTTCTTTTCTGTCTTACCTGCCCTGTCAGCAAACCTTCTCGGGCCTCAAGGGTCTGTCCAGTAGAATCTGTCAATTTCCTTGCATAATCCAGTTTTCCTTTGTACTAACTTCCTGTCCTTTCTCTTCCCTCTTTCTCTCTTTTAAACACATTTCAGCCATAGAAATATCTACAAGGGAAGAAATAATTAGACCCTATGGAAAACAACTGAACTGGTTACTCTGCAGCCCTTTAGGTGGGAAATCTTTGCCACCTTTGCCACAATGGAGGGGTGCATGCTTGCAACTCTGAACCTCCAGACACAGGTTCTGCCTGTTCTGGGATTCTTCTCACCCAGGAGAAGGCTTTCATAGTCTCAGCCGACAGTTGGCAAACTTGAGCCTATGTGTTGCCTGTTTCTATAGGTACTATTTCATCAGGATACAGCTTGATTCATTCTTTTACTTACTGTCTGGCTGCTTTCACACACAGCAGAGGTGACTTGTTGCAATCTGTCAATGATTCACAAAGTCCAGTATATTTCCTCTATGACCCTTTACAGAAAGTTTACTGGCCCCTGGTCCATATAGACCAGTGACCAAATTGATCTCCTGCCCACCTCATCAGGGTTTGCAGCTGCTCCATCTCTGTGCCTTGGGGTTGGGAGTTTATTCAGTCATCACCACGTACGGAAAATAGGCTGCAAAACCATACTAAATACTAACCCTAGACTTTGAATCCTGAGTGTGGCTTCCTGTGTTAGCCTTAAAATGGTGTTCCCTTCTCCAAGAAATACATATTCCCTGGGCAGGCTGAAAGTGTTGTCTGATCTTTAAAGGACCTGGGGTGATTATTTAAGTCATTTTAGGGTTTCTTTAAACTTTAAAAAGAAAAAAAAAAAAAAAAAAAACAGCCAGGGCCAAAGTCTTCAGTTTCAAAGAGAACCATAAACTTTCCACCAAATGCTTTTACACACACACAAAGGGCAACTCATTTAATCTAGCTCTTGATTCTTGCTCTTCTATCTTTTGTTGTATTTTTTTCCCAGATGATCTAAAAATACAAATATATCTATATACTACTATTTGTGTTCTAAAATTTTAAAAATGCATTGTACTTTAAATCCCCTAACTATCCCACAAAAGGATAAGCATTGCTTTTACCCACTTTACCAATGGAGAAAATGGAGATTCTGGGAAAATAAGTATATTTTAAGTATTAATATATACTTATTAGTATACTTCTCTGAACATCAAGGACAAAGTAAATATTCCTTAAAGTTACTTAACTAGATGTTCTCATGAAATTGTGTGGAAAGTAAACAACTGTATGTGAGATCCTGATTTCCATAGGAAGCCTAAGAGATGTCCTAGTTCTCAGGCAGCAAATAAATTTCAACTCATGTGCAGTCTCCAGTTAATTGGTAGTGACTGCCTGGTACACTGAGTTGCAAAGGATTCTGTGAGTGATTAGCAATGCCTGTTCTGTCTGTGAAGGGAGTAGGTAAAACTCTATCAGTCTAATAACATAACTCTGCACACACCAGGGATTTGAAATTCAGATTTACTCCCAGAAAAACCTCAGAGAACACTGAGAAAAATAAGTCTATGGTTTGTAAATCTTTGTGTGGACATGGATTTAAAATACCTTCCTTAATTCCTTTATAGGAATATTGCCTTCAGAATTCCAGTTGCTGAGAAAAGGGTTTAGCATTACATTACTGCGGTTTGAGGTTGTTGTATGAACTCCTCTGGAGTCCGTCCTTTCCCTATTCGTGCATCATTAAAATGGAACTTACCAAGGGATCAATAAATGGAAACCTAAATAGTGCAGGAAAAATTGTGTGAGCACCTTTGGGAATAAAGATCTTTGTACATTTTTAAGCTCTTTTAGGAACGTGCACCTTTGTGGTCCAGCCAGGACTAAAAACATGGTGCAGAAATCAACAAGAAATCAGTGTGGTCTCGATAACAAGGCAGAATTTACCTCCCTACACTTTCTCTCTCAACTCATGCTCCATGTTAGCCACTTGTTGATTTATTAAGAAATTCTAGGCGTTTAGAATCATTTCTTTGGGAAGCTTCACATGCCCTGAAGTAAGAGTCTAGTGTCACCATATATCTAAGCCTTTGGCCAAAAGAGACGAGGTGGGACTGGGTTACACTAATGAGCGGGAATTCCCAGGGACCTGATCGTATCTCAGTTTTGATCTTTTTGGAGCTGTGAGATATAGTAGAAAAGAAATAATCCCCAGAAACTCTAATTAGAGACAGGGCTGTGAGACATTTTCAGGTTCTCCCCCAAATGCCTCTAAATCTACCTGCTTTGTACAAAATGTAATTTATGTCTGGCTCCTAGTCGGAACAAGCACAGGAACTTCTTGAGGACTGACTTCTTAAAATTCCCTTTTAAAACAATCTCAGAAAGCACCCAACATCCAGGTCTTGGCATCTCTTCTCATTCCGTCTCATTCTGGAATGTGGCTCAAGGTTCTCCCTCTCTTTGTATGTTATTTCCCTCCATCTCCATTCCATCACTTGGCACTAAAGTCCTACCTTTCATTTATTCAGAGAGTCATCTAATGAGTCATTCAATTCTATTCACTCAACAAAGATTTGTTGGAGCAAGTCAAATATGGTTCCAAATCACTCTATCTGAGAATCTAGAACACATCCAAATTTACATAAGACAAGGTGTAATTACAGCTGTGTCCTGTATCTTACAGGAGAAAGGCAGGCCACTCAGCCTGAGAGGGCAGGGAAGGCTTAATGAGAAAGCAACCTTTTATCTTAGCCCTGAAGAGTGAACAGAATTGGTCTAGGTGAAGTTGGAAGTGGGGGGAAGAGAGGAAAAAAGGGATGAGCATTCCATGAAGAAGGCACTGCCGAGGTAAGACCACAAGGCAAGGAGGGACATGATGCAGGAGACAAAGAGCAGCCCAGTGAACCAGAGTAGAATAGAGTGTGCTATCTTTGGAGGCATGCTTACTGGGAAATGCCCAAGGTGAGGAGAGAAAAGGAGAAAGGGCCCAGATCATGGAGGATCTTTGTAGGTCATGCTAAGGATTTTGGACTTGAGTTTATGAACTATGGAAGGACACCAAATGAGTTTAAAGAGGGAGCAAATTACACTTCAGACACTACTTCTAAGAAGCTTTCCCATTTTCCTCCAGCAACTGTGTTAGAAACATCTAAGTGTGGCTCTGTCTCGACTGCGCTATGATCGCCTTGTAGGCCAGAATTACGACTTTCTCATTCTTGTATCATTTGCAGCGTAACTAGCAGGATAATGTGAAAAGAGTTTGTTGGCATGGAAGGAGCTTTGGAATCAGGCAGATCTGGCTCTGATCCCTGTCACTGTGCTTTTCCAACTGTGTGACACTAACCATGTACCCGGGACGTACACGGAGGAGGGCCTACAATGGGTACAGGCAATAAGGGGGTGCATTGCTGTTGAGAATTTAAAAACAATAATAAACCCAACTGAAAGTCAATCTGCTCTTTATTATCACCATGTGCTGGCAATTCTAAACAATGTCAGTGATAAAATATTCCTCCCTGAAAGAATCTTTTGTAGGCCTAGGTTCTAAACAATTGCTGCGGTTACCATTATCATGAGGCTTTTTATTCCCAACATTTTATTATGAAAAATGTCAGGTATATAGAAAAGTTGAAATAATTTTACAGAGAAAATTCACCATTTAGATTCTAAAATTAACGTGTTACATCACGTCATCTAAATCTGTATCTACCTACCTATCAGTCCTTCTATTTATCAATCAACTCTTGGATACATTTCAGTGTAAGATGCATCCGTGAGTACACTACCCCCTAAATATTTCAGTATGAGCATCATAAACCACAGTTATCACATATTTAAAAGAGTTTAGCATTTGTTTAAAGCTTTTTTTTTTCTGGAGGTAAAATTCACATAGCATAAAATCCATAAATCCTAAAGGCGCTATTTGATGAGTTTTGACAAATGTATACACCCATGTAACCCAAACCGCCAACAAGACACAGAAAATGACTATTATCCCAACCATTCTGTTATGCCTCTTCCCAGGCAACCCCTCCCCATCTCTCCAGAGGAAACCTCTGTTCTGATTTTCTTCACAACAGATTAGTTTTGCCTGTTACAGAACTTCATACAAATGGAATCATAAAGAGGTACTCTTGTCTAAGGCTTCTTTCTCTCACCACAACGTTTCAGATTCAACCACGTTATTACATTTATCTGTAGTTTTTCTGGTATCTGTTGTTTTTCTGAGCAACCCATTCAGTAACGTTTCTTTGTATGGATATTCCACAGTTTATTCTCCTGTGTACAGACGCAGAGGTTGTTTCCTGGGTTATGGCTGTTGTAAGCAAAAGTTGCTATTCACTTTTGTGTACAAGTTGTTTTATGGATTCATATTTTCATCTTTCTCGGAAAATGCCCACAAGTAGAATGATGCTAGTAGTGTAAACATGTTTTGGTCTATTAGAAATGGTAAGACCTTTTTTCAAAGTGGCTGCACCCTTTGTACCTCTTCACTGTCTCACGTCTCATCGACAGCCTACAAGCATACCTGCTGCTCCATATGCTTGCCAGCATTTCCTGTTTTCAGAAGTGTTTTTGATTTTAGTTTCTAATGAGTTTGCAGAAGTACTGTGGCTCTAATTTGAATTTGCTGCTGCTGCTAAGTCACTTCAGTCGTGTCCGACTCTGTGCGAACCCATAGATGGCAGCCCACCAGGCTCCCCCGTCCCTGGGATTCTCCAGGCAAGAACACTGGAGTGGGTTGCCATTTCCTTCTCCAATGCGTGAAAGTGAGAAGTGAAAGTGAAGTCGCTCAGTCTCAGTCGTGTCCGACTCTTAACGACCCCATGGACTGCAGCCCACCAGGCTCCTCCGTCCATGGGCTTTTCCAGGCAAGAGTGCTGGAGTTGGGTGCCATCACCTTCTCTGAATTTGGATTTACCTTATGACTAATGATGCTGAATATTTCTTCATATGCTTATTGGTTCTCCATATATCTTCTGTGAGGTGCCTATTCACATCCTTTACTCATTTTTATGGGATTGTTTGTCTCTTTTATTACCATGGAGAAGATAAGATAAATACCCTTCCTGTATATTAACCCTTTCTCAGATGTACATTAGAAAATATTTTCTGCTAATCTGTGGCAGGCCTATTCATTTTCATTCTTTATATTATTTATATATTATATTAACATATAATTATATTATATTATGGATATAATGTTATACTATAATCAATATATTATATTAATTATATTTTATTATATATATTTCATTCTTTATATTATATTTATTTGGCTGTGCCAGATCTTAGCTGTGGCATGCAGGATCTTTAGTCTTTGTTGCGGCATGCGAGGACCTTAGTTCCCTGACCAGGGATAAAACCTGAGCTCCCAGCATCAGAAGGAGGGGTCTTAATCACTTATGTATCACGGAACTCCCCTTCCTTCATTTTTGATATTAATAATTTGTATTCTCTGCTTCTCAGTTTCTGCTTCTCTCTCTCTCCCCTCCTCAGGTACTAATCAACTTTGTTGGTATTTTCCAATTTTTGGCTTTGTTAAATTTCACTGTTGTCTGTTTTTTAATGTTCTGGCTTCGGCTTTTATGTTTATTATTTGCTTTCTTCTTATTTTGGGTTTATTCTGCTCTTACTTTCTCTCTTTGTGAAGTAGAATCTTAGGCAACCACTTGCCTTTTTAATCCAACCAATATTAGACCACTCTTCTTTGGTAATATAAATATTTAAACCTATGAATTTTCCTCTAAAATCTGCTTTAGATGCATTTCACAAATTTCAACATATCTTTATATTCATTCAGTTGTAGATATTTCCTAATTTTTCCTATAATTTACTTTCTGATTCATAAATCAATTTCCTATAATTTGGGGGTTTTCCAGAAACATCATTGTTATTGACCTCTAATTTCTAATTTTAATTCCACAGTAATAAAAAACATACTCTCCATGATTTTAAGATGTTTGCCTCATTGAGACTTGTTTTACGGCCAAAGAGATGGTCTCTCTTGGTGAATGTGTGCCCTTGAAGAAATGTCTATTCTATTTTAAATAATGTGCTCTATAAATATCAATTAGGTCAAGATGACTGATAATGCTATTCATATCTTTTATGTCATCACTGAACTGTTTTGTCTAATTAGTCTATCAATGTCTGGGAAAAGCATGTTAAACTCTGCAACTATTCTTGTGGGATTGTCTCATTTTCCTTTGAATTCTGTCATTATTTGTTCCATGTTATTTTGAAGCTGTTTTCAGACACAGACACACACATATCTAAACATCCTACTGATCAAGTGGATAGTTCACATTATGAAACATCCCTCTTTACTTTGGTAACTTGTTTTCCTGAAATCTACTTTACATAGCTACTTCAGCTACTTAGTAACTTTAACATAGCCATCTAGCTTTCTTAGGCTTACTGTTTGCAGGGAATTTATTTTCCTATCTATTTACTTTCAGGCTACCTGTGTCTTTAGATGTTAATCTTATCTCTTATAGATAGTGTTGTCACATTCTTTGTATTTATCCTGGTTAGAGTTTATTGAACTTCTTCAGTTTGTAAAATTCTCTTCCACAAAGTTTGAGCATTTTTGCACATTGTTTTTTCAGATACCTGTTTTATCCCCTTATGTTCTATCTTTCTGCAGTTCCAATGACATGTAAGTTGGAACTTTTAATTTGGACCACACGTTCCTGAGACATTGTTGCTTTTGTTTTGCTGTTCATCTTCTTCTTTCTCTTCTTTTATCTTTTCCTTTATTTAGGTCAGGGGAACCCTAATCTTTGGGCTGAGGAGCAGTACTTCTTGTCAGATCAGCAGTGACATTAGATTAGAAATAAAGTGTGCAATAAATATAACGCACTTGAATCATCCTGAAACCATCACCCCCCTTCCTTGTCCATGGAAAAATTGTCTTCCATGAAACCTGTCTTTGGTGCCAAAGAGATTGAAGACTGCTGCTTTAGATGGAATAATTTTGATCTATCTTCAGGTTCACAGATTTGTTTTAAATGTGAAGTTTTTCCCCCTTTATAGACCATATTTTGAGTATGTTTTGGTTACCAAAGGAAATGGAGTGACTGGTTTTTATTTATTTTTGACAGAGCCTAGAAAATAGAACTGGCGATTAAATTTGTGGGACCTAGTATAAAATGAAAATGTGAACAATTTCCTGGCTCAAAAATTATTGAGAATTTCAAGACAGTCACAGAGAGCACTAAACTGAGTGTGACCCTCTCAGAGCATAGTGCTCTGTGTAACTGTCCAAGTTACATGTCAGGGAGGCTGGGTTGTATGGTGATGGTAGAGTTCAGAATGTCTAGCCAGATATTTCAGAATCTGATCCTGACATCCACTACTTGCTGCCTTGTTGATTTTGAGCAGCGTACTTTTTCTCTTCAAGCTTTAGTGTTTTAATCTGCAAAGAGATTTTTCCTACGTTTGCTGTCAGGCATAAATGATAGCTATGTATAATGCTTAGTACACTTAGTACAATGTATGATATCATATATAATAAGGTCAAAAAAGAAGTTATTATTGTTTTGTTCTGTGGGCCTTATTGGAAGAATAACGTGGAAGGAAAGTTGCTACATAAGAAAGAGAATGTTTTCATTGTTATCAACTGAAGACTGGAAGACAGAATGTGTGCTTAAGTGCAGGGAAACAGGGGATGGAGTTGAGTTGGGTGTGCACCCCCTAGTGAGTGGGAAGGAGCAGGTGGGGAGATAAATTCCCTGTACCAGTCTCTGGGTGGCACTATTAGCCAGGAGAACTTGGTATATTCTAAGTGTGCAGGTGAGGTGGGTGTTTTAAAGGATGGGGCAAAGGAAGGATGGAGCAGAGAAAACAAAGTGCAACCAGGTGTTCATATGCAGCGGAACTTTTGAAACTCTTCAGAACTCTGAAGAGCACAGTGAGTGCCTCCCAACTTCCTAGGTAGAGATATGAGGACATTTCCTTTATCGAGGTAGAAATACAAGGACATTTGGTTTATGTCTAATAAGCTAAAACTTTGGTTTACAATCTGGCTATAAATTAGAATCAGCTGTGGTACTTTAAAGACTTTTGATGCTCTGACTCCATCCAGGAGACTCTGCTTTATTCGTTCTAGGGTGAGGCCTGGGCATCATCAGTGTCTTTTGAAAGCTTCTCAGATGATGCAAATGTGCAGACATGGTTGAACCACTAATCTAAAACAAGGCATGCTGTTAAGATCTTGCCTTTGTATTTCCCATGAGGAAAGGAAAGGATGGCCATTTTCTCTCTCTGTGTGTGTGTGTGTGCGTGTGTGTGTGTGTGTGATGGGTAGCCAGGTGATTAAACAGCAGTGATGCACACACAAGTGGAAACCATTCTACATGATTTGTGGGTGATGCTTTCCACACTCAAGCGAGTGACACTATCATCTGCTCCACAGCTGTATCTGCACTGGAAGTTTCATCTGCCATCCTCTGAGGCCTTTACATAAGTTACTGTGCATAACTTGGTTAAACAACGTCTGGCAAGTGCTAAGAACTCAGGAAGTGTTAGCTATGGCTGTCACTGGAACTATTTTGTTAGGTCAACTAATCAAATTAAGTTGAAACTAATGAAAAGGAGTCAGAGACATTTAACAGAGTGTAATTGTCTTTACTTTAGGTGGTTCAACCTCATTTTTCAAGTTTTGTATGTCATTGTAAATACTTTCTTGTTTTTATTTTAAGGAAGTACAATAAGGGGTCACATCATAGAGATCACTAAACCCATGAAAGATGAATTACAAAAAGGAAAGTCCATCCCACTGTTGTGGAAATGGGTACCTGAGGTATGGAATAACATTTCCAGTGATGGTATCACATCTGGGTTTAAAAATGACTGTGCTGTCAAACTTGGGGGGGCAGAGAGACAGCATGTTTGGGAAAATTGTTGAAAAACCAAAAGAGATTTCTAGTGGCAGCACACTCACCGACAGCCAAGATACACATGACACATTCGAATCAAACTGCTTCATCAAGTGTCAGCTGCTGCTGCTCAGTTGCCTTAGTCGAGTCCAGCTCTTTGCGATTCCATGGACTGTAGCCCACCAGGCTCCTCTGTCCATGGGATTCTCTTGGCAAGAATACTGGAGTGGGTTGCCATTTACTCCTCCAGGGGACCTTCCTGACCCATGTGTTAGGGGAAGCACACTGATTGAAACCTTCCACCCTGGCCAGGCACCATAGTAACTATTTGCATAAGTTGTTCTACGACAGGAGGTCCTGATAAGGAACATGGAACTAATAAGCCTCCACCAACCAGAAGAGTTTGGGAAAGGTCAAAAGGAGACACCACCTGTCCGACCACCTCCCAGAATCCTTCTCTCTGGCATCCATCTTGGCTGAACAAGGCATGCACCACCAAGAAGGACTCTGAGTCAGAATGACTGGCTAAAGACAACCCGGAAGCTAATCCCATCACCATAAAACCAGAGACTGCAAGCCATGTGACAGAGCCGTTCTCCTGGGTTCCCCTAACCTGCTGCTCTCCACCCAGGTGCCCTTTCCCAATAAAATCTCTTGCTTTGTCAGCACATGTCTCCTTGGACAATTCATTTCCAAGTGTTAGACAAGAGCCCAGTTTCGGGCCCTGGAAGGGGTCCCCCNCCTCTCCAACCTGTGCTGAGGGACAGCAGTTGCAGCAGCACCTGTGACTTAATCCGTGTAGAGGCAGGTGGCAAGTGCCCATCTGTAGTTGACAGCATAATAGCCTTCACTGCCTTCAAAATCAAAAGGAATAAACAAGCCAATTTTTCTATGCAAGTTAATTTAGGGTATACAACTGACACACATGACTTATTAATAAGATGCTTATAGTCTTGAGAAGAATAACTAAAATTCAAACATAAGTACCCTCTAGTGGTTCAGTTCAGTTCAGTTTAGTCACTCAGTCATATCTGACTCTTTGCGACCCCATGGACTGCAGCACACCAGGCCTCTCAGTCCATCACCAACTGCCAGAGCTGGCTCAAATTCATGTCCGTTGAGTCAGTGATGCTATCCAATCATCCCATCTTCTCTCATCCCCTTCTCTTCCTGCCTTCAGGTAGCCAAAGTACTGGAGTTTCAGCTTCAGCATCAGTCCTTCCAATGAACATTCATGACTGATCTCCTTTAGGATGGACTGGTTGGATCTCCTTGGAGTCCAAGGGACGCTCAAGAGTCTTCTTCAACACTACAGCTCAAAAGCATCAGTTCTTTAGCACTCAGCTTTCTTTATGGTTCAACTCTCACATCCATACATGACTTCTGGATACACCACAGCTTTGATCCGATGGAACTTTGCTGGCAAACCAATGTCTCTGCTTTTTAATATGCTGTCTAGGTTGGTCATAACTTTTCTTCCAAGGAGTAAGCATCTTTAATTTCATGGTTGCAGTCACCATCTGCAGTAATTTTGGAGTCCAAGAAAAGAAAGTCTGTCACTGTTTCCATTGGTTCCCCATCTACTTGCCATGAAATGATGTGACCGGATATCATGATCTTAGTTTTCTGAATGTTGAGTTTTAAGCCAACTTTTTCACTCTCCTCTTTCACTTTCATCAAGAGGCTCTTTAGTTACTCTTTCCTTTCTGTCACAAGGGTGGTGTCATCTGTGTATCTGAGGTTACTGATATTTCTCCCAGCAATCTTGATTCCAGCTTGTACTTCATCCAGCCCAGCGTTTTTCATGATGTACTCTGCATATAAGTTAAATAAGCAGGGTGACAATATACAGCCTTGACGTACTCCTTTCCCGATTTGGATTCAGTCTGTTGTTCCATGTCTAGTCCTAAGTGTTGCTTCTTGACCTGCATACAGATTTTTTAGGAGGCAGGTAAGGTGGTCTGATAAACCCATCCCTTGAAGAATTTTCCAGTTTGTTGTGATCCATAGAGTCAAAGGTTTTAGTGTATTCAATGAAGCAGAAGTAGATGTTTTTCTGGAACTCTCTTGCTTTTTCTATCGTCAAACAGATGTTGGCAATTTGATCTCCTGTTCCTCTGCCTTTTCTAAATTCAGCTTGAACATCTGGAAGTTCTCAGTTCACATACTCCTGAAGCCTGGCTTGGAGAATTTTGACCATTACTTTGCTAGGGTGTGAGATGAGTGCAATTGTGCAGTAGTTTGAGCATTCTTTGGCACTGCCTTTCTTTGGGACTAGAATGAAAACTGACCTTTTCCAGTCCTGTGGCCACTGCTGAGTTTTCCAAATTTTCTGGCACATTGAGTGGAGCAAAATCACTGCAGATGGTGACTGAAGCCACGAAATTAAAAGACGCTTACTCCTTGGAAGGAAAGTTATGACCAACCTAGATAGCATATTCAAAAGCAGAGACATTACTTTGCCAACTAAGGTCCATCTAGTCAAGGCTACGGTTTTTCCCGTGGTCATGTATAGATGTGACAGTTGGACTGTGAAGGCTGAGCGCCGAGGAATTGATGCTTTTGAACTGCGGTGTTGGAGAAGACTCTTGAGAGTCCCTTGGACTGCAAGGAGATCCAATCAGTCCATTATCAAAGAGATCAGCCCTGGGATTTCTTTGGAAGGAATGATGTTAAAGCTGAAGCTCTAGTACTTTGGCCACCTCATGGGAAGAGTTGACTGATTGGAAAAGACTCTGATGCTGGGAGGGATTGGGGGCAGGAGGAGAAGGGGATGATCTAGGATGAGATAGCTGGATGGCATCACGGACTCAATGGAATTGAGTCTGAGTGAACCATGGGAGATGGTGTTGGACAGGGAAGCCTGGTGTGCTGCGATTCATGGGGTCACAAAGAGTCGGACACGACTGAGCGACTGAACTGAACTGAGTGTAGCACTTTCACAGCATCATCTTTTAGGATTTGAAATAGCTCAACTGGAATCCCATCACTTCCACTAGTTTTGTTTGCAGTGATGCTTCCTAAGACCCACTTGACTTAGCATTCCAGGATGTCTGGTTCTAGGTGAGCGATCACACCATCATGGTTATCTGGGTCATACAGATCTTTTTTGTATAGTTCTGTGTATTTCTGCCATCTCTTCTTAATACCATCTGCTTCTGTTAGGTCCATACCATTTCTGTCCTTTATTGTGCCCATCCTTGCATGAATATTCCTTGGTTATCTCTAACTTTCTTGAAGAGATCTCTAGTTGTTCCCATTCTATTGTTTTCCTCTGTTTCTTCCCACTGGTCACTTAGGAAGGTTTTCTTCTCTCTCCTTGCTATTCTTTGGAACTCTGCATTCAGATGGACATATCTTTCCTTTTCTCCTTTGCCTTTTGTGTCTCTTCTTTTCTCAGCTATTTGTAAGGCCTCCTCAGACAACCACTTTTCCTTTTTGCATTTCTTTTTCTTGGGGATGGTTTTCATCACAGCCTCCTGTACAATGTTAGGAACCTAGTGGTAATATATGGCACCATCTAGCGGTAATATATGGTAACTGCACTGTTGCAGAATTAGGGTAAAGTGAAAAAGTAAAAAAAAGTGAAAGTGCTAGTTGCTCAATTGTGTCTGACTCTGAGGGACCCCATGTACTGTGGCTCACCAGGCTACTCCATCCATGGAATTCTCCAGACAAGAATACTGGAATGGGTAGCCATTCCCTTCTCCAGGGGATCCTCCCAACCCAGGGATTGAACCTGGGTCTCTTGAACTGCAGGCAGATTCTTTACCATCTGAGTCACAGGGAAGCATCTAAAGAAGGTGAAGACTCAAATTAATCTTGAAATTGAGTTGAAGGATTTAAGAAATACTTCCCTTCAATTTCCCAAAAGGGGCTTGGTATAACTGCTGTGAATTTAATGATGATAAAACACTAAGCAAAGTTAAAAGTGAGGAAGTAATTATGGTGAAAATAGTGAAAGCAATAAATGAGTTAACAATAAAAACTGAATGGTACTAACGTAGAAGAAAAATAAATTCTTGGCCATCTTCCTTTTAAATTCAAATAGTATTTGGTGATGAAGAGAAATTCAAAGAGACTGTTTTACTCAGAGCAAATATATGCTTTGTACTAACAGAATAATGAAATTGGATAATGATAATAGAATTATAATAAAATTGGCTGAGAGAAATATCAATAATCTCACATACACAGATGCCACCACCCTTATGGCAGAAAGTGAAGAAGAAATAAAGAGCCTCTTGATGAAAGTGAAAGAGGAGAGTGAAATAGCTGGCTTAAAATTCAACATTTAGGAAACTAAGATCATGGCATCCAGTCCCATTCATTTCATGGCAAATAGATGGGGAAACAATGGAAAGAGTGATAGACTTTACTTTTGGGGGCTCCAAAATCACTGCAGATGGTGACTGCAGGCAGGAAATTTAAAGCATGCTCCTTGGAAGAAAACTTATGACCAACCTAGACAGGATATTAAAAAGCAGAGATATTACTTTGCCAACAAAGGTCCATCTAGTTAAAGTTATGGTTTTACCAGTAGTCATGTATGGATGTGAGAGTTGGACTACAAAGAAGGCTGAGTGCTGGAGAATTGATGCTTTAGAACTGTGGTGCTGGAGAAGACTCTTGGGAGTCCCTTGGACTGCAAGGAGATCCAACCAGTCCATCCGAAAGAAAATCAGTCCTGAATATTTATTCACTGGAAGGACTGCTGCTGAAACTGAAACTCCAATACTTTGGCCACCTGATGTGAAGAACTGACTCATTGGAAAAGACCCTGATGCTGGGAAAGATAGAAGGCGGAGAAGAGGACGACAGAGGATGAGATGGTTGGATGGCATCACTGACTCGATGGACATGAGTTTGAGTAAGCTTCGGGAGATGGTGATGGACAGGGAAGCCTGGTGTGCTGCAGTCCACAGGGTCGCAAAGAGTCTGACACGACTAAATGACTAGACTGAACTAAAAATTGAATACTTCAAAGAGAACAGGTAGAATATCTCCACTCAATTTCATGTTATTTATGCATGTTTCATTTAAACAATTATTAGTCTTCTTTCTATTGCTTGAAAATTGATCAATAAAGAAAGTGATGTATAAAGGTTCTTCTATATTTGAGTGGAGAAGGCGATGGCACCCCACTCCAGTACTCTTGCCTGGAAAAATCCCATGGACGGAGGAGCCTGGTGGGCTGCAGTCCATGGGGTCGCCAAGAGTCATACACGACTGAGAGACTTTACTTTCACTTTTCACTTTCATGAATTGGAGAAGGAACTGGCAACCCACTCCAGTGTTCTTGTCTGGAGAATCCTAGGGACCGGGGAGCCTGCTTGGCTGCCGTCTATGGGGTCGCACAGAGTCGGACACGACTGAAGTGACTTAGCAGCAGCAGCTATATTTGTGACTCAATGCAGACACAGTTCATTTCTTAGGTTATTAGGATCATGATTTCAAATTCTATTTATATGAAATATACACCAAGGGTTTTTAAAACTTTAAAAAATTTACATACCTGTTCTTCTATTTTATCTTGTCTGTCAAGAGCAGCTTCAACAGCATCAAAGAACTCCTCTTCATTAATCAAACTGTTTGGGCCTTCCTATTTAGACACACAGGGGGGAAAAAAAAGCAGTTGATTCAAGAAATAGAAAACAGTGATAGTCCTGGCATTAACTCTCAGAGAAAATTTAAAAGTGAGCTGTCAAACATTTTGGAAACAGTTAGTACATTGAGATAATACACAAAGATGAACAACATATGTTCTATGCAAAACCACTAGTGTTACAATTAATTCACTCATTTGGTACTCAAATACTTACTATATATTCACCAACACTGTGTTAGGGCAAATACGGTTAGCAGGGGGTTAACGAACTATGGCCAATATGCTCTATACAAAATCACTAGTGTTGCAATTAATTCACTCACTTGGTACCCAAATACTTACTATATATTCACCAAGACTGTGTTAGGGCAGATACAGTTTAACAGGGGGCTGGTGAACTACATGGCCAATTCTAGTCCACTGTCTACTTTCAAAACGGCCTTTAAGCTCAGCATCTTATTGTTAAGTGGTTGAGAAATAAGAGAGTAACATTTCAAAGAATTCCCTCGTGGTCCAGTGGTTAGGTTCTGCACTCTCCCTGATGAGGGTACAAGTTCAATCTCTGGTTGGGAAACTAAGACCCCACAAGTGGAGCAGTGTGCCCCCAAGCCCCAAATCATGGCATGGGAATTGTGTGGAATTAAAGCTTTCGCTCACTCACTTACGGACTGCCCATGTCTGCGTTCATGCTACAGTGGCAGAGCTGAGCACCTGTGACTTGAGCACTTGTCAGAAACCATATAAAATTGCAGGAAGGCTTTAAGGACAAAGTTGCAGAAGATCTATAGCCCATGAAAAGTACCAATAGGATTTCTGATGGGAATCTTCCTAAGCAAAGACAATTACATCACAGAGAAAGAAAAGCTGAACTGATGCTTGAAAGCCTGCGTAGAACGGTAGAGCAGTGGCTCTCAATCACTTGAGGAATTGCCTGGGGAACTTATTAAAATGAAAAGTCCCAGGCCCCAATTCACAGAAGTTACTTTTTAGTAGGTCTGGGTAGAGCCAGGAATATGCATGTTAATAAGTTCTCCAGGTAGTTCTAATGCAAGTAGAACCTCAGCTGCATCACAAGATAAAAATACAAAGAATAACAGCAAAATGGAAACAAGCAAGGTATGTACCTATTTTGCGGTGATAAAACACACATTTAAGTGGACTGAACGACAAGTAGACTATAAGAGGAACAAAAGCACTACTGGGGTCCAGAGTAGGCTACCCCATGGTTCTTAATGGCATATTGAGTATTCTGAACTAAAGTTACATAAGAAACGGCCAATGCAAGAGGAACACGCTGACACTCCAGTCTCCCTGAAAACAGGAAACAAATCTCATGCAAAATGAGGTTGCTTTGTTGTTGCTGTTTAGCTGCTAAGTCGTGTGACTTCCGATCCCATGGATTACAGACCGCCAGGCTCCTCTGTCCATGGAATTTTCCAGGCAAGGATATTGGAGTGGGTTGCCATTTCCTCCTCCAGGGGACCTTTCTGACCCAGGGATCAAGCCTTGGTGGATTCTTTACTACTGAGCCACCGTCCGAGGCCCCATCATCCTATTCCTTAAAAATTTATTGTTTCTTTGTTGAATGAGCATAAAAGCTGACACTTTGGCCTCTTTTTAGGCCCCATTTCTGTGAGACTCTGCCATGCAGATGAATTAAATTTGTTTTTCTCTTGTTAATCTGTCTCATGTCAATTTTATTATTTGCCCAGCCACAAGAACTCAAGGAGGGTAGAGGAGGGAACTATTCCTCTCCCCAGCAGCTTCATATCATGGTTAAATTGAAGGCTGAAAAGGCAGGCTTGGGTTTAAGTTTCCTAAATTTTTAAATATACAAAATAAGACAAATGAACTATTGTGGGTCTGTCTGGAATCTTCCCAATTAAGACTGAAAATTCCAAGTCACCACAACTCCATTAAAAAGTCTGTAGTAACTCATCCCTACCCTGCCACAGCCTGGGGCCCCACAAGAAGAGTGGGAGGAACTGCGTTCCAGTGCTTCAGTTATTTGGCACAGGCATAACAGAAATCCTGATTCAGTGCAACAGTTCTACAGGATCTCGTGAAAGTCACTTCAAAAAACCCCTGAACTTTTTAGTTTAACTACAACACACATAAAAGTGCACATCTCAATGAATTACCAAAATATCTGTTTGGCACGTGGATTATTCTGAGCTAGATAAAAACAAACAAAGGCCTGAAAGATTCAGGAAGAAACTTTGATTTTCCCCTCTCATGATCTAAAAAAGTTTTAGACAGAGTGTCTGTGCCGAGAACACAGCAATCACTAGAGAGATCTGCACGGAATGTGGGCTAGATGTTCAACGAGGGAAACTCAGCAGGATCCAGAGACCAGAGCCTGCGTGGACGCAGACACTTTCTGCGTGGCCCAGCAAACACTGGTTTACCAAACATCTGCTTTTCCATCTTCATGTGAATTACCTTACCTGTTTTTTAAGTTCCAAACCACTATGTTCCCATCTTTTGTCGTTAGCTGAAGATGGTATTTAAGGTGAGAGTTTCGGCCATTGTGGGGAGTTTCCCTGGATTTCTCCCACATAGACATATCATTAAACCTTGATTTTCTCCTGTTAATCTGTCCTGTGTCAATTTAATTTTTTAGATGAGCCAGAAAAAACAAAGAAAGGTAGAGGAAGATTTATTCCTCCCTAACATAACCATCTAATGACCAGCTATACCATGAAAAAGAGTCCTGCAAGACTCCCTTTATAAACCCAAAACATTTCAGACACTCATATGTCAACAGAATCACTTTGGTTTCTGTTGATGTTACAAAACCATAAAATACCCAAAATCTATTCTGAACTCAAACGTTTTCTAATGACTTTTAAATTCTACTGATCATAACCACATCTATACTTTAAGAAGTTGTAATGCTCATTCAAATATTCAAGAGTCAGGGTCTCAGGAATCTACCAATTGGGAACTACAATGTTAAAAATCTGAGAAAGACCTGGAATAAATTTTCCTTTATTAAAATACTTAAGTTCTCAGTGCAAAAAAAAAAAAATTGTAAAAATGTAAGGTGATAGATGTTGTGATCATGTTACAGCATACATGTATATAATGAAAGTTGCTCAGTCATGTCCTCTCTGCGACCCCATGGACTGTATAGTCCATGGAATTCTCCAAGCCAGAATACTGGCGTAGGTAGCTTTTCCTTCTCCAGGGATCAAACCCAGGTCTCCCACACTGCAGGCAGATTCTTTACCAGCTGAGCCACAAGGGAAGCCTAAGAATACTGGAGTAGGTAGCCTATCCCTTCTCCAATGGATCTTCCTGAGCCAGGAATTGAACCAGGGTCTCCTACATTGCAGGTGGATTCTCTACCAACTGAGTTATCAGTTCAATCAGTTCAGTTCACTTGCTCAGTCATGTCCGACTCTTTGCGACCCCATGAATCGCAGCATGGCAGGCCTCCCTGTCCATCACCAACTCTCAGAGTTTACCCAAACTCATGTCCATCGAGTCTGTGATGCCATCCAGCCATCTCATCCTCTGTCGTCCCCTTCTTCTCCTGCCCCCAATCCCTCCCAGCATCAGAGTCTTTTCCAATGAGTCAACTTTTCACATGAGGTGGCCAAATTACTGGAGTTTCAGCTTCAGCATCAGTCCTTCCAAAGAAATGATTCTCCTTCAGAATGGACTGGCTGGATCTCCTTGCAGTCCAAGGGACTCTCAAGAGTCTTCTCCAACATCGCAGTTCAAAAGCATCAATTCTTCGGCACTCAGCTTTCTTCAGTCCAATTCTCACATCCACACATGACCACTGGAAAAACCATAGCCTTGACCAGATGGACCTTTGTTGGCAAAGTAATGTCTCTGCTTTTGAATATGCTATCTAGGTTGGTCATAACTTTTCTTCCAAGGAGTAAGCGTCTTTTAATTTCATGGCTGCAGTCACCATCTGCAGTGATGGAAGCCCATATATCTATGTGTGTGTGTGTCCCAAAGCATTACATTTACAACTTAAACTTATACAATGTTATATGTTAATTATATTTCAACAAAGTTGTAAATAAATAAATGCCTTCTGAAATAAAAACAAAAAACTTTTCTATCTCATTAAGTTTACCAAGGGAAAGAGCTATTTATTGCTAAGTCTATGGGACACGTCAGAGTCTTTATCTTACTTGCCCTATTAGCAGAGTTTCTTACGTTAATGATCTTCACTGGGGCCATCATCTGCCTCAGTTCCGTCAGTTCCGTTGCACAGTTGTGTCCAACTTTGTGACCCCATGGACTGCAGCACGCCAGGCCTCCCTGTCCATCACCAACTCCCAGAGCTTACTCAAACTCATGTCCATCGAATCGGTGAGGCCATCCAAACATTTCATCCTCTATCATCCCCTTCTCCTCTCGCCTTCAATCTTTCCCAGCATCAGGGTCTTTTCTAAGGAGTCAGTTCTTCACATCAGGTGGCCAAAGTATCAGAGTTCAGCTTCAGCATCAGTGCTTTCAATGAATATTCAGGACTGATCTCCTTTAGGATGGACTGGTTGGATCTCCTTGCAATCCAAGGGATTCTCAGAAGTGTTCTCCAACACCACAGTTCAAAAGCATAAATTCTCCAGCACTCAGCTTTCTTTATAGTCCAACTCTCACATCTATACATGACTAGTAGAAAAACCATAGCTTTGACTAGATGGACCTTTGTTGACAAAGTAACGTCTCTGCTTTTTAATACGCTGTCTACATTTGTTATAGCTTCCCTCTGGGATTTGTAATTCCCCAGTCCTCTTGGGCTTCCCAGGTGGCTCTACTGGTAAAGAATTTGCCTGCCAATGCAGGAGACATAAGAGAACAGGGTTCAGTCCCTGGGCTGGGCAGATCCTCAGGAGGAGGGCACATCAACCCGCTCCAGTATTCATACCTGGAGAATCCTATGGACAGAGAAGCCTGGTGGGCTATGGTCCATGGACAGAAAAGCCTGGTGGGTTACACAGTCTGTAGGGTCACAAAGAATCAGGCATGACTGAAGCATGAACTTGGGCTTTGCCCTCTGGGAACGCACCAGCCAGTGCAGAAGACACAGGTTCATCCTTGGGTCAGGAAGATCCCTTGGAGTAGGGGAATGGCAACCCACTCTAGTATTCTTTGCCTAGAAAATTCCATGGACAGAGGAGCCTGGTGGGCTATAGCCCATGGGGTTGCAAAGAGTTGGACACAACTAAGCACCCACCTACGCACTGGGAAAAGTTAAGCACTTTTTCGGGTTCCTGAGCAGGTTCCTCCTCTGTCTACTCCATAAATGTGAGTGCTCCTCAGGGTTCCACCTTTGTTCTCCCCACAGCACTTACTGTTTCTATGACTTCAGTCATCATCTGAAGATTCCCAAGTTCACAGCCTGTCATCTCACTCCTAAGTGTAGATCTTTACATCTAATGATACATAAGATAGACTTCTCATGTGACTGTTTCAACTTACATGCACCAGGTCTAAAACCTGTTCTTCCTCCCTCTCCACTTCAATCTAAGGCAGAAACCTGGGCCTGTTCTTGAATTCCTTTTTTCCCTCATTCAGTTACCACATACTACTTTCCGAATATCTGATTTGTCCATGTACATTCCTACTGTTCTATCCAAATTTAAGCTATCTTCAATTCTCACCTCTAATATCGAAAAGAGTCTCCAAGCCCTTAGTCACAACTGTCATCTTCAGTCCACTCTCCTCACTGCAGGAAATAGGAATGACTTTCTAAACTGTAGATCTGGAAAGTTTCTGTACCTCAAACCCATTGCCTGAGGCAGATTCTTCCAGCCAGTCTTGCCACTCCCTACTTTGGATAGGCCCCACCCTCTACATATAAGTGCTTTGTTACCCCTCGGCAAAATGCTTTCTTTTCCTTCCGGGTCTTCAAATGTTTTCTTTTCAGCGCCTTACAAGCAAACACTTTCCAGGCTATCCACTTGGTTAACAAATACTAAGTTCAGTCATTCTTAAGGTTTTAGCTCAGAGGTTACTACACCTGGAAGCCATCCCTGACTTAATATCCTCCCAGTGTTAAAGTGTTCTATAACAAACATTATTCTAATCACCCATTAACTACTCTGTGTTCCCATTATATATGTACTTAGTTGGATTCCCTGGCAGCTTGGTGGTAAAGAACCCACCTGCCAATTCAGGAGACACAGGTTCAACCCCTGAGTCGGTAAGATCCCCTGGAGAAGGAAATAGCAACCTACTCTAGTACTCTTCAGTTGCTTCACTGTGGCTCAGACGGTTAAGCGTCTGTCTACAATGCGGGAGACCCGGGGTCAATCCCTGGGTTGGAACGATCCCCTGGAGAAGGAAATGGCAATCCACTCCAGTACTATTGCCTGGAAATCCCATGGACAAAGGAGCCTGGTAGGCTACATTCCATGGGATCCCAAAGAGTTGGACACAACTGAGCAACTTCACTTTCTTTCCAGTCCTCTTGCTTAGGAAATCCCATAGACAGAGGAAACTGGCAGGCTATAGTCCACCAGGTTGCAAAGAGTCAGACATGACTTACTGACTAAACAACAACAAGGTTCCTGGGCAGGATCCTTGCTTGTCTTATTCTTAAAATATCACCCATGCTCAGCAGGGCTTCCCTGATGGCTCACCTGGTAAAGAATCCACCTGCAATGCAGGAGACCCAGGTTTGATCCCTGGGATGGGAAGATCCCCTGGAGAAGGGAAAGGCTACCCACTCCAGTATTCTGGCCTGGAGAATCCCATGGACTATACAGTCCATGGGGTTGCAAAGAGTCGGACACGACTGAATGACTTTCAGTGTTTATAAAACCAAGATAAATGATGATGACAATATGGGCTTTTAAAATTTCATTCATGATTTTTAAGTGTTTGCTTGTTCACTTTTATGCCTAGCCATGTCTTGCATTAGTTAAATCTTAAAGAATGGATTTAAGATTATAATTTCTCACGCTACAGATGACAGAAACAGCTAAATCTTTGTTCAGTAACTAGAACACTGTGAATGTTTGATAAGAACAAAACAAAGTTTGAATTAGTATCTAAAATTAAATGGTTCAAAACTTGAAAAGAAGAAAAATATGTAAGAACAGGCACTAGTTTAAGGATTACATAACTTGAAACTACAGGGATTTGACATAAAATTCATATTTTATGACAAGATAAAAATTTAAACGTAGAAAGAAACTTTTCTCTGCCCTTTGGCTCCCCCTTTCCCCCCCATTATTTATTCTATATCTGTATTATGCATCATGATCAAATCTTCCCCATCAGGAAAAATATCTGCCAAAGGGCTTCCTTGGTGGCTCAGCTGGTAAAGAATCTGCCTGCAATGCAGGAGATCTGGGTTTGATCCCTGGGTTGGAAAGATCCCCTGGAGAAGGGAATGGCTACCCACTCCAGTATTCTGGCCTGGAGAATTCCATGGACTGTATAGTCCATAGGGTCACAAAGAGTAGGACACGACTGAGCACTTTCAGTTTTCAATCCTAAAGTGCAATACTTTGCTAGTATCAACAAGACAACTCCTAAAAAGATAAACTTCTTTCTATATTCTGTAAGGCATCACATGCCATCAGTCTGTTCCTGTAGAACTGGGTTGTGCACACTGTTGATATTACATCATTTGATGTACTGCTCCCACCTCAAAAAACTTATACTACTGTGCTTTGACTTCTAATGGGCAGAACAGTTCTCCTCAATTTGCTTGAATACAATTTTCCACTTCTTTCTCAGATAGACTGATTAATTTGTATCGACATGCATGGTTTAGCTAGCAGGATGTCAGAGATGCCCACTAAATGACACTTGGGAGTCCACAAAGAACCCATGCTTGGTGCCAAGCATGGGTCCACAGAGCCCCACCAGCTTACCAGGACTCCTCAGGTGTTCTGGTGAGCTCTCCTAGTATCCAAACCTCATAGTTTGAAGGACAATCCTGAAAACTTTATTCATGCTATTTCGCTTAAGATTTGGAGTCTCAAGGGGCACTTGTGCACTTCTTAGGCAGGATCTAGGGATTCTGGACAAGGGGCCCAGGGAAACACAGATGGCTAGGTATTTGTTAAATTTGGCTTAAACTGAAAAAAAAAAGGTTGACATATGGTCTGAACAAAGCTTTTGTTAGTGAAACAAGAAAATGAATTACTCAGCTCTGAGAATAAGGGAGCTCCACTACAATCATTAAGTAAATTATTAAGTAAACACTACTCATGGGGGGAATTGAGGGGGAAGCACAAGTGAGGTTGATCACCTATGGTCCAGGCACCAGTTGTAGCTGCAGACTGTCACAGGGAGAACCACGCCCTGCGAGGTGAGCTCCTTGGGGCCAGACTCAGAACAAGCACACATCTGACCTGCCACACTGTCTTCAGAATGTCATTCAGATCATATCTCATATCCCACATCTGAATTAGGCTATAAAATAGTGAGAAATTGTGCCTTACAGCCAAACCCTTTGGATGGACAGTCACCAATGGGAATACCAACTGGGTTTATGTATGCTTGCAAGTTCTTAAATGCAACGAGGGGACTTCAGCCCTGAAATGGTTGCAACAGATTCTTTTAGCACTTTCAAACTGATTTTTTGCAACAGCAGTAAGTTTTTCTTTTCTAAAATTATATTAGCAGGAAAAAGTATTCATCAGGCTAGCTTCTTAGACCCTTTGAGTGAGAAAGTCTACTAAATTGTTAAAATTTTACAGAGTTCTCATCTTAAATATCGTACCTATTTTAATTGGTATACATAAGCCCCCAAAGATTTCAAAATTTCAAGTCTCAATGAAAGATTTGTTGTAGAAGGCTAAAAAAAAAGATTAATGATCTCACTAAGTGCAGGCAGCTGCGAGCCGCCTTGTCCGAGGTCAAGGTCAGGGGCTGGGAAGAACCACCCTGTGCCTGAGGCCAGGGTCTGGGGCCGGAAGGACCACCCTACCTCTGAGGCCAGGGTCGGGGACTGGGAAGAGCCACTGATTGATTAGCACTCAGCACGGGTGGCTGCAACCACCAGNAACCATAGCCTTGACTAGATGGACCTTAGTCGGCAAAGTAATGTCTCTGCTTTTGAATATGCTATCTAGGTTGGTCATAACTTTTCTTCCAAGGAGTAAGCGTCTTTTAATTTCATGGCTGCAGTCTTTAGTTTTACGCAATTCATATACATATATGGAAATTAATAAATTAAATATTATAAGTAGACTTTTAAGTATTTCACTTAGATGCCTAAAAGTTTATATGTTCAAGTTGGAAGACATATTTCCCCTTAATTTGGGAAAATGGACATTGGCTTTGTAATTGGAAGTAAGTTGTGTTTAGATATGCAGACAATTAGGGAAAGGGCAGCCTGCAATGCTGGAGCCCCAGCTTCGATCCCTAGGTCAGGAAGATCTGAGAAGGAAACGGCAACCTGCTGTGGTATTCTTCCCTGGGAAATCCCATGGACAGAGGAGCCTGGTGGGCTACAGTCCACAGGGTCACAAAGAGTTGGACATGACTTAGTGACTAAACCAGAAACATTATGTGAGGAAAGCCCAAGTAGGTAGATGAGGCAAGCACAAATAACCTCCCTTTCTTCTATTTATGATTCTCAGCAATTATCACTGCACTATTTTAGGATAAGAAAGTGCTCATAAGCCGCTGAACTGTGAACTTGCCCAGGCTTGTTTTTGGGCTAGTGAGGTTTTTAGAGGAAAGTGGAGGTATTGCAGTTGCCATAGCAACCCCAACAATACAGGCTCTGATGTGTCCAACACCTCCCCTGGGCGGGGGAGGAAACTGCTATCATGGTAGAGGGAGATTTTCCACTTTTACTATTTTTAAATACAATATTATTGTTTTATTTAATTCGTAAATTGACCCATCTCCAATTTCAGCTACCTACTGCCTCAGACACACACACCCTTCTTCATTGCTCCATCCCATCAATCTAATTTTCCCCAAAGACGATTAAAAGAATTTTGGTTGAGGACGCAGCTATTACATGAACCGGATGCCCTGTCTACATTCTGGTTTGTGGCCATAACCATGTAAAATGCTTCTCCAGCCTGCTTGCAACAGAAACACAGAACTTCCAGATGCCTCCTTCACTTTCAGAGAGTATCTTAACATTTATGTGCAACTAAATATGTGCTAGGATGCAGACCCCTCAGCAAAATCTGGAGGAGGCACGGTCCTCTAGTCTACTTATCCTATATTTTCCTGTTACTCATTCAGACAAACTCCTAAAGCTCAAGGAGAAATTCTGAAGCACATTCAAACATGTTTAACCAAATCAAGCCCTCTCAGCTTTCCAAATTACAGATGAAAGGACTGTCCTCCTGTGCTCATTTTAAATACTCTTCCTCCTACAGCTCCTCCCCCAATTCTTCTGTTAGAGGAAGCACGCTGACTGAAACCACCCGCCCTGGCCAGGCACCATAATAACCATTTGCATGAGTTGTTTTAGGACAGGATGTTCTAGTGAGGAACATGGAACTAATAAGCCACCACCAACCAGAAGAGTTTGGGAAAGGTCAAAATGAGACACGTGTCTGACCACCTCCCAGAATCCTTCTCTCTGGCATCCATCTTGGCTGAACAAGGCATGCACCACCAAGGACTCTTGCGTCAGAATGATTGGCTAAAGACAACCTGAAAACTAATCCCATCACCATAAAACCCAAGACTACAAGCTATGTGGCAGAGCAGTTCTCCTGGGTTCCCTTCCCCTACTGCTCTCCACCCAGGAACTCCTTTCCCAATAAAATCTCTTGTTTTGTTAGCACACGCGTCTCCTCGGACAATTCATTTCTGAGTGTTAGACAAGAGCCCACTGTCAAGTCCTAGAAGGGGTCCCCCTTCCTCCAACACTTCTATTAGTAGTAAGGAGAGGAAAGAGTGCAGAAGGAGTACCTTTCCGTCTTGATAGAACGTGGAGATGAACAGATGTCATGATTTTTACATTTTAGCCATAGCACTTATAAGAAATACATGACATTTGTGAAAAAAATTAAGTAACAGATGTTTATAGATTCGTGAATATACTAAACAATGACGAAGTTATTAGCAAATGAATCTGAGAAAACAAACATTTTTCCATTTTGTAATCTCTGGGGCAGGCAAAGGAAGAAGTAGGAAGGTCGATGCAGTTGATTCTGGTATGGGCTTATGTTACCCTTTCCCAAAGAGCATTCCATGGAGAGTTAGTCCTGTTTAGCCTCCTTAAAACACACATGCACACAAAACCTAGGGATTTGCCTGGAAAATACTTTTGGAGAATGTTGCAGGTTTTATGTCCTTCTTGGAGATCTACCACGCACATCAACTTATAAAAGCCTCTGAAAAGTTCTGTGGTAAGAAAACCTATTAAACTTTGTTTAACCTCGCGTTTACATTCTAGATTCTAGAACTCATTTGAGCATAGAAACCTCTTTTGCACACAACTCCTGTTAACATCCCACAGGACCAATATTTCCTAGAATATACCTAGGGAACTGCAAATTTAGTCTATTACATTTCTCATTTCTCTTTAAAATAACTAGTTTCTTATCTGTAATTGGAAAAAGATGCATTTTCCTGTTTTTTTTTTTTTGTTGTTTGTTTGTTTTCTCCCAAAGCCCAGGCTAATGTGATTCCTTTCCAATCCAAGGACTGGCTTCTTCCCATCTCCTGAGAAGGGTGCCTTTTTGTGGCCAGATCTACTTAAAGGTTGATGATTTGGCCCTGCCACGGGCTTTCCAGGTGATGCTAGCGGTAAAGAAGCCTCCTGCCAACGCAGGAGATGTAAAAGCTGCAGGTTTGATCCTGCATTGGGAAGATCCCCTGAAGGAGGGCCTGGCGACCCACTGCAGTATTCCTACNGCCTTTTTGTGGCCAGATCTACTTAAAGGTTGATGATTTGGCCCTGCCACGGGCTTTCCAGGTGATGCTAGCGGTAAAGAAGCCTCCTGCCAACGCAGGAGATGTAAAAGCTGCAGGTTTGATCCTGCATTGGGAAGATCCCCTGAAGGAGGGCCTGGCGACCCACTGCAGTATTCCTACCTGGAGAATCCCATGGACAGAGGAGCCTGGTGGGCTACAGTCCATGGGGTCACAAAGAGCTGGACATGACCTAGAGACTTAGTGTGATGCATGGCCCTGCCAGGTACCAACAAGTGCAGCCTCAGGTACACTTTGAAGGCCCACTCTTAAAGCAGGTCCTAGGCCATATATGTGTGCATCTTACATGGGAGCTTGTTAGAAATGCAGAATCCCAGGCTCCACAACAGACCTACAGAAAGAGAATCTTCATTTTAACAAGATTCCCAAGTGATTTACTAGCACCTTAAAGTTTAAAGAGCTTGGTGCAAAGCACACGGCAGTGAGCAAAGCTCAGAGGGCTTGAAGCTGGGAGAAGAGCCCTGGTCCTGGAAGAAAGTGGACCAGAGCCAGCTTTGACACTGAGTTCATTAACTGGACCCCAAGGTAGAGGATCACTCTACACATTTTGAGGGTGGGGTTGCTGTAGGGGTGAAACTGGAGAAAAGTCAAGGGAATCACTTCAAATGTTTTCAGAGAAGTGAAAGGAGAATTGGCTGAGGGAATTGAGGCCAGCAGACACAGGAGTCCTGGGGGTGCTGGGAGCCCAAGCCTCACAAGGGAGTCTGGCAAGAACATCTAAACAGCTCTTCATGGTGTGGAACCCAAGAATAGCTGGGCATTAGTGTCCCACTTCTTCCAGGTGAACAAATCAGTGGAAAAGAAAATACTGACTCCATGCAGATGTGAATTCAGGCCTCATCCCAGACTGCCTCCAAACTGACTCAGTATCTAGGTGAAGCTTTTGTTGGGGCTTTCCAGGTGGTGCTAGCAGTAAAGAATCTGCCTGCCAGTGCAGGCAGACGTAAGAGATGTGGATCCCTGGGTCAGGAAGATCCCCTGGAGGAGGGCTCAGCAACCCACTCCAATATTCTTGCCTGGAGAATCCCATGGACAGAGGAGCCTGGCAGCCTGCCATCCATAGGGTTGCAAAGGGTCCAACACAACTGAAACAACTGAGCACAAAACAGAAAGTTAGGAAACAAGTTCAAGGTCACAGCCTTCTCTAGGAATTGCTGCCTAGACTCACAGGTACTCAGCCCACCCCCATGGCACACCACCCCTGCCTGGCGAAATAAAAGGCCCAGTCAGAAGACTCTTGGAACGATGACATCCACACATGAAAGGGCCTCACATGTGATCCATGAATCTAACCACAGATGGGAAAACCTGAAGCTTTAAGAAAGACTCTTGACCAATTTTTTTCAAACATTTTGGATTTGGGCAAAAACTTTTGTGATTCAAAAATGCAATTTTTACCCTTAATTTAAACCCTTGTGTATTTTCAAGGGAAATTTAAGTAAAAAAACATGTCTTTCTAATGCAAGCCTTTGTTGTATACAAAGAGGGAGGAGGAGGCTGGCTGATTCCCAGATAGATTTGGGAAAAGCTGTTGGAGAGGTGATTGTCTTTGGATGAGAAGGTGGGTGGGGGTGTGAGGAGAGTAGGAAAAGGGATGGGAACCTTGCCTAGGGGAATGGTAAAAGGAGGCAAATAAAAAGAGTGTTGAGCTGGGGAAGGTGAGCTGGGCTAGGACCTCATAAGTTTAAAATACCTATAGCTGATTCATGTTGATGTATGGCAGAAGCCAACACAATATTGTAAAGCAATTATCCTTCAATTAAAAGTAAATAAAACTTTAGAAAAGCACCTCGGAGGCCGGCATGGCCATGTCACCTACCTGCAGGTCACAGGACAGGGGTGAGGGGCGTGCTGGCCATCAGGCTGCTTGCTGACTGTGTTTTTTGGTTCCCTCTCCCATAAGACAATGAGATCACACAGTGTTGATCTTTCGGTCTTCCATGTGTTGTCTTTACTCGCTGTTTATTCTTCTTCCCTTCATATTTGTCTTAAACCCACTGTGATGAGGCTTCTTTCCCCACCACTGCACTAAACCTGCTCTTTCAAAGACTTCTACTTAGTCCAAGCCAGTGCTCAAGTCCTGGCCCTCATCTTACCTGAGCAATTAGCAGCTTGTGGCATAATTGCTCATTCCCTCTGTCTCAAAACTCATTATTTTTTTTTCCCCTTGGTAATACCATTCTCTCTTGGTTTTCCTTCTCTGGCTAGATCTACCTTCACTCTTGATTCTCTTGATTGGTCCTTTCCAGTCTTCTCAGTTACATGCTCCTTACGTTCCTAACTTGTAGGAAGCCTCAGTGCTCCAGTGCCCACTAGTTCAGACCTTGAATTTCTCCTCACTCTCGAAGAAGATTATCAAGTGCCATGGCTCAAAATAAACACAATGTGCTGATGAGCACGTTGATTTGTCTAGTCCTGACCCATCTTCTGAACCCCAGACTGCCTACATAGCATCTCTTCTCAGATGTCTGAAGGCATCTCAAACTCGGTAAGACCAAACTCTCGATTCTGCCTCCTACAAGCACAACCACAGCTACAACAATACAGAAGCTAGGCACTCCTCCCTATTTGGATATGTGGCAACTCCACCCTTCCAGTTGTTCAGGTCCCAAATAAATTATAATTATCCTCAACTCAAGTCTTTCTCCCACATCATATCTAATTCATCTTCAAGCCCTACAGACCCACCTTTAAAATGTATCTAGAATCTGACCACTTCTTACCCCCTTCACCCCCTCCATCACTTTATTTACCATGACCTTTTGCTGGATTATGTCAATAGTCTCCAAACCAATTGTCTTTTTGTCCTTTCTCCCCCAACAAAATGCTGTCTCATGCAGACATCAGAGATCCTTGTTAAACACAAATCAAAGTCTATCGTTTTCTGCCTTGAAACTCTGAATGTTTCTAGTATCATCATAAAAGTCAAATTCTTTATTATGGCCTCCAAGGCTGCACATGACCTAGCCCTTGGCTGCTTCTCCAACTTTATTTCCTACCACTCTTTCCCACATACTGTGACTTCAGTGACACGGGCCTCTTTACTGTTCTTGGACAATCCAAACACTCACGCTGCTCAGAGTCTTTGCACCTGCTATTCCTTCTGCCTGAACTGTTCTTCCCTCAGAAAATGGATTAGTAAGCTCCCCACCTCCTTGGGCCTCTTCTTCTTCTTGGAAAAGGCCTCTCACAACCACAGCACAGAAAACAGGAACCCTTGTTTCTTTCTTTAACCAGCCTTGATAACCAACTGACATGATATATCTGTTAGTTTTCTATCTCCCCGCTCTCAGCTATAAGTTCTTCTTTTTCTCTCTCTCTTTAATTATAGCATCCTCTTGAATAAGCTCACTCTGCTGTACCTTGTGTTACTCTCGTTTTGGGTCTCCTTTGCTGTGCTGAATCAGTCCCATCTGGCTCATGCTATTGGGTGGCAGGGGTTAGGGCATATTCTGCATTGTCACACAGTAAAGGACAAGTGATGTGCTCTCTTGCTGAAAGCATGGTGATTCACAGAAATGAAGAATGAAAGAGAAAGAAAGGCTTAGGTCCTGCTGGCTTTCCCCCTTCACCCACTGATCTCCCTAGGTTATGGATCTGTCTTCTTACAGTAGGACTGTTTTATTTGTTTCTTTATCTGGAAGACTCAGAAGAGTGTCAAGAGTATAGTTGAGGTTCCTGGTATATGTTTGGTGAGTAAACAAATGCTGAAGAGTGAGTGTATTTTAAGCCGTTTCCATCTGATATGAATCTCTTTTAAAATTTTTGTTTCTTTTCTAGTGGTTTTGGAAACAGTGACCGTACTATTGGATATTGCATTCTTCTTGTAAATTATGGTGCCTCCCACTCTAGCTGGTACTTCCCATTCCTGAACTTCCTAGTGTTGCTTTGCAGGGATTGGCTCACATCTCATTTCCTTTGCAGATACTTGGTGCTCAGATTGGTCATCCCTGATGATTTGTCCATCAGCTCTCCATCTTTCAAAAATTTGCTACAATTCCTTGTCTGCTCTTGTCTCTTCTTTCATTCTCGTTGTGATTTTATATTGCTTTTATTCCTTTCATTTCATTTTAGTGACATCTTGGCAATAACATAAATAACATGTATACAGTAAATAAATAACATAATTTTATCTGTCCATATGAGTTACAAATATTATTATTTTCCCAGTTTATATCTTGCATTTTTCTTTCTCCTATGGTGGTCTTTAATGGTCTGTATAGTCAAAGCTATGTTTTTTTTTTTTTTTCCAGTAGTCATGTATGGATGTGAGAGTTGGACCATGAAGAAGGCTGAATGCTGAAGAATTGATGCTTTCAAACTGTGGTGCTGGAGAAGACTCTTGAGAGTCCTTTGGACAGCAAAGAGATCAAACCCATCAATCCTAAATGAAATCAACCCTGAATATTCATTGGAAGGACTGATACTGAAGCTGAAGAGTCAATACTTTGGCCACCTGATGTGAAGAACTGACTCATTGAAAAAGCCCCTGATGCTGGGAAAGATAGAAGGCCAGAAGAGAAGGGGACTACAGAGGATGAGATGGTTGGATGGTATCACTGACACAATGGACATGAGTTTGAGCAAACTCCGAGAGATAGTGAATGACAGGGAAGGCTAGCATGCAGTAGTTCACAACATTGCAAAGAGTTGAACATGATTTAGTGACTGAACAACATGGTGGTCTTTAATACACAAAAGTGCAAAATTTATATACAGCCAATCTATGAAGTTTTGCTTTCAAAGTTCCTGCCTTTGGTATTATGTTACTTAGAAAAGGCTTCCTTATCCTGGTTCATACACTTGTTTGCTCTCCCCCTAACCCCAACTTCCCCCCACCTTCTTAGGGAGTTAGTTTTCATAATTTTAAAAAACTCCTCCTGTCAAATCAAGGTGTCACTAGATAGAGAGGACTGCGACCAGCTCATCTTCTTCTTTGTTAACAAATGAGTGTGGGAATGGCCTTATATGATTAAAGGTGAATACGTCTAGAGAAGATATACAAATAGAATTTATTTTAAACAACAAAACTTTCTAACGATCCAGGATGATCTGGTGCCATACCCATAATAATGACAGCGTGTACCTCCACACAACTGGCCCGCTGCGCCGCAGTGGCGCTCGCACACTCATCATCACAGTCGGTTCCCACAGTCCCGAGACGTCAGCGCCAGGAGACAGAGCGCTGGACCAGACTCATTCCAAGGATCTTTCCAGGCTAATTTTTTCCTCATTTCATCAAGTTTGCCAAAGTCCCATTTTTAATGACCTTACCAAGTCTGGCTGACTTACAAAGAAGGAAAGGAAGAAAGTAAAACAGAAAACACACAGAAAGATGTTTGAGGCTAATGCTTTGAATCGTGTCTACTGCACAAAGTGAGAACGAGAAGACTTTAATTTTCTGGTCTGCTTGTTTTAGCATGCTTCTCTAGGTTTGTCATCAACTCTGAGGGGACACAGAGAATATAAAAGATATTCTAATTCAAGTGACTGTGTTCAGTTCATTCCATTCTCTTTATAAAACTGTCTGCTGTAAAGTCCTGTCTAATGTGGAAGAGTTTTAACTTGCTAAATAAACCACATATTAATTCCCATTAATGCTGAACCATGGTAGCATGTTTGCCTGATCCTTGAAACACATGGAAACCCACAAGCCTGACTCAAAACTGAGAGGACTTCACCTAGATTTGCATACTTAACAGAGATCTTAAAAGTTGTTCTCTGTTCAAGCTAGGACCCAAATAATCACCCACACATATCAGCTGCTATGTTATTCTCTAAACTTGCACACACAGAAATCTCTTTTATCTAGTTAATGTACCTTTAAAGTTACCCCATTAAGAAAGAGTATCTGAATTTTTGTTGATTGAAACCTTACTGAAAATCCCTATAGTTCAAAGCTGGAGAAGACTTTCCACTTCTGCCAAATGAAAATTTATTCAAGAGGTCAAGACTTTGGCTATATGTAGGTAAGTTTCCACTATCAGAAATGTCATCTGTTGTAATAAATCCCTTAAATCACCAAAAATAAAACATAAAGCTGGCCAGTGTCCTGACAGTCTGGTTTATCACATAGGGACTTTCCAAGAGAAATGATTCATTCTAATAGATAACATTATAACTTGGTTCCCTACAGTAAGAAAGATGAGGGTCTTCCACACTGAAAGTGATATTTCAGAAGCTTTTCCATTAATTTATTTTTTATTATAAGGGTCAAAGTAAAAGTCACCAGCTGGTTGCTGATGTCTATTATTTCTGCAGTTTGTTGACAAGGGGGACGGGTCTGAGCATTCCGAAGTATATATGCTCATTCCTATTTCCTTTCACTAAATTCTTTAATGGGAAGAGCTTACAGTGAGGCACTAAACATTTCTCTTAATTTTGCCCACATTTTTGCCCCTCATTCTTCTCCTTCCCATCCAATCTGGGAACCGTCACTCAGGTGTGCAGTGGATTCTTATTCACAGTCACACTCACGGTAAGTTCTTGAGTTGTTTTCCAATCAAAATCATAAATGGCAAAATTTTTAAATATCTTTTAAATTTTTAATTGAAGGATAATTGCTTTACAGAATTTTGTGGTTTTCTGTCATACATCAACAAAAATCAACCATAGGTACACCCATGTCCCCTTCCTCCCGGACCTCCCTCCCATTTCCTTCCCCATCCTGCCTTTCAGGCCATCACAGAGCCCCTGTTTGAGTCATATATGGGAAATTTTATACACCAATTAAGTTATTAAGTTTCTTGGCTGAAATTATAGCAACCCTAGTGGGAACATACATTATCTCATACTGGTCAGTAGCAGTTTTATGAATAAAACAGAGGAAAATATTCTTACATAGTGAATGGAGGGTGAAAGATGAAGCCTTTCAAATAAAGCATCATAGAGAACAAACGTATGGACACCAAGGGGGAATGTGGGGGTTTAAACTGGGAGATTGGGGCTGACATATATACACTACTATGTATAAGACAGAGAACTCATGAGAACCTACTGTGTAGCACAGGGAACTCTACTCAGTGTTCTATGGTGACCTAAACGAGAAGGAAATCCCAAAAGAGGGGATATATGTATACACACAGCTGATTCGCCTTGCTGTACAGGGGAAACTAACACACCATCGTAAAGCAACTATGAAAAGTGAAAGTGCTAGTTGCCGAGTCGTGTCCAACTCTCTGCGACGCCATGGACTGTAGCCCTCCAGGCTCCCCTGTCCATGGAAGTCTCCAGGCAAGAATACTGGAGTGGGTTGCCATTCCCTTCTCTAGGGGGTCTTCCCAACCCAGGAATTAAACCCAGAAATTAATCTCCTGCACTGTAGGTGGATTCTTTACCATCTGAGCTAACTATACTCCAATCTAAATTTTAAAAAATCAAGTATCCCTTTGGGAAGAGAGGAAGCAGCAGAAGCAATGCTTGGTGTCAAACAGAATCACTGATTCAAAGAACAATCTCGTAAAAATTACATCCCAGATCCTAAATGTCCTTGGTTGTAAATGCAGACTTTGTTTCATTGGCGTCTCACTAGTTACTAGATTATCTTCTTCAGTGAAAAGCCTCCTCATTCTCTTATCCACCAGTCTGGAGAGACTGGACTCTACATTCAATTCTTTGCCAGACTTAGAGCCTTCATCTTTGAGCTTGTTGTTTTCTATCTATTTTCTTCTTTCAGTTCTCATGGCCCTCCGATGATTCCACTGTCCCAAAGCCTTCCCTGTATTAAATTTTTGACTGAATTTATTTACTAGTTATTTATTCTCATGGGACAGTCCAAGTTGACCATTTTTCCTCCCTGAGATAAAATGAATGTTGTCTTTCAATTAGGACCTTTTTTTTTTCTTTTTTAAACTAAAACATATGCTACACTTAAATTGGGCTTCACCGGTGGCTCAGGGGTAAAGAATCTGCCTGCCAATGCAGGAGATGCAAGAAATGCAGGTTCGATCCCTGAGTCAGAAAGATCCCCTGGAGAAGGGAATGGCAACTCACTCCAGTATTCTTGCCTGGGAAACCCCGTGGACAGAGGAGCCTGGTGGGCTAGAGTCCCTGGGGTCACAAAGAGTCAGACACGACTGAGAGACTGAGCAAGAATGCATGCACACTTTTAAACTGGTGCCTCTCAGATTTTCACGTTCCAGACTTGTGGACATGGGGTGGGGGCAAGGGAGGGTGGGATGAACTGAGAGAGGAGCACTGACATATGTAGATAGCCAGCGGGAGGCTGCTGCAGAGCGCAGGGAGCTCAGCTCGGGGATGACCACCAAGAGAGGGGGATGGGGGCCTGGTGGGAGGGAGGTTTAGGGGGAACGGCATACATGTACACATATAGTTGATCATGTTGCAGTACAACAGAAACTAACAGAGCACTGTAAAGCAATTAACTCTAATTAAAAAAATAAAGAAATGTTCATGTTTATAGAAATCACCTGGGGATCTTGTGAAACTAGAGTTTTTGATTTGGAAGGTCCTGGCAGAGGGCCTGGGAGTCTGCATTGAGAATGAGCTTCCTGATTTTGCTGTCTGGGAACCACACTCAGCATTTAGATTCTAAATGGTCCTATAGTCCCCACAACAGCATCAATAACTCCTTCACACCACTGGCAATTTCTCTATGGGATAATTTTTCTAAGTTTTGTTTTCATTTTGCCTGCTTCCTAAGTGTCATTCTGGGTGCTTAATTTATAACAGAATAGTGGAATTGATGCAGCTACATTAAAACAAAAAGGGAGACATAGTGTCTGCCTGCTTTGGGCATTCCTGTTAGCAGGAGTCTTCATGTTTAACAGCTACACTATCAGATTCTCGGTTTTGGCATTAGGGCTAGGTGTTACAGCTTCCCATAAAGCATTCTGTTTTATGGACTCACTGCTCCTCATCATAAAGTGAGGAGTATTAATAAATTAAAAAAGAAAGGTCCATAGTTTAATGAGATTTCAAGCTATTTGTTATTCAATGAGCTTAATACCATGAAGATTAGAATAACTCCAATTTGCAAAATGCACTTAACAGTCTGGGAACATCAGCAACTGCAAAGCAGTTTACATGATATAATGAGTGCAGTTGCCTTTTTCCAGATCTGTTTGTTTCCTTGCCCTCTCTGGTCTATTTCTGGCTCCACTCACCTTTTCCACTGGTTTACCAGATGATTCATCAGCTTTCTGGCATTCCTACTTAGCATCTGTGTCCAACAGCCTAGCTAAATCCAATAAAGTTTCTAATATCCAGTATCCCGTTAGCTATATCCTTGTGTATAGCTATTAACCAGAGGTTACTGGTCATAAGGATGACCTCAAGAAAAAGGGCATTACCACTTTCTGAACATCTACTATGTGCCAAGTTCTGTGCTGATTGTATTTAATCCTGAAGCATTACAGAGCCAAAAAGTCCTTTACAGAAAGATTAGATTATACCCCATTTGTTATCAAGAATAAACATATCTCCTTTCTTAAGTTTCTCAAATTATTGTTAAATTTTATTTGTTTCAATGCATGATGTATACATATGGTATTGATTCAAAAGATATAAAAAAGGAATAGAGTGAAAAATAAGTCTCTCTCTTCCCCATCACTCAAGTCTCTACCTGAAGGCAACTACTGTTACCAGTTTCTTATGTGTCCTTCCAGAAACAGTCCATTAAGCATAAACTGTTATACAATGGATTATTAATAGTCCATTTAGCAATCTTAGATTTCCTTAAAAAGGTAGCTATTATGGCATATACAGAAATCTTCAATTACTAATAACACCTTAATATATAGAGAGATTAAAATTTAGAAATGTGTTTTCATCGCATTATGACATTTGATTCTCCTTAAAATACCATGAGATGGGCAAACATTCCTGTTAACCGATTTACACACAAAGAAACTGAAACTCACAGAGGTGAAATGATCTGCCCATGTGTATATAGTTAGTAGAAGGCCTAATTCTAGAACAATTAGTCTAATGCTTGTTCCATTACACCACAGAAAAAGTAGCCAAAGGATCACAGTTCAAAAAATAGCCTTCTTAACTAATTAAAATACTCTGTCAGTTCTCAGAGACTTTATTGTGTTTAGTTGGAAGGAATGATGCTAAAGCTGAAGCTCCAGTACTTTGGCCACCTCATGCGAAGAGTTGATTCATTGGAAAAGACTCTGATGCTGGGAGGGATTGGGGGCAGGAGGAGAAGGGGATGACCGAGGATGAGATGGCTGGATAGCATCACAGACTCGATGGACGTGAGTCTGAGTGAACTCTGGGAGATGGTGATGGACAGGGAGGCCTGGCGTGCCGCGATTCATGGAGTTGCAAAGAGTTGGACACGACTGAGCGACTGAACTGAACTGAACTGAACAGTAGCAACAAGGTATTATTTCACATAAATAATATACCACATAAAAACTCAGTATTTTGGCTTTGCAATTGAAATTAATAAAGTATAACCAAAGATTTTAATTCAACAAAGGTCTGAGTTCCTGTTAATGGAGATATGTGGTTCTTCCCTTGAGATGGCTTTTGGTAATCAGACTTTAAAGGTTGCTAGAGAAGGGCTGGGTAATTTATGTAACTGTCAGTTAAACAAGGGCAAGCAGAAAGCAATGTTATTCTTTGCTGCAACTGACTGATGAAATTGTTTTCCCTTTTGGGGATCCTAGGCAGATACATAAATTTTATGTGACTATCAGGTATTAACAAATACTTTTGTGTTTTGAGATGCTGAAATTTCAGTCCAGTCTGATACAGAAGCTTCAGTTGCTTACTCAGTTGGAAGTGTCCTCCCCTCCTCCAGCTCAGCCCTGCCTTAGGAGACTACTGTGGATGAAGGGGGCATGGGTAGGCGCACCTCTCCCTGCTCCTTGCTTTCCCACTCCTCTTGATTCTTTTGCTGCTTTTGGATCCTCCAGTATTATAACCAAGAACTTCCAGATGTACAAGCTGGGTTTAGAAAAGGCACAGGAACCAGAGATCAAATTGCCAACATCCACTGGATCATAGAAAAAGCAAGAGAATTCCTGGAAAACATCTACTCCTGCTTCATTGACTATACTAAAGCCTTTGACTGTGTGGATCACAACAAACTGTGGGAAATTCTTAAAGAGATGGGAATTCCAGACCACCTGACCTTCTTCTTGAGAAATCTGTATGCAGGTCAAGATGCAACAGTTAGAACTGGAAATGGAAAAATAGACTGGTTCCAAACTGGAAAAGGAGTATGTTAAGGGTGTATATTGTCACCCTGCTTATTTAACTTATATGCAGAGTACATCATGTGAAATGCCCGTGAATGAAGCACAAGCTGGAATCAAGATTACTGAGAGAAATATCAATAACCTCAGATATGCAGATGACACCACCCTTATGGCAGAAAGTGAAGAGGAACTAAAGAACCTCTTGATGAAGGTGAAAGAGGAGAGTGAAGAAGCTGGCTTAAAACTCAACATTCAGAAAACAAAGATCATGGCATCTGGTCCCATCACTTCATGGCAAATAGATGGGGAAACAATGGAAACAGTAACAGACTTTATTTTCTTGGGCTCCAAAATCACTGCAGATGGTGACTGTAGCCATGAAATTAAAAGACGCTTGCTCCTTGGAAGAAAAGTTATGACAAACCTAGACAGCATATTAAAAAACAGAGACATTACTTTGCTGACAAAGGTCATCTAATCAAAGCTATGGTTTTTCCAGTAGTCATGTATGGATGTGAGAGTTCAACCATAAAGAAGGCTGAATGCTGTAGAACTGAGGCTTTCAAACTGTGGTGTTAGAGAAGACTCTTCAGAGTCCCTTGAACTGCAAGAAGATCAAACCAGTCAATCCTAAAGGAAATCAATCCTGAATATTCATTAGACTGATGCTAAAACGGAAGCTCCAATACTTTGGCCACTTGATGAGAAGAGCTGACCCATTAGAAAAGACTCAGATGCTTAGAAGGATTGAGGGCAGGAGGAGAAGGGGACAACAGAGGATGAGATGGTTGGATTGCATCACTGATATGAATTTAAACAAGCTCCAGGAGATGGTGAAGGACAGGGAAGCCTGGCATGCTGCAATCCATGGGGTGGCTGAACAACATGCATTGGAACAACAGTGGGAAGGAAAGGTAAGGTGTTCATTTGAGGGAGTTTTCTGGACATGGCTTTATCTGAAGGCTGATGCTTTCTCTAAAAAGGCACCTTTAGCATTCCTCAGAAACACCTCCACTGGGCACTGGGGAACTCCCAGCATGGTTTCCTAGTACACATGTCTTCTCTGGGTTTCCCAGGTGGCTCTAGTTAGTAAAGAATCTGCCTGCCAATGCAAGAGACAAAAGAGACACTGTTTTGATCCCTGGCCGGGAAGATCCCCTGAAGGAGGGCATGGCAACCCACTCTAGTATTCTTTTCTAGAGAATCCCATGGACAGAGGAGCCAGATTGGTTACAGTACATGGGGTCACAAAGAGTTGGACACAACTGAGTGATTTAGCAGGCACACACATGTGTCTTCTCCAACTGGCTACTGTTACTTCCCCTTAGCCCCTGGCTTCCTGTAATTCACCTCTAACTTCATTCTGCTTGGTACCTGTGGCTCCTGATGGTTCTCTTGGGGAATGCTCCAACTCAAGGTTACCAAGTCCAGATCTCTTCCCTGGAGGCTTCACAGGGAACAAGCCATATCATCAGCAGAAATGCAACAGCGGAAGTACAACTGATCCCATCAATTGGTCCCTTTCTCACTCAGCTGCCACAAGCTGCTCTGTTTAGCTTCTGAGCCTCTGATTTTTTCAGGTCCCACACTCTGTCATAGGCAGAATAATATCCCCCCAAAAGATGTCCAAACCCTAATCCCCAAAACCTGTGAATAGTTTACACTACGTGGCAATGGGGATTCTGCAGATGTGATTAAGGTTATGAATTTAAAGATGAGATTATCCTGGATTATCAGAGGGGCTCAGTATTATTACATGAGCTCTTGTCGGAGAGATATGGCACCATGAGGAGGATTCCATGCGTTCTGTCTGGCTCTGTGATATAGGGGCCCTTGTGCAAGAACCAGAGAGCGGCCCTGGGAGCCAAGGGCAGTCCCCAGCTGACAACCAGCAAGGAAACAGGGACCTAAGTCCAGCAGCCAAATGGAACTAAATTTGGCCAACAATCTGAATGAGCCTGGACACAGATTCTCCCCTAGAGCCTCCTGAAGAGAAGACAGTACAGTCAACACCTTGATTTCAGCCTGTGCATGCTTGAGGGCATGTTAAGTTGCTTCAGTTGTGTCTGACTCTATGAGACCCCATGGACTGTAGCCCACCAGGCTCCTCTGTCCATGAGGATTCTCGAGGCAAGAATACCAGCGTAGGTTGCTATGCCCTCCTCCAGGGGACCTTACTGACCGCAGGGATTGAATCCGCATCTCTTATGTCTCCTGAATTGGCAGGGTTCTTTACCACAGCACCACCTGGGAAGCCCTGATTTTAGCCTAGTAAGGTGCAGAGCAGACAATCCAGCCGAGTCCTCTGAACTTCTGACCTACAGAACTATGAGACAATAAATGCATGTGTGTTAGTCACTCAGCAGTGTCTGACTCTTTGTGACCCCATGAACTGTAGCCCGCCAGGCTCCTCTGTCCATGAGAGATTCTCCAGGCAAGAATTCTAGAGTGGGTTGCCATTTCCTCTTCCAGGGGATTTTCCTGACCCAGGGATTGAACCCAGGTCTCCTGCATTGCAGGCAGATTCTTTACCATCTGAGCCACCAGGGATTCTATTGTGTTGTGTTAAGCTGTTAAATTTGTAATAATTTGTTATAGCAGCCATAGGAAATGAATACACCCCACATAGATCTGTTCTTTGGGCTTCTGAAGTCCCCTCTCACTTGCTTAAGAGGAAAAGCACCAGGAAAATAGAAGAAAGATTTCAGCAACCTAAAAATTATCTCTGATGAAATCCATGCTTTCCACATTAATTCATAGACTTCTTAAAATACATACTTGAGGTTACGGGAAAGGCTAAGTGTCCCTGGGCCCATTTTCGGTCACCCCTGGACAAGTTACATCTCTTCAGAACAGATGGGTATTTAACAATATTCATTCTTAGCTCTAGGGCCTCAGCTAACACTGAGACAAGAGGAAAGTTTTAACATCTTGTTACATGTACATACCAGGAGAGTTGCCTTCCTCCTCAGGTTCAATGGTCTTGAAACATGTTGGATAGACTGGGGTTGCTCTGATAAAGAAGAATAACAGGAGAGGGAGATGAAATCCCAGAGAGGTCACTGTCAAGATGGGATGAAATGACAAGAACAAAAGAACCAATGTTGCCCAACATGTGAGTTAGTGTGGAGGAAACAAGGCTTCTGGCCCTAGACCTGGGGATTGGTGAAACCCTAAGTAGATGCAGCAGTTGGAGGAGACAGGGGAGGGTTGGTGATTCTGGATAAGGGATGGCTCCCAGATAAGCATCATTTCTATGTCTTCCTACAGGAGTCTCTGCCAGAATGGAATGAACTGGGGCTATGTAACCGAGTGCTGTAGTGCTAAGACACCTCGGTCACGTCCAACTCTTTGTGACCCCACGGACTGTAGCCCACGAGGCTCCCCTGTCTGTGAGATTCTCCAGGCAAGAATACTGAAGGGGGTTTCCATTCTCTTCTCCAGGGGATCGTCCCAAACCAGGGACTGAACCTGAATCTGTTACTTGTCCTGCATAGGCAGGCAGGTTCTTCACCACTAGTACCGCCTGTAGCTGGAGTTAGTACAACAGCTGACCCTTTCCTTCCTCCCGGGGTTTTGGGACTGCACAGCTTGAATGTCCAGTAGAACATGGGGAGGAGGGAAGCGGGGGACAGAGTGGCAGTTCTCTGACAGAACCTGTGGTCTGCTTGTGGGCAGGGGGGTAGGACTCTGCTGTGCAGAACTAAAGGCCGTGTGCTGAGAGCAAGCTGAGTTGTTTCACATCTGCAGATTGATGTCTATCTGAGGAGGAGGACAACAATCTCAGAGTTTCTGTCTCATTCCGTTGCCCTTAAAAGTCATTTTGGAGCCCTGATTTCGCAGACTCTAACAATCTAGTCAAGCGTCCTGTTTGGCCAACTGATACCTGTTCATTGAATGTGCTAGGCTCTGGCCTCAACTCTGGAAGTTGGCTATGTTTGCAATGCTGGTGCTGTTTAGGAACTGGGAGATTGTGGATAGACTCCTCTTCCTGCCAAGAACTCGCGTACTCTATATAGAGTGAAGGTCAACTGTAGGGTAATTTCTAGAATCCTATTTCCTTTCCATACTCATTTCAAGAAGAAAAAGATGAATATAAAGTATAAGAAAAGAGGTTAATATATAGCAAAGTGTTCCTGGTGGGTTGTTCCAGCTGAAACACCTCAAAGTAAGACCATACTGTGTATATTTTATGTTTCTCATTTAATTATCTATAACAGACAGCCAAGAGATGCTTATGATCCATAACCTCAGCACCTAATGTCATTCTTGACATATAGTGTACTGCCTAATAAATATTTGTTGAATCAATGAATATGGAAAAATGCAAACCAAGCATTTGAAATATTATGCTACATTTCTTTCGGCTTCACCTCCACACCAATGAGTGAGGGAGGTCACAGGAAGAGTGTTAGGGTCATCAAGAGTTTCGTGTTTCAACAGCCAGTGCCAAATTCTTAAGGCCAGATGGGACGAGATGAGATGTTAAAACCGCTTCTTATTACCACTCTGTTGGCCTTGATTGCCTCAGTATTATTCTCCAACTGCTTTGTCTCTGTGGATCTGACTCCTTATTACCTCCAATTGGAACACCCCACAAATCACTCTGCTTTCTTTATCCTCTCTCACCTCCAAGTAATCTTGTCATCTTGCTCCAGTTAGAGCTGCTTCCATTAAGAAGATCATGGCAAATTCTCTCCCTACCCGTTTGTCCTTCAGGAAAATTATCCCGTGGATAAGTGGATATTACAGACACTTTTCAGAACATATTTCGTCTGAATTTTTTCTGTCTTCCCACATTCTTCTAAGCCAGTTACCTTTGCATTGGAGTGGAATTAAATTCAAGGAGATAGAGGTTCTGAGTTTCCTCCTTTGACCAGATGGAAATCGTTACATTAGAATGCTGATGACTGCAAAACCTTGGACATATTGTTTTCACAATTAGGAAATGGCAAACACAAAGCGCTCCAGCCCAGAGCCAGCATGCAAGTTCAGCTTCCATTTGCTGCTATAAATTTTGTTCTTGTTGCTGCCAGTGAACACCAACTGTTCAAGAGAAATAGTAAATCCAAATGTGCCTTTGGATGAGAGTAAAAAAAAAAAAAAAAAGATGCTGCATAAATGCTGATGCAAAAGGATTTTTTTTTTAAACACACTAAACCAGGGAAGGGAAAGAAATCGGGAGAGAAAGTTGAACTGAAAGCGCTAAAAAAGCTCTTGAGGAAATGTTGATTCCACATATGGTTTAAACTTCAAGGAGAAAATAAATGCATATCAACCTTCGGGTGGGCATATCAACCTTTGAGCACTAAAGGTATACCACAGAAGGCATACACAAGTTGTGTAAATCAAGGGAAAGAAAAATCTCAAAGTTTACTCAAGGCTGAACCGGCACATGGCCCCTTTGTTACTTGCTAATTATCAATCTAACAGTTAAAAGCCAAAGCCAGAAGCAAGTGCAGTCTGTTATGCAAGAACTTCAGTGACTTCCTATTGCATAGATTTACTTTAAGGCTAATTGAAAGATGTCTATACTCAGGTCTCCCTTCAGTTTAACTTAATGTGCAACTGAATTATGACTCAAAGAGATAGTTTCAGAAATTTGATTTTCTGAATTTTAACTTTGGATTTCCTTAATTTATGACGGGTTTCTCTTCTCCTTTGCCCCATCATTTTTTTGTGATGCTGAAGGAAATGTATGAACTTTGGAGTTAGCTGACTTGAGTCCCTGATACTAGGTCTGATCCTTACATACCCTGACTCTGCTTTCTCATGTGCAAAACAGTGCTCACAACCACTGGGTCGCTGTGAAGATTAAATGAGATACTACATGTTAAATGCCTGGCACAAGCCTTGACCATAAAAGATCCTTAATAATGACACCAGTTCCATACCCCAGATTAGACTTTGCAAACAAGCAATTTGAAAAACAGCATTAAAACAAATTCCGTAGCATGATGAGGCTCCAGGCCAAGAACCAAGCAGTAAAGATGTTCCAAACCAGAACATTTCAGCATTGGAGAATGGCTAGAAGGGCTTATCTTCATGGCTAAAACAAGCAGTTTAATGTAAAACAGTCTTTCTTTCTTTTTTTAAATTCTCCATTTTCTTATGGAAGGAAAAGCATTTCCAAATAATGGTTAAAATCTGTCCTTTGTAGATCTGGAAACGTGGACAAGTTTCATACCGAGGTCAAGATCTACTGAAAGTGTTAGATGGCTAGATGAGGACCAGACGCAGCTGTCAAAAATAAAGTGGACGATGGTATCTTGAATGCCTTCATGTGAGGCCAAAGCTAAGTGAGCATTTGACTTATTTTTGTCATTGAATTAATTTATGTATCTGGTTTAACTGGTCAAATTATTTTTGCTTAAATGTTCACATATTTCAGTGTTGTATTGATACTGTTACTGCTTTCAAGAGTGAAGAAAATACCAATAGTGGCAAATACATGTGTTCAGAGGAAGAGAAACTGTTCATTTCCAAACCTCAGATTTATAGCAATTTTTATATACATAGGAAAGTGTTGGTTTCTCCTTATGGCTACTTCTGAACATGTGTAAATTATCAGAGTCTGTGTGCATTTATTTCTATTAAAAAAAATAATACCATCAGAGACACAGCTAAGCCAAGTTGAGTCTTGCTGGTTAGGTTTGAAACATAGGCCAACTCAGGGCAAGGCAAGCTCATGAGATAGGAAGTATAAAATAGTAATAAATAGCTTTGGGAACATTTTCCTTTGGAAGAGACATCCCAATAACATCCTGCATTAATAGATGAGAAGAGACACACATGTGTGCTATGAACGACACAGTAAGTAAAACCAAAAGGCTCACTCTGAGGGTCAAATTCAACTTAGGTTGCAACTTTAATGAAGGAAACAGTGGTTTTGATTCAGAAAAGCCCAGGGTTGGAAGGGAGATATTAAGCCTAACATCTCATCCATCTGATGCCTGGATCTCCTTTACTCTGTTCTGGCAGAAAGATCATCCAATTGATCCTGGAAATGAGCAGCTTGCTCCGTTAGAGTTGGCTCTTCTATCTTTGAATTAAAGTCCCTTTTCTATCTTTGAAGAAGAAAATGTTTCCTTCTTTTGGATCAAGGCCTGTTTCTATGAAATTTCCACTCATTCTTCCTATTTCTGTCACTCAGGGTCACACCCAAGCAGAATCCCACTTGCAGGGGCAAACATTACAAATATTCCATTATAAACATTAAGGCAAGGGTCACAGATCAGCCCACAGAGTAATTTTAAATAATTAGAAATTGGCTTTTGATATTTAAAATTTGGAAAATTACCTATAAAAATCCATGGTTTTCACTCCTTTGAAACTTTGGGAGCTCCGGAGGCAATGAGCACACATTCCCGAATGGTAATAATGGACTGAATTGAGTGGCTTGTGTAGTGCTGCTTTTAGACAGGGGATGTGCTGGCCTGTTCACTACAGGCTTCCTCACTCCCTACTGTCTTGCACTGAGCCTGCTTTCCTCATTTTATGATGCTTGCCTGGCCCCTGAGACCAGTCAAGTTTGTAGTTCCTACTCTGTCCTCTATAACCGGGGTCCCTCACCTCCCAGATACAATGCCTGAGGATCTGAAGTGGAGCTGATGAAATAACAGAAATAAAGTGCAAATTTAATGTATGCACTTGAATCTTCCCATTGTCATCTCCCCAGCGCCTGATATATGGAAATATTGTCTTCCATGAAACTGGTCCATGGTGACTATTAGGTTGGGGAACCACTGCCTTGTAAGCCTTCTTGGCTTCACAAGGTTTATCCTCAGTTCTCTCTTTTTTCCCTTTGCAGGAAGAACTTCAAGCATGCTTGAAACATAAGCCTGCTGAGTGCTGCTACATGGAAAATTGACATTTGATTTGTCCAGTCTCATAATCAATCCTCAGTAATGAGCCAGTAACGTAGCTAGAAACCTTCAAATCATGCAGGTAAGGTAAGAATGGGAGGTGGAGGGAAGAGCTTCTTAAAAAGGCTGAGAGAATGTGGAGTATTGGAGCCCTAACTCTAGGCAGTTGTTCTTTTCTACTGTGATTCCTCGTGAGAACTCACGCACTTTGGACACCAGTACATACAATCAAGAGCACGCTGTGTGGTTTTCTGTTGTGTTCAACTGCCTCTATGCTGTTCTGTCAACAGCATCCCAATCCTCCGTGTTCTGGAAAGGGGAATAGTGCTTCGTTTTGAATCCCAGCGCCTCCAACAACTAACTGAGAGACCTTGGGAAAGTGACTTAACGTGTCTGAGTTTCCATTTCTCCACCTGGAAAATAAGGCTAGTAATCGGTTGATGCTACTTATAGAAGTATTGTGAGAAACGCCAGAGACAACGTGCATACAGCGCATATACAGAAGCCCCCTGGGCCACATTAATCGGTCAAATGTTGGCTATTAATTGCTCTTCAGATATCATTCCTCCAAGTTGTAGCAGACTGCTCCCATAGCTCCAAAGCCTCTCCCACGTGTGTGCATGCTGCATCAGCTTCGAGTAATTGCTAGCATTTGTGATTCTTGCCTGAGGGCTCTCTCTGACACTCATTTTTTTCTGTCCCTATGCACCCATGGGACAGTGCTAGGGAGTTAACAGCCCAGCACCATGGCAGTGCTAGGGAGTTAACAGCCCTTCTCTCTCCCAATAATAGATGGGAGTTGGTGGACTCATACCCCAGCTTCCTCATCCTTCAGAAGGAATAAACCTCAGCAGTGGGTCCTGTGTGGTCTATCAGAGTTCCTTCAGTGGATTTAGCTCCAGTTTCTCTAGTTATTATAACTTGTTTGACGATGTTGGCAGCCTTGCTGTGCCTGTTTCATCGCTCCACTTCCTTACCAATACTTCCTGGGGTCAACTCCATGCTTTGCTTTATGACACACAATGTTAGGGTCCATGGGGCGAGAGCTTCTGGTTTCCAGTGGGACTTGGCAAGTCTTCTGCCGGGACACAGTATTTTGGGGGACATTATGTTAACCCTGGGCTTCCCTGATGGCTCAAGTGGTAAAGAATCCACCTGCAGTGCGGGAGACACAGAAGACACGGTTTCAATCCCTGGGTTGGGAGGATTCCCTGGAGGGGCTCTAAAATGATGGCTGTCGTTTGTATTATGAGTTCCTCATGCCGGTAGAGAGTAGCAGGCAAAGAAAGAAGCTACCTTGTTATCATGATGAGATAGGCCTCTTGCTATACCATGAAGGCACAAGGGAGGCATGCCTGGATCTTAGCGGGGTTTACTGGTGCTGCCATACTCTGTAATAACTGAATGGGCAAACGCAGGAAGCTTGTGCTGGTTGTTTTGCAATAAGATTCAGATTGTCTCTTTGGGTCCTTGAGGTGAGGTAATTCAAGGGTCTCAGGCTCTACAGATGTGAATGCCTTGGATCATAACTATTGATTATGACCTAAGGACCAGCTGTTGCGTAGGGGCTACCGCTTAGCTCACTAACCCCTCTGTTGTAATTCTCTTCCCTTTTGCTTTTATCTTTTTGATGCTCTGCACAGCTTGTGGGGTCTTAGTTTCCCAACCAGAGATTGAATCTGGGCTTTATTCTAAGTGTTTTATGTGTAGTAACTGATTAAGTACTTACGACTGCCTCACAATATAGTATTACTGCTGTCCCTTCTGTGCAAAGGAGGAAACTGAGGCACAGAGAGCCTTAGATTACTTGGCATCCCAGTGGTCTCACTCCAGGTCCTGTGACTTTCTTCTTGTCTATTATTTACTTCTAACAACAACCCTAATTGGAGAAGGATTGATTTGAATTGCTTAATATTGCAATGTATTATATTCTTCTTAAGCACAAGACTTCAGTTTGGTCTGCAGCTGGCTTGCTCTAGTAGGGCACACAACCAGATATCAGAAGGCTGAATGAATGGCAACACTTGCTACTTCCTGGCTTTATCACTTCGAGAAAAGCCAGCTTTGAGGGTTTATTTACTCATCTGTGAAAGGAGTCAGTTGGCCAGTCACCTTTGGCTTTCCTTCTCCTTTTCTTTCTTCTCTGGACAGTATATGGTTCTGTGATTTCCAAAACTTTCAAAAGGTCCTCAGAAAACAACCATTATAAATCTTGACCTTCCTTTACAGAGAAATAAACTTTGACCTTTCTTTATAGTAAGGAAGCATTCAGGATTGATAGAAACAGTGGTTTTACCTTCCAATGGACTGAAGCTTTAGAAGGAAAGGCACTCCACTACCCACAAAAACACACCTAATACGATCACCAATATCTGCCATAAAGCCAAGTCTCAACTGAGGGTAAATTCTTGGTTAAGCAGGGTGTGGGTGTCTAGACTAGACCCCTGATCTCTCTCCATGGATATCTGGGAGAGATCATGGTTTCCTCCGGGCTGTTCTTGTATGGTGAGTTAGCAATCACGTGAGTGTGCGTGCTCAGTCACTTCAGTCGTGTCTGACTCTTTGCAACCCTATGGACTGTAGGCCTTCAGGCTCCTCTGGCCATGGGATTCTCCAGGCAAGAATGCTGGAGTGGGTTGCCATGCCCTCCTCCAGGGGATCTTCCCAACCCAGGGATCAAACCCACATCTCTTATGTCTCCTGCATGGAAAGGTGGGTTCTTTACCACCAGTGCCACCTGGGAAGCCTGGTAATCATACTGAGTGGCTTTTAAGCAATGAGAAAAATTTGTTTTGATAATTTCTGAAAGTTAACCACTCCTTTCTTTAGTATGTGACTTGTTTTGACCAAAAGTTCCCCAAAGGCAGCCTTCTAAGCTGCCATTGACCTCTGAGGGGACAGCCAGAGAGACAGCCTGTATGTGCAGACCCAGACAGTCTCTTCAGTCTGATGTCGATCATCTTATAATCATCCCCCTGATAATCAATTCTCCTATCAATTCAGACATTCTGACTCCAGGCAGGGGGCTTGGAATACTCAGCCTGAGGCCAATCAATTCAGAGAAACTGCTTCCTGAAAATATCCTTCTTCATAGGAAACAGGAGAAGGTTAGACACATGACCTGGTTATTCAGAGTAAGTCTTTGCTACCCTTGCTGATGTACAGAGTGGCAGTGGAGGCATCCTCAGCACCTAACATCTACAAATTACAAAAAAATCTACAAAAAAAAAAAATCAATTGCTCTTTCTAGAAGTCTTCAAAGAGCACTTTATATGTTCTCACAAGCCTGAAGACGACACTGACTATATACCTTCTGCTATGTTCTTCCAGAAGCCCTTGCTAATAACCATAGCTTGTATAGCTTCAGATGCAGTGAAACTGTTGGCTGTGTTGATAGGACCATCTAGAATATACTAATGTTCATTCTGGGCTACTCTCTCCAACAGCCCAAATCCACTGGTCCTCAGGGAGCCAGAGGAGTGCTGGTTCCCTGGAGGGTGGGAGAAGTGCCTCTCTGCCCAGCACTGCCCTTGATCACAAGGACCCCACAGTAGGACCAGGGAGCCTGAGGATCTCCAAGCCTCTCATGAGGAAACCTCAGTCACTTTCCAGCTCAACTGTTCTATCAGCAATCATCAACTGAATATAAGGGATCCGGGGGAAATAGATAACTTGCTCTTTTCATTCACTCAGTTTCTCCTTCCCATCATAGAAAATAAGAAACAGGAATAATCTCCTTCTTCCTGCAGTCAAAATAGGCTTCAATATGGTGAAATCCATCCTGGTCTGGGTTCAGCCACCCCACCCCCAATTTTCTTCCCAGAAAATTGGAAGAGAGTGGATTTTCAGAGACTTCCTAGTTCAGGTAAAACCCAGAGAGGAAAGACTCCTGTCTACCATCACACAGGTCTTGCTCACAAACATAATATTGTCATAATAACTCAGTGCTGGATTTTAAAAAGCTAGGTTATCACCCCACTATCCTAACTGAAATCTTTTTTGCTCATGAACACATCTCTTTGCACCTGGTTCTCTCTCATTAGGACTTCACTTTTTTTTTTTTAATTTTACTTTACTTCACAATACTGTATTGGTTTTGCCATACATCAACATGAATCCGCCACGGGTATACATGAGTTCCCAATCCTGAGCCCCCCTCCCACATCCCTCCCTACCATNTTGATGAATTTGTGGGGGAGAAAGTGGTCTCCCTGTCCTATTCCTCCACCATCTTAGGACCACCCCCCAGGACTTCACACTTTTTGTGGACAGGAGAAGACCTAAGGCAGGGCTCCAAGATTCTTAAAAAGGTCAAATGCTTCCTTCCTCTCAGGGGGTCAGCTAACATGTAGGGTTCAGTTGTTTGACTGGACTCAATGAAAACTAAACAAATTTTTAGGACATCCAGGAGAACCAAGTAAGTGTAGTGAAATTCACTCAGCTTAATCTACAAATGCTTTTTAAAAAATAACATGAGGTTATTTTGCTTCTTAGTATAAAAGAAATATATATTCTTCAGAAGAGACTTAGAAAATGTAGGAAAAAAATATTCACAAATCCATTACCAAGAGGCAATAATTGTTAGCATTTGGACATATTGATCCTTCCAGTCTCTCTCTCCATACATTTCAAAAGAGGGATCCAAGTTCAATGCTTGAAACAGGGCACTCAAAGCTAGTGTACTGGGACAACCCTGAGGGATGGGATGAGGAGGGAGGTTGGAGGGGGGTTCAGGATGGGCGACACATGTGCACTCATGGCTGATTCATGTCAATGTATGGCAATCACAGTATTGTAAAGTAATTAGTCTCCAATTAAAATAAATAAATTAATTTTAAAAGCTAAAAAATAATATGGGAGTTAAAAAACAAGAGGAATCATGCCATACTCTTTTGTTATCTGACTTAAAAAAAAACAACACCTTACTACATGGATATATTTCCAAAGCATTAAATATTCTTTCATAAATGGATAATAATTCCATTGCATGGATGCACTAAGGCTTATTTAATATTTCCATGCTCAGTCCTTCCACTGCCAGAAGTCTTGGTGGGCATTAGGTTATTTCCAACTTCTTTGAATTCTGTGGTTGATAATTCTCTTTGAGGAAAATAATTTATGATTATTTCCTTAGGATAAAATCCTAGAAATGAGGGTGGGTCAAGCAGTACTAAAATGTGTAAAGCTTTTGGCTCCAAATGTCTCTTCTGACAACAGTCTTAACTGAAAAGACTAATAAGAGATGAGCCCATTTGGCCTGCCCTCTCTTGGTGGTCAGATCCAAGGCTTTAACCACACAGTTATTGATTTATGATGTAAAAGCTTCTGTATTTTGCTTTCCTAGCTACCCTCCCCCCCCTTTTTTTAAATTGGAGAATAGCTGCTTTACAATGTTGTGCTATTTCTGCTGTACGGCAAAGTGATTCTTTATGTGTATATATATATATCTCCTCCTTTTTGGATTTCCTTCCCATTTAGGTCGCCACAGAGCACTGAGTTCCCTGTGCTACATAGTAGGTTCTCATTAGCTAACTCTTTTATACACAGTAATGAATATATGTCAGTCCCAATCTCCCAATTCATCCCACCTTCCCTTCCGCATTTGGTGTCTGNTGATTCTTTATGTGTATATATATATATCTCCTCCTTTTTGGATTTCCTTCCCATTTAGGTCGCCACAGAGCACTGAGTTCCCTGTGCTACATAGTAGGTTCTCATTAGCTAACTCTTTTATACACAGTAATGAATATATGTCAGTCCCAATCTCCCAATTCATCCCACCTTCCCTTCCGCATTTGGTGTCTGTGTTTGCTCTCTCTGTCTCTATCTCTACTTCTGATTTGCAAATAGGTTCATCTGTACTATTCTAGATTCCACATATATGCATTGATATACAATATTTGTTTCTCTCTTTCTGACTTAATTCACTGTGTATGAGTCTCCAGACCCATCCATGTCCTTGTAAAGGAAATAATTTTGTTCCTTTTTATAGCTGAGTAATATTCCATTGTATATATGTGCCATATCTTTTTTATCCATCCCTGTTGATGGACATTTAGGTTGCTTCCATGTCTTGGCTACTGTCAATAGTGCTGCAGTGAACATTGGGGTGTATGTATTTTTTGGAATTATGGGTTTTCTCCTGGTATATGATCCAGGAGTGGGACTGATGAGTCATATGGTAGTTTTGGGCTTCCCAGGTGGCACTAGTGGTAAAGAACCTGCCTGCCAATTCAAACTATAGAGTCACAAAGATTTAGACATGACTGAGTGACTAAACTGAACTGAAGAGACACAGGTTCGATCCCTGAGTCGGGAAAATCCCCTGGAGGAGGGGATGGCAACTCACTCCAGCATTCTTGCCTGGAGAATCCCATGGACAGAGGAGCTTGGCAGTCCATGGGATCACACAAAGTCAGACATGACTGAAGCGGCTGAGTATACACTCACATATGGTAGTTTTATTTTCAGTTTCTTAAGGAGCCTCCATACTGTTCTCCCAGTGGCTGTGTCAATTTACATTCCCACCAATGTGTTAAGACAGCTCCCTCTCTTCACGTCCTCTCCAGCATTTATTGTTTGTAGATGTTTTGATTACGGCCATTCTGAGCTTGGTGAGGTGATACCTCATTGTAGTTTTGATTTGCATTTCTCTCCCTCTTTTTTTAAGTCAGATTTTGTGTGTGTGGTATAATTTAAGTACAGCAAAATTCACTCTCTTTTTGGTGTAGTTTTATGAATTCTGAAAAACACATACAGTTATATAAGCACCACCACAATCAAGACACAGACCATTTCATCACCCCAAAAGTTCTCTCTTGGACCTTTGTGTTCCCTCCTTTCACCTTACCCCTAGCTCCTGGCAACCACTCCTCTGTCCCCAGAGTTTTTCTTTTTCCAGCATTTTAAGTGGAATTACAGAGCAGGTAGCTTTGTAATTCTAACTTTTTTCACTTGGCATAATGCACTCGAATATTCATGTTCTGAATCACTAGTTCCATTCTTCCTATTCCATTGTACCTATGTTTCAGAGTTTGCCTATATATTCACCAGGTGGTGGTTATTTGGATTGTTTCTAGTTTTTGGAGATTATGAAAAAGGTTGATATAAACATTCACATACAGCTTTTGGTGTGGGCATGTATTTTTATTTCTCTTGGGTGAACACCCAAATGCTCAGTCCTATAAGTGACATTTAACCGTACAAGGCAATATTAAGCAGTTTTTCAAAGAGGCTGCACCATTTCGTATGAGTGTTCTAGTTCAGTTCAGTTCAGTTCAGTCACTCAGTCGTGTCCGACTCTTCGCAACCCCATGAATCGCAGCACGCCAGGCCTCCCTGTCCATCACCAACTCCCAGAGTTCACTCAGACTCACGCCCATCGAGTCAGTGATGCCATCCAGCCATCTCTTCCT